>JAODUD010000002.1:4788343-4820974 GCA_026784285.1 Stomatorhinus walkeri | reverse complement strand
ATCAATCCACCCCCCCCCCCCCCCCCCCCGGCTCGCGCTCAGGGGAAGGTATCGTTGATCCCTGAGATGACTTACTGAGCGATCTCTCGCTGTCCTTCGCCTGCTGACCCCACCCGCCTGCCGTGTTCCCATTCTTGCCTGTTAAAATTGGACTGACCTCTCCGGCTTCTCTGACCTCGAGCTCCATGACCCCGACCTGCATGCAGATTTTTCCTGTGTTTGCCCCGAGTCAAATAAAACCCAGTATTTCCCCCAGTGTTCTGTTGCGTGACAGTCATGAACAAAAAGGAGAATTTTTAAATTAAGCAATATAGAAAAAAATACAGGTAATTTTCTGTGCTCATAAATGATTCTGGTAACATTAAAATGCTGGTTTTATGCAGGGTGGTTTGATAATCTCACACAAAGGTTCAAAGCATTGCCACCAAATGACAAAAGGAATAAAGACACCAGACACAGCACCACATAGTAACAGTGATTAATCATTTTATATCTTTTATGCTGCTGAATATCTAACTGGACCAATTAAGCATTCCTTAAGGGGAAAACTGTTTACAAGGTTGCATCTGTGCATAGCTACAATGCTTAAAAATGTGTTTTTCTGTGCCAGAAAGAATTTTTCATTACTGCCTGTGAAATATTGCGCCAGCACTACACTTAAAGCACATCAAAAGTAAAGTTTTGATGTTTTGAATCTGAAAAGCTGATAATACCCACAAAATGACAGCGACAGTCTGCTAATCTGACATCTCCTCTCTCCGGCTCGCCTGAGTGCGGCTCTATCGCTAAACCTCATTAAAGCAAGCCGCTCCCCATCTCTCGGCTCCGTCACTTTGTAAATCCTGCCTGCGGTGTTCCTGGGATGGAAGAGCTGGTCCTCCCCGCTATCAGTGCATGCTGCACGCAGGTATCCGGCAGTGTGAGAAAAATGGGGCCCGCATGGAGAAGAGAGGGCAGTCCTGTGATCAGAAGTGAGTATTTTTGCATACCCAGTTCTATGTTGCTGTTTATTACTATTATAGTTCTAATGTTTACTTTTATCCAGATTGACATACAATAAAAAGCAGGGTCTCATTTAAGTGTAATCAAACTGCATCCAGAGTTCCAACCCACTAAGGTACACACTCCACCCTGCTATCTATGTTCACTTGTTACATGTTAGGGTCATATTTGGTAGTGACAGAGATTTGGGGCAAAACTCTTACTCTCCTATGAAATGCACATATAGAAGTAAAATCACACCTTGGTGTCTGAGCACAGGGTCAGTGAATTATTCCTTTCACCGCTGGAGCAGTTTCTGGGGTTAAGGGCCTTGCTAAAGGGCCCGACAGTGAAATGCCAGATGTAAGATTTGAACTGGGAACCTTCTGATTACATGGACGACCCACATGCTGACCCACAGAGCTAAACCAGCTGTGTGCCTGTGTGTGTGTGTGTGTGTGTGTCTGTATGTGTGTAAGGATGTTCACCAACCTTGTGTCCTATGCTTACTGGGATGGATTCTGATTTTTCTGTGGCTCTATATTTGATAAGCATTTGGACTGTGGATGGAAATATCAGCAACATGATAATCTCTCTAAGACATGCAGTCAAAACTAGTTTAGGGCGTAGGCCTCTGAGATGGTATACCATGTTTGTGCCATCTGAGACCCCTTTAAGAGCACAGTGGTATAGATTTTATTATTAATTTTCACAATAACAACAACACTGATTAACATTGTTTAATATCATTTATGTTGATCTGATAATTGCAAAATTATTATTTTGGAGGGGGTGATAACTACAAGTCGTTAACTGTTGCACCTATACCCGCTCACGTGTTTCCATTTTAATTGTGAAAAACATCACATGCAGTGAATTCTGACAATACACCTCGTGTCCGTAAAACTTGGCAGCCACTCCAGGTTGTTCAGACAAACAGAGGTCTCTCATTTCGCGCTGAAAACCCAGTGGGAAATTTCTAGCGAGCTGCCAGTGAGCTTCCCAGAGTGATGCGTACTTCCAGATGCTCCCGATTTATTTCATTATTTCGGCGTCATTAAAATGTTTCTGATGGAAAGCGGAGCTTCTGCGGTGCTGCCACCAGGCCCCGGGATTGCAGGGAGCTGGGCAGATCTGTTTCAGGTGCTCTCCGAGAGCGATTTCTCTCCCATCAGTGCCTGACTGCTCTGCACCGACGCGTAATTAGGATGTTATGTTCCTCCCTGAGCACATTGTGACAGAAAAGTGATTTGTAAAGGTGATAAATGTCTTGCCATTTTCCTCCCTTTTTTGCAGTGTAGTGGGGAAAAAGAAACAAACTAACTAACTAAACTGACAAAATGGCAAACACCCCACAAAAAACCATACAGATATTCTAAATCATTCTATTTACAAAATTCCAGTGCAAATCGGAAAGAAATTCATTAGGAAATAATGACTATTTTAGAACCACTGTAAAATGCTAAGAATCATAAGAAGGATTAACCTCCAGAGACCTGTAAGTCCAGAAGGAGACTCTGATGGGTTGAGCGAAAGACTGCGGGATCAATTATTTTCACAGAAAGTAATTTGGGTCTCACAGCATTCAGGTTCATTGTGGAGTAAGGGCTGCAGACAGCCTAAACTGGGCTTCCAGACAGACACCCCCGCTTTTGTTAAGCTGATGAAAGACGGGGATAAATCAATAAAGGACTGTCACAGCTTCCTGAACGGAAGAGGCAAGGGGATTAATGGGGGGGGGGGGGTCCTGGAAAATCTGGAGACAAGCGTTGCATTTCCTGTGTTTTGGGGGGTGGGCTTTGCTTGGCTGAGTAACGACAGCCTGGCAGCGGCTGTGAACCCCCAGCTCTGCTTGCATTATAGAAAATGCAGTGAACTCGCTATAATCTTCAGTAATCTTTGACATAAGAATAAAAATAGAAAGAGGCAGTTTTGACAACGCAGGTTACCTGGGCTTGGATCCTTAGCTTACCCACTTGCCTTAGGTGAGTAATTTAGACAAACGGTGAGTAAAACAAAAGCTGAATATCAGCCTGTTAGTAAAATGACTGCATGTGGGGCCACATTTTCACTGAAGTAGTCTGGATGGCTAGTAGGTAAAATTCAAAAGTTCTACCCTTGGTTGATACCTTCCTGCAGACGCATTTTAAAACCAGTCTGGGATGAGGACGCGATGTACAGTCCCTACGGATGCTGGACAAACTCTGCGATCAATGACAGATTCTTTTGAAAGGTGCGCTAGTCTTCCTGCTGATTCCAGACACCATGAGGGGCCTGGTGGGAGACAAGTCCCTCAAAGCTTGCCAACAGAGATATCCATGCATTGGTAAGTGCTACTAAAGATGTCTCTTTTTCTCAATTTATACAAAGTATTCTTGTTAGAGCAGTTCAGGTTAAGTGCCCTGCTCCAGAATATAAAAGAAGTTCTCACTTGGGCATATAAAACTTTCCCATACCACCCCACCAAACGCTGCATTGCATAAAAGCTGGATGCGAGTGCATGGCGTTGCCTGGAAACGGGAGAATGACGGAACCCAGGGGCAGGTTAAAGAAACTGGTACTCCGAGGGTTAATAAAGTTCATACAACAGCTCTGAGGCCACCCATTCAGGCTGCCGCTTGCAATTTCAGCACAACAATAGCCCCGGCGGTTGTGAGAAAAAAAAAAAGTCTGTGAGGTTGGATCTGGATGTGTGAGCGCAGTGTCAGACATGAATCATGCTGGAAGGGATTTAGCATGCTTTTCCAGGAGTTCTGAAACACACTCCATGCAAAATAAGCAACGCTTTTACACTTTTAGCATATGCAAACTGGGTTTGTCATATAGGAAATTATGTACTATGTATTACTGGACTGTGCTACATTTTTTGGCACTGTAGCTTTCTCCATAGCTGTGACAGAAGGTGAAACACTGGGAGAATAGCGCGGAGATATCAATGCATCTCTAGGACTGACTCCTTGTCTCTGGTGAGGAGGATTGCACTAATAAAACTACATTCTCTAAATGGTGCTGCTGTAAAAGTAATAATACTGTGGTAGTACTGGGGCCTGGAATTGCAACTCTGCTGCCCTAGAAGTTCTGTACTGGCCATCAGCATTGATATAATGGATAAGTCCATAGGCGCAATTCCCTCTGTCCACTGCTTTTGTAAAATAGGTTCTTTTTTGTTGCGGCATGGCATTGCGCAGACAGGAAAAAAAGGTGATGATAAATAAAATTCCAAGGCTAAGGGATTTATTGTGGAAACTGAACACACTGGGTAAAACTAAACAACAAAGGGCCCACAAGTGGTTAGAAACCCAACACGGGAAAAATAAGGAACTAACTAAAAAGCATAGACTAAACACAACTATGGAACTAAGCAGCGAACAGGACTGTGCAGCAGAGCAGCTTGACAAGCACACAATAGCATTCACAATGAATCAGCGACGAAACAGAAAGAGGGCAAGTACGTAAATACAACAGACAACAGAGCTAACGAAGAAGCAGGCATGACACATAAGACAATTAACCAATAACAAAGCAGGGAAAACAGGCAACAGGTGCAGTAACTTATACTAATGAACATGAGACTAGGGATAGGCCAACAGACACTGAAAGTAAGAAACACTAATCATACACTCGGAATTACAACACTAGGATAAGTGACAGGGAACCAAAATGTAAAGAGGAATCAAAGTGAACAGGACAAAGGCAGGGCAAACCTATAAGCAGGAAACAAAGTAACACACAGTGGGGCAACTAAAACAATAAATACAAATAAACAAGTGAGACAGGCCCCTGGCCAGCTTCAAACCAATCACCCAAAGATTAATGGTTTTGGAGCCACATACTTAACTCACTGAGCTATGGGGCAGTCTCCAACCGCAAGCAACCAACCTAGGGCTAAGGGACAAGATGGAAGAGGGAACAGGATGGCCAGCCACCTGCTGCTCAATATGGAACATGTAGGGCAGGCTTGAATGGTGCCAGCCCTGACTATTTTTTTTCTTTTGCATTTGCCATCCTATGAAAATCAGAAAATGTTTGGCGAAACCAGAGAAAATAAATAAATAACGGCATACTATCAGCTCTTTAGCTGATCCTTCCAAATTAATTCCATCGTGTTTTTCCTATTTAACAAGATGGCAAAACTAATTAACAAGCTGACTCAGCCCTGCACTTGGCATTCGTGCTTTGTCGACTGCTATTTTGGGATAATCGGGCTGACAGGGCCCATTCACCTTGGGGTTGGATTAAGCCCCGGAGATATGCAAACATCTATCTTGGCTTTGATTTTTGGTTCTGGGTTCTTCCGCTGCTCTGCCAGAATTAGGCACAATTGGTTTTCTGAGTGGTCACTGTCAATGACCCAGCCTCACTTGAATGGATTTCTTTGAAATCTTCCCGGGCGGTGAAGTGAATGTGAGTCGCTGTATGCTGTAAGTGTATGTTCTTCTCATTGTCGTATCTGATTGCAGGCTGCCTTTTAAACAGGTTAACACGTGTGCGCTCCAACATGCGTGCATTGGTCTGCCCCTTTCTACAAATATTTATCTTGTGTGGCCAAACCGTTGATGATAACCGTTCTTTTACCCCATTTTTATAGCCTTTTCTAGACTACAGTATGAACTAGTGTTGAGCTTGCATTGTTTTGGCTAAAGTCCACTTCGTTGACCAAAGAAACACAGAGAACTCAACCCAGGACAAGTTAGTGCGAGAGTTGTTTGGAGTTGAGACTTCGATTCTTCTTTGTAATGTAACCACTGAACTGCACTTGAACTCATAACTTGAGGACTGAAGCGATTTTAGCATCCAAAATCGATGCAGGAGTCAGTATTGAATAAACACGATTCTCCACGCAGTGTTGTAATAATACCCTAGCCTTGTTTTGCTTATAGATTCAAAATCCATTGATTTACAGATGGTACCAACAGATGTGTTATCAAGAAAGCCTAATTATTCTTCAGGTACACACGTTCTGCTTGCAGCTTAAATCATTCTGGCATTGTCTTGATTATTTGTTTGTTGTTGACTGGATGTGACACACCTTCTTGAGTCTGACTGGGAATAAGATCTAATATGATCTAAATCACCTCATTAGTCAGACTGGTTTGGCATAGGTGACGAGGTGACTGAGTCTGTTGAGTGCAAATCTTTGGAAAATTCAAGTGCAAAATGGAATCTAAATGGGCTTCACACAAAGACAGCGTTATTGCAGTCGATGAGCAAGAGGCAGAGCTATAGTCTCCATGGGTGGACTTACCGAAAGACAGGTGTAGGCAGCCATCTAGCGCCCCCAAAAGCTAGGGGCCCCATGAAGACAGATTTTCCAGAAGTTACATTTATGAATGCAAGATACAGGATCATTTAAATTACAGCGACATGTCTGTTCTTTGCACTTTTGGCCATAATTTTCAGTATAGACAAAGTTTCCCCCCCTGCCCTGGCTGTAATGGATTATTCCTACTTTGAGACTTCATGCTACCTGGCATTCTTTTCGCACTGGAGTCTAGCGGTATCGGTGGTTTCACTGCCAAGTGAACTGGCACAAAAGAGCCAAACAGAAGAAGAAAACAGCGCAAAGATTAACATTACACACCCTGCGTCTTTGACACTATTCCGCTAGAGTGCTAGACAAATTGTGAAAAGATGTTGAGAGAACATAATCAAACAGACACATGCAAAAATGCAATACTACCTTTAGTCTCAGGGGTGGAATAAGGCACTGGCTATCCTAGGCTACAGCCTAGGGCCATAGAAACAGTTAAACTTCTTGAATTTGGTTGATCTATCCACCGGTGCGATATCCCCCTCACCCTACACTCCCGCCCCCACCCTGAGTTTTACCACTGGCACCACGCACTTTGATTAACATATTTTTCATGATCCATAATTTTGTATTGCCTGTTGTTTCCTCTTTCAGCTCCAAAAAATAGCTGAAACGGCCCCCGCCAAGGTGGCCCACATTCATGTCTGCCTATAGGGTCCCCAGGGAAGTCAGTCCTCCCCCAGATCTGAGGCTAGTGGGTCAAAAAATAATAAGCTCCCCCCCCCCAAAAAAAAAAAAAAAAATCAGTGATGTAGAAGACTGTAGTTAAAAACCTTTTTCTTTCCTCTTGCTCCATTCTGTCAGACAGTAAATCGCAGAAACATACACATTTATGATAACATATAACTGCATGGGTCACAACTATAAAGCAACAGGTAACTGCGGCATTAAAAAAAGTCAAACACTGTATTACAGCGATTGATGCTGATGCTCATGTTTTTCTTAGCTCTTCCTTTCCATCCCCAGTGAAAGTCGCCCATATGACACACGGGCGGCACAATGGGCCCATTTCACAGTTCTCTGCTGAATTCTCGTCCAGACTTTTCAAACCGCCTCACATCTGGCAGCTGTGCTGTTACCAGTGGCAGGTAGCCAGCGTCTCCCGCTTCCAACGGACTCCGCAGATGTGACTCGTCGCGTGGATGCTAATGCCGCCGGTTTATCAGAGGTTCGAATGGTGTGGGTAATATTTATAAAGCGATGCTACAGCTGTTAGCCCAGAGAGAATATTATTTGCAAGCACACGTGCGTGTCCTAGCGCAGACATACGCGCTCGGCTGTACTCATACAGACAAGTGGGTAAATAACCGACAAGGCTAAAGTAGGCGATGCCAGAAAGAGGAAAGAATCCGGGAGTCTTCACTGAGCAGCTCCAGGGGCCCTGGTGACTTACACTGGCCATCTAGGTGGTGCTCCCCCAATGAGGCACTGTGAATCTAACGGGAGTTTGGGAAAACAAGCGGAACTCATTCCACTTAATCCTCCTAATGGGTATCAGATGCTAATGCGCAGTTATCACTGGGAGTCAATGTGGATCCAGAGCAGTGGTCCAGTGGAAGAGTGGAGCTTTATCCCGTTAATCCTGCCATGCTCCACGAGGCACCCCCTCCACCCTCCGGGGAAAGGGGACAGAGGCGTTGAGAGCCAGAAAATATGTAAAAGCCATTTGACGCCACAGTGGCAAAGGAAGTGGTCAATAAGTGTCAGTTTTGAGCTCTTGGAGGGGAACTGCTGTTGAACCCTTTAGGGGGCTCAATTTAACTTGCTTCAGTAAACATCTAGCCTTATAAATAGGTAATCCATAAGAAACTAAAATATAAAACTACTCAAGTTTCTTTGGATAAAAGTGTCAATAAAGAAAGTATTGCCCAGTAATATAATAAGATTCTGTAATGAGACATTTCATTGCCCCACTATTTCTGCATGCAGAGCTAAGCCCATGCTTCGCTAAACGTGAATATATTCTACTACCATAGGATACACATATACCACCTCCGGAACAGTTCTGAATCATTTTTGAACGAAGCATTAAATTGTTCATATGTGATGTCATCTTAAATATTTTAAATATCTCATGAATATTCATATGCATTAAAGCAAGAACTGAATGTGAGATGGATAACGACAAGAATAATTTAATACTCTGTTTGTACCTCCTTTTCTGTAGTTTTTAAGCGACTATAAGCTTAACATTTGCTTGCTGTAATTGACAGAGCAGGAGTCATATGACGATAACGGCGCTTAATGGTTGTCACGTCAGTCTTTGCTCCGGAGGTCTGCGGCTGTTTCTTTCTCCTTTCCCGTCTTTATTTAAACGAGCAAAATGCTGTTAGACACCATATCAATCCAACCACCAAGTCAGGATTAATAGGCAAGTGAGGAATATGCTAATTGTCAGTTTCTCTGTTAATTAACTGCTTGGAAGAATTCCAGATTCCTAAAAAAAACTGCCAAAACTATTTAACTGTTTAAAGCAGTCTTTAATTTAATCATAACAATTCTAAATTATTTTGCAAACCAATTTAACTGTGTCATGGCTTGTTGTTTTGTATATGTACTTTTTCTACAATTTTCTATTTGTTATATTAAGGTTTTTTTTAAAAAATGTTTTCGTAAAGGTAAACGGTAAGCTGGTATTCTGCGCGATCTGCCTGGAACAGGCGTAGAGAGAATCCCGCTTCGCTTCAGCCAGCTGCTCGCTTAGCCTTTCCCTTGTTCCCTCGGAATGTGGTGTGAAGGTCGCCATGACATTGCTGACAGCTTGTGAAGTGGGAACTTAATGCCCTGCATCTGCGCTGGCAATGCGGCGAATGTCTGGTGAGATCACACGGTACAGACGAGGGTACGAGGGAATCCCGACGTACTAAGGACTCTTTTATTGTGACTGTAAGTGGCTCGTTTCAAGTTTACTAAGAGCCACATTTGTGCGTTTTCAATGCAGCTACAAATGTGGAACACCTGGGCTAAGTTTCCAACTGAAGTGTCCCTCTGTAGACTCGAATGTACAGCTGACCTCTGTGGCTAATAATTTTTTTTGGGGGGGCTGAATTCCATTGTTTTTGTCATTTTCGCCTGCTTCTTGTCCTACGGGTTCCTCCAATACTGTCAATCCTTAAAAACCGGCCAAAGCCCTTTCTGTGTCCCAGCCATCTGTTAGTGACTACATTGAGCAGGATTGAGAAATGCCTTGTTTCCCCCTGAACATAGTGTTGCAGAATACCAATGTCTTTGCATGCGAGTACCCAAGCATTGTACCTTTATGGAAAATCTATTGATTATTCAAAGACCAGTCAAGCAAAGTAGCTGAAGCATATTAGTCCGATTACTCACTATTGAACTGAGCTACAGCGAACCTTGACAATAAAGAAGAACCAGTGTATTTCCAAATCATTGCATGTCACCTGAAGCACGTAGCTTGTGGAGGTGACTTGGTGGACTGCAGAGTCAGTGCCGAGAAATGAGTGTGTCCTTCATACACTTCTGGTGGAAAGTAAATGTGTAATTGCGGGCCGCGGACGGCTCAAGATGACCGTATGACGACTCTGACACTAACATTCTGCTTCCGCTTATTTCTGGCTCACATTGCATTAATCAAAATGCAGCTTATTATTTTAATTAAGAGTGCAGCAAATCACAAAGTATGCTCGATTAATGAATCACAGCACAGATTTCCACTTACTGAACAAGGAGATGGACCTTTTCTTAAGGTGCAATAAATCTGGTTAAGGTTCCTGTTGCCCAAAGGTGGCGCTCGGTGATTGAGCAAGAAAAGCCATACTTTCACTGGCATTTTCTCTCTTATTGTATTAATTACAAGGCCCATCCAGTCCGTGCGCATGGAGAAATTGGGTTATATTTTATCTGACTTTGCTGCAAATGGGTACATTTTACAAATTCTACCCATTATCACCTTTCTTTTAATCTGTCTTGTGTCAATGAAAAACACGGGGCTCTCAGAAGTTCCCCATTGTGCCCCCAAACACAGCAGGAATGGTCACATCAATATGTAATTAGATGATTTGCTATAATAATGGGTACAGGTTTTATGGCTTAAAAATGGAAGCTGTCGTATAGCATGGTTGCTTTGCGGTTATTTAGCCAAGTGTTCAGAGGAAAAAAACAGTAAATCCAGTCTTGAGATACAAAAAAGGTACAAAAAAAATCATACCTATTTATTCAAATAAGCAGAGTACGTTATTTTCACACCTGCTGTATGAGTGAGAAGTCTCACAAAGCATAACAGTAATGGCATGACTTTAGAGGAATTATTAGTGCAATTCTTTACATAGTGTAGTTTTCAGTCTGACACACCTTTACTGGGTGTCTTAGCTAATGTTAATCTTTTGAGATTTGGGTTACACTGCTCACTTGCCAGTAGGTGGCAGCAAGAGGCCGGCATGGCGACGTGATCACCATGGTGCTCACTCCTATGGGTGGTGAGATGGAACACTGTTGCTTGGATACATGTCTGGAGATGGTTGTGTTATGTCTGTGTTCCTGCAGTGGTATCCTGGGATTGCCATCTGGAGTGGAAAAGTATGGCAAAAGCACGAGTCCAGTCACAAAACCATTCAATAAAATCAGATTGATTATACCATACTTCTAGTGAGTCAATACTCCACTTCATTTTTCTTTGTCACTCCTGAAAAATAGTACAGCAAGAAAAGGTTTTTTCCATTATTATATTTTATGGAGGTGTACATTCTCATAGTTAAAGCTGTCAAATTCCATTTAAATTCACAGCATAACCACACAAATGGCCACTATGAAACCAGTTAGGCCCATAGCACGTGATTGTCGTCCAAACTGTTTCAACAGTGTGGCATTAAAATCTGTTTGAACCTATTTTAATATATAGAGTTTGAGCACAAAAGCCGAGTTTTGAAGCTCCAGATCAGAATTCATTTTTGTAGTGCTAATTTATTCTGGCAATTTACAAGTTCTCGCTTGTGTTACGAGATACTCTGGGAAAAGATACAAGGGAAATCTGTCAAAAGCATTGGCTGATGGTGGAGAAAAATTAAATGTGTAGACTTGGGTACAGGATAAAGTACATATCTGAAACGTAACAAGCAACACAGTGTACATCTTCTGGAAAGCTAACATGGATTATTTTGTCAAAACATTACAAATCGCCTTCTTCGGTATGCATGAGAGACCAAGTTCCTCCACATATCACACCCTTGAAAGTAGAATTAAGCCTAACCAAAGGAAAGGAAGCTACTTCCTGTTACCAGGGACGGATTACGGACCGGGCCAGCGGGGCCGCTGCCCAGGGGCCTTTGGGGTGCAGGTGGCCTGTGGGGCCCCTAGCCCAAAACAATGTATTTTCGTTTGTCTATTTTAGAGGGCCTACATTCTTTGATCCTCATCCTACAAGGGCCCCTGACCCTATAGGGCCTCTGATGGAAACATGGAGGGAGGGCGTGAACGTTTTGCCCAGGGGCCCACACAACCCATAATCCGTCTCTGCCTGTTATGACTGCAAACCCTGAAAGGATTCCTCCTTTTGGGTCCTTTTGTGGCAACACATTTCAACCAATTATGGGAGACGCTACAATATATGTAACAAGTATATATAAGTTTTAGAAAATTAAAATTACTGTTTGGAGGAATGGGCAAGCAAGCTTCAACTTGCAAATCTTGCCACATGACAACATCTAATAGGCAAATGAATAAAAGATATACAAATAAAGCATATGCTTTTCAAGGCTAGACTTCAATCAAAACCTTAATCCTCCATCAAAACATTCACCTTCGATAGAGTTCACTGTTTATTTTTTTTATTGGCTTTTCAGCTTGTGGGATATATAATAACAGTAATCTGCCTGACTTGGGTGGTTAGTCGTTCTATTTAATTTCTGCCCAATAGATTGTTCTGGAAGGAAAGGAGAAGCAGCCAGTCACACAGTGCTAACAAATGAACCTTAACCTATGCAAACAAACTGCAGCAGACTTGTGCTGTTTTTTTTTATATTTAAGAAAGACATGTTTCTTTCTCCTTTTATTTAAAGTGTCACTTCTAATTTTTCTCTCGCTTAAAACAATTGGGATTTAAATCTGGGATTTTTCAGCACTGTCTATACTGACTATAAATTACGTTTGCTCAGGTTTTAGACAAACCTGATGAAGAGTGACAGGGGCGAGATTATGCTGAAACAATTCCAGCAGAAATGAAACACAATGGAATGAAGATGGACTGAAATGCCTCGTAGACAATGCACCAGCACCCACACGGGTGGTACCATGTCCTCCTAGGTGTGGGGGTCGTGAGGCTGGTTGTGTGCGCCATTCACATGTGTGCTACACCTGCAGCCAGTGCGCATGATTGCACAAGTACTCACACGTGACCAATGCAGCAGTACCACACTGTAATCCTCTTGCTGGAAGGGTTCTGTGCTAAAATGCAATTGCTCATTGAGATGAGCTGCATGAACATTGAATTTCAAACTTTATTCAATTACACATTAAGGGCATCTACACAAAAGGAGTGTGAGAAACTCTGGTTCTATCAGCCACAGGCAAAATGCAGTTTAAGTGCATTTATATTCTATTATTTTCCTGATAAATGTGCTGCTTAAATGCATCCAAATCTCCCCTGGATCCATTATCTGACTAGATAAAAGCTTGATAACTAAATATCAGGACATAAGTGTGCGTTTTTTCCCTTAGAAATCACTAGTGTAATCAGTGTGCTGAAGAGTGATGACAGAAAATCTCAGAAAAAAAGCAAAGTATAAACTATAAAACGAAATCAACATTAATACACACCAGAGCGCACATAATGCATGCACAGACCATGCTCAAAATCAGGCAGAGCAAAACGTCTTCATCACTGTCAAATCTGTCTACATTGTCAACGCTGTGGCCAACAAGCATTAATCATCCCCTTTACTTCTCATTTTAGATGACCTTTTAGCTAATGTAGACATAATGGTGCAGTGGAGTCTTATAACATTCATCTAAATGTGATCAAAAAAATCTAGTGCAGTATAGTTTGGAGAGTGACAGCCTGCAGTGTTGGAACTATGCCTCAGGTCTCTATCTCTGGCACTCTCCTCGTCTGTCTGTCACACCACTTCCTCTCTCTCTCCTGCTCTTTCTCAGTCTCCGCCCCCTTTTTTTTTTCAATGCCCTCTCCTGTCCAATCATGCACTTCAGTGACAGCACGGTGTCTGCACAGCCCTGCCCACTCAGAGAGGGCACTAAGGCATGCCTTGGTTGACTGCAAAAGCTGATGCAATTGAGCAGCTCACTGGGAAGCAGTGTTGCCTCTCATCTCCAGGGTTTGGTGTTCAAATTGCACCTCTGCTCTGTATGTGAGGATGCTTTCTCTGTGTCACTCAGATTTCTTCCTTCAGTCCAAAGACATGCAGTTAACCTACCTGGTGTTACTAAATTGCTTGTAGTGTGTATATGTACCCTGTGATGGAATAGTGTCCTGTCCAGGGTGCATCTCAGCCTTGTTACCACTGGGATTGGCTCCCCCTGCAGCCTGGACATGGAAAAGCGGCTGGAAGATCAATCGATGGATTAGTTAATAGCACCTGTTAAACATAGACAGTTTAGGCTGCCTTATATGGACACATCATGCTGATAATTTTATTTACATGATTTATTGGGTCTTTGTCTGCTGTCATACATCATTCACATTTTTCCAAAGCAGTTCAAGTTGAAAACCATTTTATTTTTCGCTTTCATTCGATATTAAACACATATCCAGCGATGATGAGTGTGCTATCCTGGACAAAACAGGAAGGATATGGACAGAACGATTTTAGATTTGGGTTGAGTTACTGTTGACACACAGTGGCAGACTAACTTTTTTTTTTTCTAACAAGCATGTCTGCAACATCAATGAAGGCAACACATCGTCAGGAACCGCTGTGTTCCCCTGGCAACGAAACATAAGAATGTTCTTTGTAAACAAAACACAGTGCCGTGATTCCTTCCAGCATCGGAAAGCCCAAGAGACTCAAAGTGTTTCACTGTTTCCTGTAATGTACACATCAATAATGCATTCAGACGCCTATGAAAGCCAGCCTTTGCTCCCTCTGCTCTTTCACTGGAGTCATTTGCAAATAAATGGACATTAAATGACCATGTTGTGGGGGTACAGCTGTTCAGCGGAAGATAACTTTGAAAATAGGGGCCCTACGTTGTCAAATTTTCCGAATCTCCTCAAGATGTTTTAATGTGCAGACCCGGCTGGTGTGTTTCATTGTTCGTTTGGTAATAAACAGATTGGAGAGTCAACAATTGGTTTTTCCATAAAAGAGACCAGCCACTCCCTGAGAACAGGCACCCTGTCGACTTGCCTGTGACGACTAATTGATCCTGGCTGTGGCCTCATGCTGTAGTGCTGACTTTGAAAAATCGTAACGTGAGCAGCTTGTAGTGGTGGTTTCCGGAACCTCGTATGAATTCATGGCACATGTAAATTTTGTAAATAACTTCAGATATTACCACAATTCAATGATACAGTGTACAAGATGTTAAAGTTCAGCGACTTTTTAAATTCTTTGGTCGAATTATGAAATCGTCATATTAATCAACTCACAATAAAACAATTATGCATCGACCAAATCAAGTACTATAACCATCAATAGGGATGGTTAGGGTTAGAATTATTGTTCAAAATTATACCATGATGCTGCTGAATTCTCAAATCTGATTGGTCAGAAGTGTGTTGATTAATTTTTTTGCCAGTCAAGAGCACTACGGTAGTGATCAATATGCAATTATAGTCTTTGATTCTAACTAGAGCTGTCACATTTACTTGATTAAGCTTGACTAGTAAATGCATAAATTAAAATGTTCCTTATAGAATACTCGGCAATATGGCAGGAGTCGACACCTAGCAGATGAAGGTGAAAATAAAGTGCGAAAACCATCAATTGTGTTGAAGCATTTCACATTAAAAGTGAATTCAATTGTGGTCTGTCAGTATTGCAAAGCAGAACTTAAATATCACCACAGCACAAACATATAAGCCAAATGTGTGGTAAATGTGGTACAGGTGGGTTAATTCACTCCATGTTTTTAAAAGTACGACTGCAGAAGCAAAGAGCTACTTGACACGCATTGAGCATTAACCTTTACACACACATAGCTTACTGCACACATTGTTCATCTCCAAATTTGCGTGTGTGCATGAACCTGGGGGACACTTAGTCGTGACGCCTGAGGGAGGTTTCAGACCCTGTGACCATGCA
Source organism: Stomatorhinus walkeri (assembly GCA_026784285.1). NCBI lineage: Eukaryota > Metazoa > Chordata > Actinopteri > Osteoglossiformes > Mormyridae > Stomatorhinus > Stomatorhinus walkeri. The sequence goes on along the minus strand of JAODUD010000002.1, from coordinate 4,805,467 downwards.
CCAGATAAGCAGTTTGAAAACAGATAAACGACTATGAGGCGACTCATCAAAGTGAAATAACGTCAAGGCGAGAATCCTTAGCAGGATATTTACTTAACAGCAGAATAACATACTGGCCAGCAGACAACATGGTATCAATTATAATCAAGGGCACAGACAAAGACAATTTGATATTGGGGGGGGGGCGGACACAATTTAATAATTTATTATTGGGGGGATGGATGATGCCAGACTAAATTTTAGGGTGTACACCTTCTTCCCTAGTTTCCACGCCCCTGCCTGCAATGATGTCTCCATGTCAGCTGACTTGATTTGTCTGGTGCTTGTGACACCCCCCATTCGCCATGAAAAAAAGAGACGATTGCTGGCACCTTTAGACCCTGCTTCAGAATTACATAAATGCTATCATTAAGCTTTCAATATGAATATAAGCATCTCAATCTGCGTCATGTGATGTGTAATACACGGCACATAAAAGCAAAAAATATTACTGAATGTGCTTTTTGAATGGGAAGGCCCATCTCAGACCCCTATTGAATTCTCCTATGGGCCCACTACAGTTTACCTATCAGCCGCATATTGGGATGGAAGACAGTCATTTACATGCTGCACAGATCCATGAACCACCTAATATAAATAATTATTATTATTATGATGATGATAATATTAATAATAATCTTGTGTCAGCCATCATATGACTCACTCCAGCTGCCTCTTGTCTGCTCCCTCGTCAGTGGTATATAATGTGTCTCCCTGTCTTGAGCTCCCCAGTCCAGTCACTGATGTTGCTCCTTGCTTGTGCTCCAGTGTGTCCCATCCTGTCTGATCCTCGTCCTCCTGTTTTGACCCCTTGTGATCATTTGAATTTGTCGTATTGGCGTATTGAGTTTCTCCAACAAAGTCCTTCTCCTTCCTCCCTATGCTAGCCCTTCCTCACCCCAATGAGACACCATGAGCTTATTATTGTTGCTTTCTGTAGTGTAACATATGTGTTAGAGTGTAAATGTAATTTTTGTAGGCTTTTGTGTAGTGCATTTGGGATGACACCTGTGTGGGAAAGAACAATAGGGACAATGACCATCATATCTGTTGTCCAGAAGCAAAGTATGTCACGTGCTAGATCTGTATATTTCTGCATTTTATCTGTTTGTGTGTTTTGTAGGTTGTGTAATTCTGGTATCTCAGTGTATATAATGCATGTGGTTTTGTTCTATTTGTCGATCATTGTGATGTCCGATCTGTTATGATGGATGGTGATTCTATGTGTTAGAATGGTTCTGTTGCAGTACAGTTTATGTGACGTGTTCTCCAGCACTGTGTTCAATGTGTATTTGTAATATGGTGCGTGTATATCTATTACATTAAATTCTAGTGCTAGTTCTTGGTGTATGATGTTGGCAACCTGATTGTGTTGGTGTGTATAGTCTGTCTGTACCAGTAGTTTGCATCCAGAGCTGATGTGCTGTATTGCGTCTTGTGAATTGTAACAGTATCTACAGCTGGCTTCTGTAATGCTTGTCTTTGAGGATGTATTTTATATTTTATCTGGTGTTGATGACTTGGTCTTCAATACCGAACACAAATCCTTCAGTCTCACTGAACAGATCCCCAGGAGTAAGCCAGCTGCTTGATGCATGTTTATCGACACGAGGCGGGCTGAGTTCATCGGGTTGTCTGAGTTCTTTCTGGCTCCATTCTAGCTTTTCAGAGGTGTGGGGTTGTAATATGTTCCGTTTTATTGTGCGTGTTGTGTAAGCTAAGTGGTGTTAAGTTGGTGTCTGCATGGAGTACAGCATCGTGTAGTGCTGATGTACTCTGTTGTGTGTGGAAGAAGCTTCACAGTGTGTTTATCTGTGTATTGGAAAGGGTTGGTATGTCTATGAGGCTCCTTCCATCTTCCTCCTGTGGGAGGGCGAGCTGCTCAGCTGCGGGTTTTACTTGATGATTTTATGTGTTCTTAGTAGTGTATGTGTTTTCCTTCTGAGCTGTTGTAACTCTGTGGATGTCCAGTGTATTACTCCAGAGGAATATGTAAGTATTGGTATTGAATATGTAAGTATTGGTATTGAATATGTAAGTATTGGTATTGAATATGTAAGTATTGGCATATGTTGATGGCTTTGACCTGATGACGTGCGGGTATGTGTTTTTAGTATTCCTGTAAGCTGAGATGTGAATTTATTATTAATAACAATAGTACTACTATTCCTACTACTACTAGTTGTTATTGTGTCGTTATTATTATTGCTGTTGATATTATTGTTACTCCTCAGTGAACGGCCTAACCCCATGGCCTATGTTTGCACATTCTGGCACTCGTCACTTTATACAGTGCAACCCCAAGTGTGTTTGTATGCAGTGTATTATTTATGTTTATATATTTATGTCTTTTCATACTCTGTTCTTATGTTTTGTGTATTGTCTGCTCCTGTCTATAACTGCCGCTGTAACACCAAAAATGTTCTTAGTGGGATTAATGAAGGCTATGTTATCTTTTTTACTTTACAGGAATTTTCATAGCTGTTAAACATGGAAACAGCTGAAAACTTTAAATTCACACAATCATGAGAGAAAGGTCTAAAGTAAGGATGGACTTTTTTGGTACTTGCTTGTAGCAGCTTTGGATGAGGTGATCCTTTTTATTGAACCCTTCAGTATTTATGCAGAATAATGGTAAGTGTTAGACAAGGTGCTTTTATGAATAGTTCGATAACATTTAATATTATTAATATCACATATAGAACTTGAAGCCATTATAAGAAAAGCATAAATAATTTAGCTGAACTCAACTATACTATTAAATTAGCAGATGAGTATTCCCAATGACTGATGCACATATCATTCAGCCTTGATGAGGTAATCATCTAAACGAGCCACTTCCTAAATGAGTCAGTCTGCTTTCTGTCTGAAAAGGAGAAGGAAACTGAAGAATACTGGCAAAATTTGGATCCTGGGTAAACCATGAGATGAAGCCATCATGGAATAGGAAGTGAGATGGCACGGAGAGTGAACATGGTGGTGGGGGGGCATTTTAGCATAATGAGACGTTAACGTTTCCCGGCAGCGCCATCGACAGCATCGCATTTATCTGCGCGCGCAGTGATTTGCAGGAAAGCCCCAGGCTCTTCTCAGATCACTTACCAATCTCCTGCTGTACCACGACCGGAATGAGAAGTGTCGGCCGTTTTTTGTTTGACCCAAAAGACGGTCTGTGGCTGAAAAAGAAAACACCTTCAGCGGATCAAAATCGAGTTCAGCTTCAGAGGTAAAAGTGACAGCTGCTTCCGAGGTGTCTCCCACGACAGGCTCTCTGTGCGCTGTCATAATTACAGTCCTGTGATTCATCTATTATTCTTTTCACCGCGCTCAGTGAAAGGCACGAATGCTGACCGATGTGCCTGGGGCCACTGTGCAGCGCTGTGAGTAACAAACACGACACAAAATGAAGCGCTTAGGAGTTAAACCTGCACCGGTCACAGAGCGGCGATCTGCAGATGTCTCGCAGATCAAAGCGTAACAAACAATTTCCAAATCTTTACAGGCTAGACAAAGAAGGTTGGCGGAGGAGGGGCTGAATTCTGAAATGTCAAAATGAAAGCTTCCATTCAAAATTATATAGAGAAATACCCTGTTACGTTCATGGGTCCAGCTCCCGTTGTGCAATCTTATTATTACTCGCTGTTGCATGAATGAAAATAACAGTGTCTCAGCACCAATAATCTACTGAAGGATGATCTACACAGTAAGGGAGGCTGCAGGCCTATTTTGGAATCTAAAAGGTATTTGCTGTTCAGACTTCAAGGAGTAGGCTATAAATGCTTATAATTAACTGGGTTTTTTTTCTGCACCAGCATTCCGAAAAGAATAAAGACCCAATTTAGAAGTTTCTTCATTATCGCTGCTTTCTTGATGTACAGAATTGGCTTCATGTGACTGATGCCTTAAAAATAAACAGACAAATGAAGTTCGAGAGCTTGAATTTAATGTTCGCGTCTGCTGCGGGGCATAATAAAGGTAAGCTCGTGGAGGATTCGCGAGGGAATACCGTGTGACGCAATGCTGTTCACACAGGGGGTGGAGCCTCTATACCGTATTTAGGGCAACTTGGCACGGATGCTGTGAGCAATGGCTGTTAGGCTACGGTCCCTGCTTGTCTTCCCGGAGTGGCACAAGACCGGTAAAGAAAAGCAGAGGTGAAAATAAAACACAGTCCACTTGGGGGCAGTCTGGTGCCATTTTTTAAAGTCGACGCGACAAGCAGCAGAAGTGGCTGCATTCGTCAAGAAGCCTGACGCAGAGGGGGAGGTGGGCAAGAAGTGGTAAATAATGTATGTGATCTGTCAGAACATTACAACGCTCTCAGCTGTGATAAAGCAAGGAGTATAAATATGACTCTTTCGCGAAGTGCCCAACAATAATAACTGTAAAACTATAAGTAAGTGGCAAAAGCAGCGGTAGTTAAACAGGTGGATCGGTGCTAACTCGGCATGGCTCTATTTAGCCGAAAAAAAACCATCACTCTCCATTTATACTCATTAAGGTACATACCTTTCTCTGCAACACACAGTTTTAATGATATTTCATTGTGTTTATGTTTCTCATTTAAATGCAGTATTTATTGGAGTCATTTCTGATAATTAAACATATCCCTTTTTTTCTCCAATTCCCCTTGCGAAAACTGACATCTTTTTCTACATGGCCCTTGATTTTGCACACTGGATGATTGGCTGTTTAATGTCTGTATTTCAACTTTGCTAACATAAATGTGGCTGTCACGAACTTATTTATTTACTTAGAGGCTAGCTTTGTACTCATTTTGTGGCTTGGTGAGCGTGTTCTACAGTAAGGCTTCTTGGGAATATATATATTATATATAAAATTTCAGAAGGTAAAAAAAATGCAAGGCAGGAGCGATGAAAGAGGCATGCCTGGTTTTATTTCAGGGGTACAGTATGCAGTATGTCAAAAAAAACATAAAGGAAAGAGAGAAGCGAAAAGAAAAAATCTTGGGTTTTGACTGCTTGGGCATGAGGAATGAAAAGGACGGACCCTGGACCTGGCTTTGAGAAAGCCTGCAGTAACACCAGTGCTGGGATGATGGGCAAACCTTCGGGGACCGAACTGAAATCTTCATTCCTCCTCAGGTAAGTAGAGTGATCTTTCATCCGTCGCTTCAGACAGCTTGCTAGGTGTGGCTTCCAGTGCTGGCTATCACTGTACAGTTGTGCAGTGTTGGCACTGTGCTTTGGATGTAGATTGAACCCACCTTCGCATTTCTGTAGTGACATGGAGGTGTTTCACTCAGTTTGTATTGGTACATATCTGTTTTCCATTTATCCTCAGATCAGACTTGCTATGCCAGGACAAGAGGTGGAAATTAAAAATCACAACCAAGATTTTAACCAACCAGTTAAGTACTCTGAGACTGTGGCCGAAAGATAAATCTTTGTCTGAATTTTTACTTTCTGGACATGAAATTTCCACCTCTGGCTGGGACAATTACCATCTCTTATTCCATGGCAGACTAAAAACTTTATACAGTCCATCAAAATCAGTGATATCTACAGGTCTACCTCTGTGTCAGGAAGTACACCCTAGACAAGTATTTCCACTATAAAATTGAATAATATGTTGCACTCTTGTGCTGAATATGTGTTTATGTGTTACATCTTCAGCATCATTTCCACTGCAATTTACCTTACTGCCGTCAAACTGAGTCCTTGTGCTTATACACACTGCAATTGTTTCACTGGAATGTTCTGCCCATTTGATTATTCAATTTGCAGTTTCATATGAGTTATGCTACATTATGGCTGATTCTGGATTATTTTACTGGGGTTTTACAATAGAATTATCTGTTATATTGGATAATATGTACCATGCCTATATAATATGGTTGCCTCTGGAGAATTTTACTCATTCCGTTGACAATCTGATGGAGAAAATTAGTATTGCTATGTATTTATTTAATCTGCTGGTTGTTCTGTCGCTGCTGTGTTATATTGTCATAACATAGGCATATCTGGGATACTTTGTATAGGATTATGCTGGTCATGTTACTTCACTACAAAGTTGCCTTTCTTGGTGTAAGTAACCAGATCTTGTGAGGTACAACATGGAGGCTGGGCGGTACTCATTGCGGGAGGCTTATGTTGAGATCCGACTGTCTTGCCGAGAGCCCTCGCGTGAGTGACAGGCCACATCTTTGTACAAGCGTGTAAGTCCACTCTCTGCCTGTCCCTGATAGCGCTGAATAACCCAGCCTATTGTTATCTACCCTTTAATTCGTCATTCCGTGTCCAGAGCCATTCACCGCTATCCAGTAATCCGCGGCCCCTTTTTTTTCCTCTGTCCCCAAGCTGTGTCGTATTCTATTTCCCTCTTTTTTTTTCCCTTTTTCTTTCTACCCAGCTGGGACCAGAAGGTAGATGATTTTTTTTTCGGAACTCTAGGGTGGGTGCTCAGCTCGGAGCTGGGGGGGCGGCGGGCTGCCTAGAGATTCCGCTGCTGGGGCCTACTCCCACGCTGCCCCTCCCCCATCCAGGGAAGGGAACAGGCGCTGTTTTTGTTTGTTTGTTTGTTTTGGCCGTATCTGTGCCAAGCCCAATCTGCTGGGCTCTTTTACAGCAGTTTGCTTCCTTAGGAAAGAGTTTTTTAGCCGCCGATCGAAAATGAATATCGCACCGCAGTGCTTTGGCGTTACGTTGCAGCTTTCTGCCTGCTTCCTGGATTATATTCAGATAACTCATTTAAAAACTTCCCACAAAAACATAGTTGTTTGTTTAATTTTTTTCCTATTGAGCTGGTACAAATTACAAAATGAGAAATATTGCTTCTAAAAGTTTTGAACAACTTTGTATCCTTCCACCGTACATTCAAGCTGAGAAGTGCCACCACTGTGTTTATGAGCTAAGCACCATACACTGTATACCCAACAACATTAATGCACTAATGACTGCATGTATAACACTGTTCATGCAATGACTGTATGAATGTATGTCTGTGAACTTATGATGTATATGTATGTGTAAGACATGTCACTATTCAACACTTGTACTGTAAATGCATGTATATCACTGCTTAATCACTTATGAGTCAGCTGGATGAAACGGTTGCGCTGTAGATTTTAGGGCAACTTTGTTTTTATGTTAAAGTTAAGGTCTAATGAAGACTGATTGTCCCCAACTTCCTGGATGATGAAGGGATTAGTTGTGCCCTCTGATTAAAGCCCTTTCGTTCTTCTCTTTCAGTTTTTGGATTCATTCATTGTTCGGCATTCCAGCTCTCTTTTTAAAGGGGCGTTTTGACCAATGTCTTTTGATTTGGGCTTTAGCTTAATGGTGCTTTTGTCCAGTACGGTTTGATTTCCGGTGCTTGGGGCACAGATGGACCTAACCTGCCCATGGAGACATCACATCAGTACAGGGGGGGGGGAAAGACAGAACTAAAATAATCAGCATGTGAAGACCAGGAAGTTTCCAGAAGCAATACATTATCATATTGATGACATACAGACAACATTCTTTAATGTCTGTTGGCCCAGTTTTATTTTAGGCCATGCACACACACACCCACACACACATACACACTTATGTGTGTGTTTTGATATATTTCTTCTTAAGTTAAAGTTGTACATAGCTTTTCAGATTGCTTTTGGACTTTCGGATACAACTTCAAGCTCACAGCTAGAACCCAAACTCAGTTTGGCTTCTATTTATTTATTATTTCAGAACAACTGAGTACTTTTGATGTGTACTGTCTGTTCCCCATGGCCATTGTAGCAATGCAGAGATATGTCTTTTAAAGCTGGTGGGGAGCAGCGTGCAGCTCAGCAGGTTGGGCCCATGTGCCTGTGATCAAAAGGTTGCTGGTTCAGATCCCGTGATTGGCTGAGTGATTTCACCATTGGGCCCTTAAGCAGGGCGTATCATCCCCAATTGCTCCAGGGTCTCACTGTCCCTGCTTCTCTCAAACTACTAAGTAAGATAATTGTAGGTGCAGTGTCCTCTATACAGTGGTCAGTGATTTTCTGTTAAAGAATTAGAACTTCCAGCTTGTAACCCTATGATTCATAGGTGATCCATAATTTGGAGTGAAAGCTGTGTAAGAAAGCTATGGAGTTGGGGAAAAAAATATTACAGCTGAAACTGATGGCAGAACAAGTGTTGGCAAACCGTTTAAGCAGCTGATATCGGTGTGAAAACATCTGAGCAGTTTTATCTATCTTAGAGGAAATTAAGCACCTTTTATGTATTTTACCGTAGGCAGAAAGCTGAAGGTAAGCTGCTTTCCAGCTGTGGGACAGCTGTGTGCTGCTGCATTGTTATAGAACAGCCACAATTCACACAACACGATGGCAATCAATTTTCAGCATTTCTCAGCTAGAAGGCTATAACTGCGTGGCTTAAATCAGGGGGAGGCAGACTTTTACAGAGCGGCAGATAACATCACACAGACCAATAGGTTACAGCTTCAAATCCTGAGAACAAGGTACCTGAGACATGGTAGGCTGTGTGCTTAGGTGAACAGAAATAACCAAAGTTAACTGGATCAAAATACAATTACTGTAATATAAACATTTGTAACTAATGAAGCTGAGTTCATCCATTTGACCAGATGTCTTGGTCCTGCCTCCTGTAGTTGCTTTGTCCCGCCTCTGATTGGTTATCTCTCTGAACCATCTCTCATTTTTCTTCTGCCCTCAGAACAATTTTTGTTTAAGTAAAACTCCTATAAAGACATTTGTATTATTTTTGTTCACAGCAAAACCTGGAAGCTACACGTGTAAAGCAGGGAACAACCCAGGACGAAGTACACACCCCATATAGGCAATATGGCATCTCCAGTTCACCTTCGCATGTTTTTTTTGCTGTGGAGGAGAACCAGAGGAAACCCCATGTAGATAACGTGCAAAATCCATAAACACAGACCTAGTGTGACGGCTGCAATGCTGCACCTAGAGGTACAAGGCAGCCACACTAACCACCATGCTGAAACCGAGTTAAGCTTTGCGAAAAGAAATTTAAAAGTAAGCATGTATTAAGCACCTTTGATCTCCACCATACTGTAAAAAATAAGATGGTAAATATCTGTCTGATATTACAGTTTGCACAATAGGTTGTATCTCCAGAGCAGTCTGTCAGTTGTCCTTTGCTTGTCTCTTCGAAGGAGGGAGGAAATACTGCAGGTTAGAACAGACAAACTAGATCAACACTTCCTCGTAATTTTCAATGCTGTCTCTCTATATTGGCTTCTGGCTCTAAATCCTCACGGTTTACTCAGGGTTTACTCTGTACACCACAAAGCACTATATGTATTTTCTTTTTCTTTAGGTACCTTACCTTCATTATCTCGACGCACAAATGCACACATTTCAGGCAAAATAAAGAAATGTTTGTACTTTGTGAAATTATGATACTGGGAAATTATGATGCATACTAATGATATTTTCCCACAGGTTAATTTGCCAATTTGTATAATTTGCAAACACGGAAATCATTATTTTCAAGGAAACATCAAGAATTGTAAGTTTTTAAGGAAAGACGATGGCTTCTAGCTACATGTCTGATTTCCTTTGTATCTTCTATTTTTTGCTGAGAGGATGATATGACAATAAGTGTGAATGCTTTCTCTTCTCTGTTGGTGACAGCATGTCGCTGTAAATTATGTCAAAACCATATTAGCAACTTAATATTTAATTAGCTGTGTTTTAATCTAACATCTGGGAAGTGAGAGACTGAGCAGTATTCTCTCGAGGTGAAATTTACTTAAGAACATCTTGTGAGGAGAGTTTACCTCAGATGTGAACCAAGTGCAACTGGCTTAATATAACTTTTATATTGATCAGTTATTTTTTTAAATTACACGCTAATAATACTGCTATTACTGATACTACTAATACTAACTAATACGTTTTACAGTAAAGGTATAGCTAGCTATATAAATGTGTAGTTGCGGTAGCTGTTGGTCTAGCTAAAGAGTTGGGCCAAAAGAATATTTCCTCAATATATAGTTGTTGTTTTTTTTTAAGAGTAAATATGTCAGGTATTGAAGTCACTGTAGGGACAAGGGTCTTTGGGTAACTTAATGAAGTAAATAAATCATGCACTATAATTTAGTGGGGAGCAGTAGAGTGTCCTGACAAAAGGCAGCAGCAAACCAACCTGCTCCCCAAACGCTCCGAAAAATCTACACAAATGCTTCTGGAAGCGCAGTGTTATAAATGTTTACTCAAAACCAAAACGGTATAATTATGCAGAGGAAGTGCCCTGTTACATTGCTGGCCAGGTTCATCCACCTCCACAAAGCGCTGTGCCCATTAATAATGAACACCACCTTCAAATATTAATGCAGATTTTCGCACACAATCTTCACAGCCCATTAATGAGATCTTTGCAAGATTTTATTTAATTTAGAAGGATTAGACAAGCCTGACAGCTGGCTTTAATGAAGGGACACGTGAGTTAACGGGTTAAGATGATTATGAAAGATAATCTTTCTCGTGGTTCCATTAACGAAGATGAAGTTGGAAGGTTGCACTCCAGCAATTGAACTGGCAGATGAGACTGCTGAGATCGGTGATGCCCTGTTTTTTTTTTTTTTTGCTATACTTTGCATTGCCGGTAACTATTATGCAGTTTATTTTTGCATCGCCTTAAACGGAGACTTTGCACACTCTGCAGATTGGCCGTTTATGGACAGTTTGGTCTGTGTCTCGTACCTTCCAGAAGCCCACAATACTATGACCGGTAGCCAGTTGGTGCTGTTCATTTCCAGTCAGTGTAGATTTGGTTTTAATCCCCCGACCCCGATCAAACTGCGAAGAGTTCCCTGAATGTTATAGTTTACATAAGTAAAATATTAAGTATATATTAGAAATTATTCAATATTATATTGGATTTTTCCAGCTTAACTCCCAGCTATCGATTTCAGTAGAATTATTGGTATTTTTTGCTCAGCAACCTTGATTTAAAATGAAAAAGGTTCAACAGAAGGAAGAAAAATACATAAATTAGGTTGGGTCTTAAGACTTTGCTTCAAAAGTTAAAAGGTTACATCTGTTTAATCTTACCCCTTTGTCATTCATTAAACACTGGAAGCTGATTCATGGATGTTTCCTGCATGTTCAGGATATGTACTGCAGTCACTTGCGGGACACGAGATGCCTTCCATTTAGTCATCATCTGCTAGCTGGGAACGTATCCCCTGTCTGATAAAGGTTATTTTATCATGTACAGTAATAGCAAATATTAATGCCACCACCACTACCCTGTACTAGATAAGTATTATGGAAAGTGGATTTATATTAATTCCTCTGCTAACTCGGGTCTGACCTTATGGGTAACGTGTTGTGTATCCCAGCATGCTTAGCATAGCTACACTAGGTCACCTGACCGGACAGGAAGCATACCATTGGGCCGACTGAGCTTTCAACCAAAAGGGTACGACTTTTCAGGTGGAATAAGGCATTCCTTAATTCTGATTAATTGCTTCTGTGATAATTCTGCTTGAATAATGGAGACACAAATGCCCAGGCAAAACTGTAAACTAAGCAGCTGACGGCCGATGAAAGCCCTGACCAAGGAAGTAATAAAAAAAGTAACACAATTGCAGTGTGACGGATTGCCATTCCAGTGAAAAATCTTACATTGTTTCAGCGTCATTCATTTTCCTGTAATAAGGGCCCAGCACTTATTGAAACAAAGCCCTGAAGTATTGCCCAAAGGCCAGCAGCCGCGCGAAAAACAGATGTTAATTGTTAATTGGTGTGTTTATAAGTCTGACATAAGGTTACTGGCTAATTAGTGATTGCACCTGTAAGCAATTGCAGTTGATGGTTAAGTACAAATACAATTCTGGCATGGAAGGGGCCCTGATCAGAGAATAGGAGATTCCAGTTGCCTGTGGAATGGTGGACACTGAATGAATGAATTTTAAATGTTTTGATTTAAAAATAAATCCAAGCAGGTCTTATTTGAGCAGCTTTCTTTCAGACAGGGGTAAGTACTGTACAGGCATTATGCTATAGAATTCACAGCCAGACTTTCACTGCAAAGAGGCTTGCAACTGTCTCAGTTCGATAAATGTACATCACTGGGTAGATTTTATTGGACTTTATTATTTGTAACCCACAGGACTGGCTCCTGTTGCCTGATTCGTGTGTGTATGTAGGTGGGGAATGATGTTAGGGTCTATGAATATGCCGTCTGTCTTTCTGTAGTATTGGTCAGAGGAAGGAGGCAGAGTGCTGGAGGCGGGGGCCAGGGGGACAAGCACTGGGGGGGCCAAGGGGCCAGGGACTGGGGGGGTGGGGGCCTGGGGGCCAGGGCCACACTGCTCAGGATAGGCCTGCTGTAATAATGCCAGTGAAGAACACCTGTAATTTATGTCAGGACTAAATGGCTGTGTTGTCTGCCAAGAACAAATGATGTCAGTATTTGTAAAAGAAGCCATGATTAAAACACTGCAGTAGCTCAGGACATTAAATATGCAAGTGAAAGTTACGTCACGTGAATACTTTTATAACACCCTTGAGCTATAATATTATAATATCCCACTGGATGTTTATCAAAGTAAATGCTAACACATTTTGAATGATTATGTTTTTGTTGTCTCATTATTAGTTTTTGTTGTTTTTGCTGTGATATTTAAATGCTTGTTCTCACACAAAAGAAAAGAACATAATAAAAATTCTGTTGTAAAGGCTCAGTGACAGAAACAGTTAAGCTTTTAACTTCCACTTACAATGTGGTTTTGAAGAAATGCTCCAAAACAGGCAGAATAAATGCCATTAATTTAAAAAGAAGGAAAATGGATGTTCTTAATCTTTACATATGACAGCCCAACATAACGGATAAATGGCCAGTTTATAACTTCCGTGCATTATACTGGTGTTGAAAGTATTTATTGAAGTGTTACAGTTGCAATTGACCACATAATCCTGTAGGAACATGCATTAAATCACAATCTGCCCTTTGGTGTGTGGATCTGAATCTGGAAAAGGTCGTATTGATTAAAACATTGTAATAACCTGGGGCATTAAATATGCAAAGAGTACAATTCTTTTTTTGCTGCATTATGGTAATTTTGGGTAATTTTATCACACACTGGAAGCATAGGATTATACCATAATGGTTGCTTCTGATCAAAATAAATGCACACAGTAATGAGTTATATTAACTAGAGTGGTGGTATTATTTGTTTGTTTTTTTTAAGTTTTAATCTTGCATTACACATGAAACATTACATTTAGTTGGTTAATGGAGCGAACTACAATCACTTGCAACAAATTTAAAGCAGTTTTTTTATCCAGTTAAATGGTTCCCAGTAAAGCTGGAATAGGAAGGAAAGTGGTAGCTAATGAACACTTTATCCGTTATAAGGCCTCAGCAGGGTCTTCCGGGTGCAGCTGGCCAAGTAAATATGTGGACCATTTAAAGTTTAGAAGACGCTAAACAAAATGGGGAGGGGATGCATGTGCCACTTACTCAGCAAGCCAGTGGGGTGGTACAGTATGTCAAACCGAAATTGCAATGATGGACATCTGTGTTTTTAAGCGGGTACTATTTCGGTTTCGGGCTCGTCTGGTTTGTTTGTTTGTTTATTTATTTACCTAGCTAGCGATTTAGCTACTTATAGCACGAAGAGGAGGAGGTTACGGATTAGAATTAGTGACGAATCTGAAAGTAATTTAGCACCTGTCCAGCAGGCCCCAGTGTCTCGTACATCATCTGGTCATCAGTGATGGATCTCGACGCGGCACCCACTTCTCTTTGAGATCGCTAATTATCCATCATTCCTATACGTGCTTACCTGTGTTTTATTTATTGCTGCGATTTGTCATGCTGCGGCCGGTTTGTGATTCCTTGCATCGACCCGCCCGTCACCATCTCTCCTCATTCCCTCATCTGCCCGTTTGCTTACCTCTTTACTTCCCTGGCTGGTCTTTCCTTCCTCTCTCCCTCTTCCTCTCAATCAGTCCTCTATTTCTGTTCTTATCCCTCATTCCTTCCTTGAATCCCTCTCCCTCTCTTTTTGTTTGTATGTTTTAAATTCTAATAGGCTTGACAGTTTTATTTGGCTGCAGCAGATGAAATCATTATTGTCATATTCTTCAGCCACTGCTGTCAGTGGCCCCCACACACTCTGTACTTGTATGCGAGCAGCAGTGAAAATGTCTTTCTGCTGAATGATGGCTCTGCCCAGACAGCTCTTTTACTGTTACCATTCAGACAGGACAGAAATTATGTTAATGTCCACCCAGCTCTGTGCATCCTAGCCTTCACTTGGTGAGATGCACCTGTTATGTGTGACCTGCTTAGTACCAGACCAGACCACTAAACACATGTGGGAATAATGAATGGATGTGGGAACCCTAAACAAACTAAACAAATGCATGCGGGAGCACTGAACAAACCGAAGGAACATATGTAGGAACAACGAATGAACTAAACTGACGTATGTGGAAGCACTAAACAAACAAAAAATTGTGGGAATGCTGAACAAATAAAACAAACGTGGAAACACTGAATAAATGAAGCAAGGAAAGGGAGTGGAAAGGAGGCACGCACAATGCATTTCGATATTCACGCCAGAACGCTGTGGATAACAAGGTCCGTCTGCTCTTAAAGCATGTTACCCTCGCAAATACATTTAATGATTCGAACAAATAATTGGGGAGGCATAGTGCGGCGGGGGAGCAGGTCCAAACGCTCGGTAACATGTGGGCCTCCATTTAATATAGCCGAAAGTTTGATTTAACAAGGCGAGCTGGGAATTCAGATGAGAATCGTGTAAGCTTTTTGTTCTCAGTTAAATAGGAGAGCAGGTCTTTTATTTTATTTTATTCTTTTTATTTTTTTCTACATCCCCGATAATGAATTGGAATTACCTCCAGCCGCACGCTTTCAGGGCCGTGTGGATGGCCATTGCGCACAGCCGGCGCATCGCGCCTAATCAGGGGCATAAATAAAAGAGGCTGCAGTGCGTCCACCCCATCGAGTGGCGGCTGTGGAGCACAGGCTGAGAGCGTCACGCCTGAAACGGCTCAGAGTGCGGCAGACTCATTAAAAATCTCCAGCCCCGAGGAGGAAAGCTCAAATAAGGCAATACNNNNCACCAACACCCACGCCATTCCAATGACCTTATTCTACATGCAGGAGTGGGAGATCGGGCACGCCTCACTGGTGAGGCAATTTGGTGGGCAGGATCTCTGAAAAGAGGGATGCTGGACGGATGTCCAGGTCCGATATTCCTGCGTGTCACAGGGTCGTCCGCTACTAAGACCTATTTCACAGAGGCTTTAGGAGGGAAGTTGGTATCTTGGACGGTGGCTGATCGTCGTCACGCCGTCATGGCCAGGGCAGACTAAGAAGGGCCAGTCTCCCTGTCCCTCTCCCCGGTGGTCCTGGCAGGGGGTGGTGCAGGTCAGCCAGCAGGTCTCCTGTAACGTGACACCTGAATGCCAGCTCTTCAGCACTCCTTCCCGCTGAGTATTATTAGCTGCTGTCCCACTGTCATCCTCTAGATGGAACTCCATATGAGTACTGAATGTGACCCTCTGGCCACCCGTGTGAGACTTCCTGTTTTCTGTCTTCCTCTCATTTCGGTTCTAGGTTATTACAGCAGGTCGCCGCTCCCCCTTGGTGCTGCCGCCGCCTGCTAGGCTGTGAGTTAAGGGATGGCTGCTGGATGGTTTGAAAGTGATGAATAATCTGCTGTGCTTGCAGAAGCCAGAAATACTCTGTGAACTTGGATGGAATCACACAACATTATGCCTGTGTGTGTGTGTGGATTAGATTTATATTACATTGTGGGGACCAAATAAAAACCTGTTTTTTTGTGTGTCCTCATAAAGATCTGTGAACGCAATCGAAGTAAAAATGCCAAAAGTCTCATATTTTGTTTGGTTAAGGTTAGGGTTGGGTTGGGGCTAAAGTTGTCATGTTGGGATTAGAGTTTTCCACATAAAATGAATGGAGAGTCCCCACAAAGATATAATTACAAACCTGTGTTTGTGTGTGTGTGTGTGTGACAATTCAGTTGTGCACACTATCACTAGTTCATCCGTCGCGCAAAATTACTTTATCCAGGTTTTTCATACCTATCACCAAACCAGTACCATCTTTGTGGAAATACATGCTTTGTTATTAAAGCTAGTTCTAATTACATTCATATATGTAATTACATTCCAACATAAACACAATTATGGACTTGGTGTTCATCATGAAAACGCATGTGTAGTATGGATAACCATGAATAATCCTCCATGCATTTCTGTATTGTTAACCATTCCAATATACATATAGTATCTAAACAATAGACCAGTGTTTCACAAGCCGGCCCTTGAGCCCACAGACGCTCCACATTCTTGCTCTTTCCAAGCTCCTTGGACTGTCTGCAGGTCCCTGACGACTGGGTAGGGAAACACTGGAATAGACAACAAAAGCATCTGAAATGTGATGAGGTGGCAGGTCCTCGTAGCCATACCTATCACCAGTCTGTGGTAAAGTTTGTTAGAAGCAGTGAAGTTCTAAATTAGTTAGAGACGATTCTGTGGTGGTCGCTACGAAGACATGAAGTGCTTTTTCAATTCAAGTCAACATAGCCCTTTGGGAACACACCAAAAGGACAATAAATCAATGCGGACTGCCTTTCTCTAAATCACAGGTTACTGGCCCTTTATCCATTATGGATTGACAGCGCTGTTCAGCCCGAATTAACTTGTATCCAGTACATGGACAATATTGAGAAAAAAATAAATAGCATAAGTCCACACTCATTGCAGTAAATGTCCTGATACCTCAACTAGGCTATGGAAAAAGTCCAATCAATTGAGATGTGTTTGTATGGCCGGGTTTCTCTGAGAAAGGAATTGAACACAAACAAGGTTGGCGGTACATGTTGTTGCCTGGTGCATTATTGTTAATTTTGTCGCGTTAGTTACCTAACTGAAACATTTCTCCTTGTTTAGAGTGACTTGGCCAGCTATTTACATTACTCAGATTTCTCGTCGCACTACCAATTTTCACCCCTGCCAGCTTAACACCGTGCTGCTCCCTGGTAGTAAATGAGGCACTGAAACCCACGGTCATAGGGATTCCTGTGTCCTGTCAATCAGTGCCT
>JAODUD010000002.1:4727695-4739782 GCA_026784285.1 Stomatorhinus walkeri | reverse complement strand
GGGGGGGTACTGTGTTGGGCCAGGGGTGTGTGGGGCCTGGTCCAGAGCCTCCTCGCTTCTCTGAAATCGAATGCTATCGCTGCCAATATTCACGACATGTACTGTCTGGATTAGCTTCTCCTATCTGCTCCAAGAGCCCAACTATTGGGAGAACCCCTTCTTTTAAGAGATGCTTAGCGGGGCTTTTCTCAGTCTAATTTAAAGCCGGAGACTGCCACCCTGCCGGGACAGCATGGCCCCTCACAGAGAAAGCGCATGGGCCCAACCAATGAGTAAAGAAAGTGGAGAGACATTGTCATGATTACAAAGGCGTCATTGTCATAGTTAAGAGTCAGCCACTTCCTGAGTGGCTATGTCTTTGGGCAATGCCACATGAAAAAGTACCACCAAGATGGTCACTAATGATCCATACAGGGGTAGTCAACTCAAGAACAGCTTTGCCACTGCTGTCAAACTGGCATTTGGGGTCAATTCAAAAAGTTTGTGATTGTATGTATTTCCTGCAGTTGCCCCAGTACCATGCTTGCTTCTAAAGATGTGATTCTGAGTGCCTGCCCTGTGATAAACTTGCATTTTAAACACCCTTTACCCTGCCCTGTGCTCTAGGCTATAGGTTTGCTGTGGCCTTGAATCGAGCTCGGGGAAAATGGCATGGTGCTTCAAAGACCTTGTACAGTTTGTACAGTCAAAAAGCATTATAAACATGGCTATCAATATTTAAAGATAGGTATAACACTTTAACACTGGCCATGTGTCTTATGCATTTATGAATCGCTTGTCTATAATGCACTATATATATATGTATATATATATACACACACATACACACACCTTTATAATGCTTCCTTGATTCTTACACCGACCATTATAATGCATTATGAAGGTATCTATAACGCACTACAGATGAGAGCTTCATTGGAGCTTATGAAGTATTATGATCAACACTGTAATGCCTTATGACTGACAATAGGAGATGCTGTAATTCTAAGTATCTATGAGGCACTATAGATGACTGCTTAAGTATTACCAAAATCACCTAAGAAGCTACTGATAAACTTATATAAAGAGAATAATTTCTGGCCTCCTAAATTAGTGAAATTACATCCAACATCTTTAGTCATTTTATATCTCGTTTCTTTAGTGATTTTTTTTTATTACATGGCCAATGCATTCAATCTGATGTGCAAAGAACCGAGGTCCTTCGTTAAAATTGTGTCCGTTAATGAAGGAATATGTCCCTCCTCTTTGCACTATGGTCCTTTTTGATTAACAGTGAATTAAGGCTTTGTGAGGAGAAACATCCATCAATAGTAGGCCCTTTGGAAATTTGTTTTGTGAATTAGTAACTATGAAAGTCAGGGGTATTTGGTTTGAGAAAGAGACAGGTAAATCCAGTTTCTAACTTGCAAGGTGCAGACATTTTTCGCATAAGTTATTGTGCACAAATCCGAAGGACAGCTTTGGTTCTGAAGTACTACAACAATCCAGGTGTCTGCTATAGTTGACTGGAATTACTGTCTTCCTGTCATCAGTAAATACTGAAAGCGGGAGGCAAAGTACTCTTAGCCAAAGCTATAATATTGCTTCGATTAAGCACAAATTCTTTTTAGTTAGAAAAATGATAATTTTGTAGCTATGGCAAACTTTATTACGTCAGGGGAGATGGTAATAGTGCATAAGGTACTGTAATACGTCTTACTGGTACCAGGGGAGTATTGTAATACCACTAACAAACACAAGGGGGATTATGCCATTAGTTACTGTTATTCTGAAAACCAACATGGGGAGATGATGCCACTATCTGTAACAAACAGTCAATCCACTGAAATCAGCCCTGTTACATCCACCAATAAGCATGTTATTTAAAAAAAAATCAAAATGCTTCAACAATTAAAGCTCTGTTTGCCCATGACCTGAGACCATGCCATTAATAATTAATGCTTTATTTATTTTCTAGATCCAGTCTGTAAAGCAGTTTACCGTTTAAATGATCATTGCCTACACTGAACTGTGATACAAGAGAGACAATTATTAGAAGGGTAGCTGAGTTAAAAGGGGGCATTAACTGTAATCGTAAATGCTAAACACATTCCTGGGGGTGGGGGTTACTTGTCTGTGTTTTCATTTGTATGAGAATTTTTTTTTGCTAATGCTCATTAGAATTAAGTAAGATAAGAAAATGGTTACTATCCAATCTCTGTACGTATTAATTTTAGATGCAGCCTGAATTGGCAAGAGATTGCAGTCTTTTTCATTCTGTCATCCTTGTTTCCCAGGAAGCGTCTGTTATTTTTCCTCTAGGAAAGTAAATAAGGAATGAAGTTAGCTAGCAAGGGATAGAAACTTGAAGACATCGTCTGATAACATTAGTTAACACACACCCTGCACATTGACAAGTCCTGTCTCGAAGATAATCCCAAGTTTACCAAGTCCATCCCCCAGATGGAGAGAATACTTGGTTTATTTGAAAGATAAGCAAAGCTTTGATTCCCGTCTTGATCTGCTTTAATAATTCTTTCCTTTGAACTGCCTAGGGCAGGTTATTTAAATATAAAGAGATCTTAATGCATTTCACGTGGATCTCTCACAAAGAGGACAAAGTTTTGTAACTTCTTATTTCTGTTAGATATTCTTGCAATAATGAAGACACTTGTACAACTGTAAAACATTCTGTTCACGTCTCTCATGTGGAAATTTCATTTACTTATTTATTCAATTTTCCCAGACAAAGCTTGGTACTTACAAATTAGGAGTTTAAAGTTATTGAATTGTTATGTAAGTTCAATTACTGTTTGGACTGCAATGTATCGGAAGGAAACACTTATTTTGCCTAATAACACATTAAGCCTGTCTGCATTCTTGTTTGCATCCTATAAAAGCCAGCAGAGCAGTGAGATGCAGAATACATTTTCCTTCAGAATAAACTTGGTTGCAAAGTGTCAGTTCAGTCGTGAGATAGAGCTGCATGAAGTTGTTTCAGCGCTGTGTGTGTGTGAACCTTGGGCTGGGTCACATTCTGCTGATGGACAGATTCATTCTCATCACCTGTCACACACTCCCAGTTGTATAAGTGTGGGTTCTGTTTCTTCTGGCTGCCGCAGAACCATGCACCCGGACATGGTTCCTGAGCCCGCTCGCACGTTTTATTTTTCTGGGTTCCCCTTGTCAGTCTCACGCTGACAAAGACTGATGGAGTAGAACGGAGAAGCAGCTGAAGTTGGACGTCGGATGCCATGGATGAAGCAGGATTAATTCCAGAATAATCCTCTGATCTTGCCATTCTGCTTGGCAATGCAACATCCCCTACCTTTTGAACCATTTCCTTCCATGTTCCTTTTCCTACTTTGCATTAACATTCCGATCTGCTCCAACCAGTTATTGAGTCACTGTTCAGTTAAATTAAGGCCCAGAGTAGATTTTTTTTCACTGCGTATTTTCATAAAGCAAATATGTACTTTTTTAATGTCTGAGTGTAGCTGCGGCAATTAGACAAAGGGCAGATTTTACATCGTGATAGAAACTGAGCAGCAACCTTTGTTTAAGAAGTGTGATTATGATCATTATACTTATTCAAATTTGAATACAAGGAAAATGGATTAAAAGCGATTTAAAATAACTATCAAGAAAATAAATAACGTGCTATAATAATACAAATGGAGAAAAGTATGTCAGCAAGCGTAACTGTATTAACCAGGGGTCTAGCACCATGGTGAATTTTGACAGACATTTTGATCAAAACGTAGATCTTATCATAGACATGAAACGTAGTCTAAATGTTAAATATGTAGCCTATGCTGTTTGTTTTGCCAGAGACACATATGTCCTCGGATGGATAGGTTGATGATCCCAGTTGTTACCTGATCACGGGGCTTAGGACACCTTGGTCAGAGGCCAAAAGGCAAAGGTCAAAACCCAAGTCATGTCTCATAATTAGTCAGTTTGTGCAAGCGCCGTCGCCTGAGCTTCCCATGTGGAGCACTGCGAGTGGCTGAATCTCCCCTCCAGCTGCTCGTTACGCCATCTAGCTCCCCAGCTGTCTGGCTATAAAAGGATGTGGGGGGAAAAATGACACGTGAACCCACAAGACAAGCATTTATCCCACTGAGGCAGATGGAAGGTTGTGGGAAGGTGCTCATGGGGAAACATGGGGGATCCCTGTTCTTGGCCTAGCAGCCATAAATCAGTAGACAATAAAAAGGTAAGCTGGTAACACCTGTGCTTTTGGGGATCCTGGTTCAGGCTGCATCGTGTTTCTTCGCTGCTTTACATTGGATGCCCGTATTCTGAGACAGAATCCAGATGCATGTAGCGCATACATAACTGGCTGCTGTATCTACAGCTATCACTTCCAGGAAGAATGAGTTCAAGGAGAAATGCCTCCAGTTCTTCCAGAGGTGAAAGAGGTCACCTTCACACTGTGTGCTCCAGAATATCCCATTCAGGCTGAGCTGGACATTTCCGTTCCAGAAAGTAAGGTTCTGTTTCAACAGACCAGTTGAGTAAAAAGTGTTACAGAGAACGCAACTGGTCGGTGGAAACAGAATCTTGGTCTGGATTTTTACTTTCTGGACCAGAACTATCCACCTCTGCATGTAGTAGATTCAACTATTTTTAGATCCGGTGCATATGTGGACATTATCATCTTGGAAAATGGGAACATCATGAAGGAACAGTGTTTGCACTGTATGGTTACACGTAGTTCTCTTAAAATAGCCTCCAATTTTTTGTTACGTACATAGCCTAATGATAGGTTGGCTGCCCATACTATAAGAGATCGCCCACCATATTTAATTGTTAGCAATGGAGAAGACATCCTTTGACTTTCTCAAGATATAAACCTGTTTGGTTGTAGGAAAAGGGTAAATGATGACATCACATCATATTACTGTTACCCACTGCTCTGTGATCGAGGTTTAGTGTTCCTCATATCAGGCTCTGCACCTCTGTGCATTTGCCTTGGGTACAGGAGGTTTCCGAAAGGTAGACCTGCCATAAAGTTCAGCTTTGTGAAGCACACAATGTACAGATTTTGTAGCCTGGGTCACAGAGGTGCTGATTCATTTCTGTGCATTTTCATTTTTGTGGTGTTAAGCAACTCTGAGCTGTCGGTCCACCTCTGTCAGTGAGTTTCAACTCACTGACCACCAGCCATCTTTGCTGATGCAGTTTCTCCACGGTTGACACGTGTTGTCATAGTTTTTGGAGACTGTTCCTTTTGAGATATTAAATAATTTAACAGTTTATGTGACCGGTGTTTCAGAAATTGGGGCGCAAAGCGTAGGTTGTCAGACCTTTGTAGCTGAAACACACTGATATTCAGACATCATTGTAATATCAGTCATCTTTGATGGTGCCTTTTTAAATGTAATTCGGCTGCTTCACGTTAATTCTGCATATGGTGTTTCAAGTTTTGTACAAACTTTTTTTTCATCCATTTAGTAGACGGCAGCAAAAGATGCACTGAATAAAAGCAATTCGTGAAAAGTTGCTCAGTTGTGTTAAATTCGCCTTCATGCAAAATGCGGCCGGGCCGTCTCTTTGACTTGCTCTCATCGGAATGTAAGTTTCAGAGCACCTGCCTCATTAAGTCCTGCAGCCCAGTGACAGGTGCTTTGATGACCCACTCATCACTGAAGA
The DNA here is from genome assembly GCA_026784285.1 of Stomatorhinus walkeri. Lineage (NCBI taxonomy): Eukaryota > Metazoa > Chordata > Actinopteri > Osteoglossiformes > Mormyridae > Stomatorhinus > Stomatorhinus walkeri. The sequence goes on along the minus strand of JAODUD010000002.1, from coordinate 4,734,145 downwards.
GGAACTGGTCTTCATTGAAAGCTTGACCTTCTGTAGGGTGCCAGAACCTCGCCTGTGTTTTTTAAGTGAGCGGCACAAAAGAGGCTTCGCTCTACATTACTGAAAATTGTATTACGACCAAAGCCCAAAAATATTACACATGAAGAAGAATAGCCATTGGGTAAGTCATTATATTAATTCACCTTCACAAAATCTCATTGATCTAAGAGGCTTTTAATTAAAGCCGGCAAGGAACACCAGGCATCAATGGGAGAGTGAAAGCATGAAGGTGATTCTATACACAACACTGCAGAATAGACCATACTGACACTTTCTGTGCAAAAAATTGCACCCCAGTGCAGATGTGGAGTTGCACAAATAACATTTGTAATAAATAATAAAAAAGGCCACTAATGCATAGTTTTATCCTGGACTTGCTTATAGTTGAAAAATTCTGCTTAAAAGTAGTACTGAAAGCTAAACAATTTTATATATATATATAAAGCTTTTCAATACATCAAAACAGCACAGTAACTAAGCACGAACTGCCTATGAAATTTTTTTAATTTACTTCACCCCCTGCATAAAAGGATACACCATAAAATAGTTCACCACTGCCATTATTACCTGACTCATTTCAAGGAATGTAATTGTGAAGCTCCTTAAAATATCCCTGTTTCTCTTCATACGTAGGAGAGTATCAAGCCTGATATGAACTTTCATTATTTACTGGGAAAATAATTTACAGTTGTCTGGAAATTCTGCAGCAATAATCCTAATGTGTCAATTTGCATCTAGACAGAGAAAGGCTTTCAATTGCACTCTTAGGGAATATTAGTATCTGTTATTTATTCAACACTATTTCCATGCATTTAAACTATCTTTATTTCTGCATGAATATGAGGCAAATAGTAAGACATTTAAAAAGGTGGCCTGCAAAGTGTGTGTGTGTTGGGGGGGGGCTAGTAAAAGCCTGTTATTTTGACATTGTGGAGACCATTTTTTAGATCTGTGCATACACTCCAAAAATGAAAAATGCCAAAAGAGTTGTATTTTTTTGGTTACTTATAGTTATGGTTAGTGCTGGGTAGGGGTTAAGTTGTCGTTGTTGGGATTAGTTTTCCCCGTAGAAATAAATGGATGGTCCCCACAATGTCTGTGTGTATGTGTTGTCGAGCATAATAATTTTGAAAAGCATACAGGTCGGATTTGTTCACAGATCCCAGCATGCCACTGGGTGTTTGGCAGATGGTGATTTGTTATTTTATGACGATGTCAGCCCTGAGAATGCCCACACCTACTACCTTATTGCTTTTTTTCCACAAAACAAATGTTCCACTCTCTGTTGCATAAATGCTGAATCATGTGTTGTGTGAGAACCACAAAAAGGCAGCAATTAAACGGACACACTTACTATTCTCATTTCTGTGCTTAATGTATTTTGAAAAACCAACATTAAAAATTATGATTTAAAACAATAATATGGACTGGATGAAATACTGGCAGAATTTGATAATTTTCTTTTTTCGTTTAAATTTTTCTATTAATTTCAAACTGAAACAAAACACAGCCCCATTATGTGTTGTGTAACACAAAGGCATCCTTAAATCTTGTTTTAAAATCTTGGTCAGTGTTCAGTGGGCCTATTTAAAAACTTGTGGGACTACCTAATGGAACTGGAGCTTATTTGCAACTTTAAATGACGTTTTTTAAGGCAGTGTTGCATTCAAAAGCCTTTTTTTCCCCTGTAATTAAGTAATATTTTCTGTTTTTGCACCATTGCTACTTCATGAAATTATTGTTCAAAGTAGGGGACAAATCGCCAGAGGACAGATCTTCTTGCATTGTTTGTTGCCTTGTGAGATCTGTAAAAAAGAAAGAGGAACAGAGTGAGAACCACAACATCTCAGATTGGGCAAGAAAAGCAGATGATTTTGTGATGGAAAAACCGGCAAATGCTTAGCATGCTAATAGAAGGAACCATTTTTATCTAGACCTAAAAATACAGTGTCCACCCAAATCTAAACTAAACAGAAGTAGATTGGAGTGATATTCTAAGTAAAGAAATAAATTTCAGTCTGACTTGGACAGACACATCTCATCGCAGTACAGACCGCTGACAACAGACCATGATGTAGAACAATTATCGTCATACCTATTGATCTTTTTTCAACGATCTGGGAATTATTTCTCCGTCAGGTGGTGGCTCTGCCTTTTTCACATTGTTATTTGATCTCGCTTCGAGATATAAGTGTTAGAACGTCATTCCTGCATAGGTGCCACAGATGTTTCTTGCAGCCAAAAAAAAAAAAACCCGGTGCTGAAGCCTTCAGGGAATCAGCGTCTCGCCAGTCTCACCAGGACTGACCCGAGCTGCTTTATTGCAGCCCTCCATCCAACAGCAATTATTCCCAGCTAATGGACTCCTGAACAACACTCCACAGGCTGTATTTTGCAGTGATTAGCAAGCTGAAAGTGAGACTGACAGTGTAATGCAGTTCTACAGAGCCTTGGTGAAACAACCTTAATGAATGGTTTTCAGCTATTATTGGAGTTATAAATCAAATTAGACTAAAAGAGAAAGAATTTGTACTGTAGGAACACACAGAGACAGACAGACACCCCCCCCCCCACCCACACACACACACACATATATATATATATATATATATGTATTAAGTTCATGTATATTAATATATACGCACACACACATATATTCCTCACCTTACCTAGACTAGATCTTCATCTTCCTCACTTTTTCTCACCTTTTAAAATTATACACATATAGATGGTTATGTAATATATATTTATACACACCTGCTTGTCCAGAAATAACCCCTTGGTAGAGCAATTTCATTCTGAGTGTCTCTTCTATCAATCATGCTTCTCTGCCTGGGTCCTCCCACTCAGCAATAGGAATGGTCCTACTGTGAGATCAAAGTAGCAAAGTATGCTGCACTCCACACAAAAATACAGTGATGGAATCACCAAGTCTGAAGCCTACCACAGTTCAGCCTGATGCCTTGTCAAAATCTCTCCAGACACACCCCAAACACCCCCCCCCCCCCCACACACACACCCAATCTTACTTTGTTTCCACCCGATAGTGTCTGTCTGATTTTTCAAAAACTGTGATTAGAAAAGACCAAACTTCTTTAATCTATAATGCAACAGACGTTATCATTATTGTTAAATAATGCACAGGGTCCGGAATTAAGTATTAATGGCGTATCGGTTCCAGTGACCTGCCTCAAGGCTTGCTTCTGGACTGCATCATCTGACACACTGAGGACAGTTTTGGAGGTGTATAAACGCACTGATGACTGTGGGAAGATTACCAACATCTTACAATACAGTGTGAGAAACCTAAATATTCATTATACAGCACAGTGTTTTAACACACTAAAGTGCTATACCAAGAAATTGTCTATATCGTATAGTTTATTCGATCTTAACACGTTAACACACAACACACATCGTGCTAGAGAGGTATGACCATACTATGCACTGTAATGGATATACACTGCACACTGTAGAACAGATGAGTCATGCATTATTCAATCAGTAAAATATGCATATAAACAGACCGTGAGGTTTTTATGTAATGACCATGCAGTGCACATACAGTATACAGTGTCTCTTCACCAATGCATCGTATGATTCAATATGATGCTGTAAAACGTATACATCATCTCAAACCATAAAAATTCTCTTTGTGTTTGTGATATCATGTTTCCATTACATTTTTAATATTTAGTATTTTACTTGAGTGAAGCTATAATATTTCTACGTTAAAACTCATCCACTTTAAAACACATTGAAAGTATAGTGTAACAATGATGTCAATTTCTCAAGTGCCCGTAAAAAGTCTGGACACACTTACTAAAAATCATTTATTTCTAATGAGATGATGACCCCAAGCACATCTCAAGGTTATGTAGCTAGTTGGAATTGTCCTGTGAACAAGGAAAGCAATGGAGTGCTGCGACAGATGACCTGCCCCCCCGATCGCCCCACCTAAACCATATAGAGCTCCTTTAGGATGAGCTGGATCAATGAGTAATAGCAAAGTAGCCAATTTGTTCTCATGACTTGTGGAAACTCCTTCAGGACTGTTGGAGAAGCATTCCGGGTGGCTACATCTGGAAGCTGGTAGAATTAATGTCAAGAGCCTGCAATGCTGTCATGGAAGCAAAAGGGGGCTATTTTGAAGAGTCTAAAATCTGAGAAAATTCTGCAATGTTGAACACTTCTTGGGGTTGTTGCAATATTTGATATGCATTACTGCATTGCCTTGTGATGGACGGCTTTACATTTAAATGAATGACATACCTACAACAGAGACAAATACATTAAAATAGGTATGCCCAGACTTTTGACTGGTACTGTATTATACTTCATTGGAGTCAACATGAATTCAGTTGATAATTAAAAAGGGAACAGAATCCGATCAAACATGAGATAAAGTAACAAAACAAACAAAAAAATGTCCCGATGGTGTTTGGAAGCTGTGTCATCCTTTTTGTTAACGGCTCGAGGCTATCCAAACTTTTGCTATAAGTGCAGGCCGTCTTGTTACTACTGAAGTTATTAACAATGTGCAATGTTAGTAAACCAAATGAAAAATTAGCAGAAGTTAGGAGTTGTCTATAAATCATCCGTGTGCATTAAACACTCTGCATAAAGTCTATTTGCTGAATGGCTCATAAATTGACAGCTTTGAATGGGTTGCCTAGCAACAGTGAGCTTATGGCAACCAAGGTATTACTGCCAATTACGACGGGCAGGGTAAGTGGCACATTGTTTCTGCCGGTAAATGTCACTTTCTCTAAAGAAAAAGAACCTTTCATAGTCAGATCTAACACACCTACCAAGCTCTCTAACCTCTCACTTTCCGCAGTGAAAACCATGATGTGTAATACAGAATGATCACTCAAATATGTACAGATGCGAATCAAAGGCTAGATTAAATGTTTTCTTTTAAAATGGCTATTAATTAGAATTCCACTTTACATTAACATTCTATTCACTCAGAATGCAGTTATTTGCATACATGACCTGAGCAGCAAAAATTCAAACACATTTTAGACTCAGCGATAGAGGTACAATTCCACATCTATATGGCTATCGCAGAAACCTGATTGGATGTGCCAGTGAATTTCAAATTAAGCATCTGTGGTTTTGCTTAGAGCTGATAGGGACCAATATTAAAGGGCTACCTCAATATATCAATAATTTCTCACATGTACTGAGGACTTTCACTGTTCTTTACAAAGTTCCCACAACTTTAGAGAATAAAAACCACCATATCTCAGACTAATGCAATTGTGTACTCGGTGGGTACAAAAACATGAGAACATAGTAATGTGTGGTCAGGCAACAGGGAACAGTCACAAGTGTTTGGAGCAAGTCCCAATTTGCTGGTAACAAAGTTTACTTCTGCTTTATGGAACTGTACATGATGATGTAATAATGATGACAATGACTTGCATCACAGTGGGCTCATACTTCAGAGTATGTGACATTGGGGGCAACATGAGTTGTAGGAACACATCAGCTTCAGTTCTATGGCAATATCACTGTTGCAGCAGGGGGGGAAATTTTAATTGCCACTTGTTCACTTGCAGCTTGATGTTAAGCCCATGTGACACATTGAGTATTTGGTAGAAGTTCCTCAGCAAGCATGATTGGTTGACAGTTATATGTGCCAGATTGGGAGATTTCAGTGGGATCATGAGAATGGACTTTTATGTGACCTCATTGGATGTTCAAAACACTTTTAACTTAAAAGTTTTTTCAGTTTATTTAAATATTTCACTTCTATTCAGGTAGTGTTGGTAGAAAAAAGAGATATGGAAGGGATTTATCTGGGTATGATCTCTGCTCTTTTCCTGAATGGCATTTTTTTTTCTCCCAGAAAGATTGCTTGTTTCATAGAAAAGATTGATGCCCTTTCTCTGTTTTTTTTTGCCAGTGTTAATGCGATTACCTTAGTTTGCAGAGCATATCAGTCGGTCATGTCTGTATGTGCAGTGCAAAATTATCACAATACCAAGGAACATATTCGCACATTTGCATAATGTTAAAAACAAAACAAATAAAGTAAAACAAAACATGTGCAATCAAAAGTGATTGTTCATGATGCATCAGCCAATAAGAGCAGTGCTGGTTTAACTTGCTTGAAGGTGTAGGAAAGAAACGGTAATGAATAATAATGATATAACAGTTCAAGGATATTGAACCCCAGTATTAGATTTAGCTATCTTATTGGGGTTGGGGGGTTGTGTGTTTGCTTGTATAATCGAGTTTGCCTGTGTCTTATTGCTTCGGATTCTGCCCGGGAGGACATGCGGCGGCCTTTCCAACATGATGCCATCTTCTTCCCAGGGGCACACCCGGCTGGGGGGGGGGGGGGGGGGGGGGGGGGGGGGGGGGGGGGGGGGGGGGGGGGGGGGGGGGGGGGGGGGGGGG
>JAODUD010000002.1:4704097-4715572 GCA_026784285.1 Stomatorhinus walkeri | reverse complement strand
GTCACTGCATGAGCATAAAAATGGGAGATAATTGAGCACAATATACTGGAAAAAATGTTATTTCACAGGGATTGCAACTGTAGAATAATGAGACTAGTTAAAACACAAAAGTGCTTCAACTTTTTTGAACTTCTGAAGTTCCTAATAAGAAGAGCTCAATCAAAGTTGTTTAAAAGAGTGGTTTTGAAACACACAGGACTTCGGAAAAAAAAGCAAATTGTATTTCTATGCACTTTAAAAAAAATTTGAAAAATAAGGTGCTATAAAAATCGTGTTGATGCCTCTTGCTAGTTCTCTGCACACCTGCACCATCTGGGATCCTGCGCCATGTCGCTGAGATACACAGCCACTGTAATGATGGGTCCAGTCCTTTTCTGATATTTGTTACATTGGATTAGCCCTTCAGTTCGCAGCCATCCCAGCACAGCACAAAAACACAGACTTAAGTGTGAGTGCACTCACTCTGTCACAATCATTCTGCACAGCAGGAAAAATAAGTACAATGTGTGTGTATGAGTGTGTGTGTGTGTATTTATATGCTATAAACAATAATAAAATCATCACACACATTTAGGTATAGAAAAAAAATGCAACTGACGATTTAGTGATCGTTCACAATAAAAACTGAAAGCTTAAATTTGTTAGGCATACTATATATTTGACACCTACACATTTGTCATGTAACTATTATGTTGTGTAGAAGATTATGGTAGTTACTGCCTTTGATGTTATTGTTTTAATTCTCTGAACTGTAAATCCCATTGCCTTTAGGAATGACAAAAAAAAAATAAACTGCTTCCTGCCTAATAGCATCATCTGCTTTGTATTCAAAACCCAGTGTGTCAGTGGAGGCAGACAAACAGATTACATCATGTGACCAAAGGCAGAGAATGACAGCGGCAGGAAACCCGGAGCATGAAAAGTTTATTTCCGCAGAGACCCACGAGTTCAGGGCCACGGATAAGCGCACATCCGTAAAATTAAACCACATTAATGTATTCATGGCCACATGTATGCGCACGCAGTCACATACAGCAATTACACACAGAACCACTCTCATACCGACAAAAAATATTTTTAAACACAATCATGAAGGCACAGACAGCAGAGTAGTTCATTTTTAATTTGCTCATTGAATTTTTTTTGTCATTATTTCAACAACACCTACATTTTCAACTTGCTCTTTCAATTATCAACCATTTGAGCCAGAATCTAATTCAGAGCGGCAGATCTCTTCAGTACATTTGCAAAATATAAGATGATCTTATTTTGCTTTAAAAAACAAGGGCTTTCCCTTTTCTGCCAGCAGTTGATCCAGAGGCTGGTCAAGTTACCCCTTTTTCTCTCTCTTTTTTTTCCACTGGTCTCCAACACTGTCCTCGGAGGGAGGAGGAGCAATTTCATTGGTATGAGAAACCCCGTCCCCTCCAGCCAACTTCCAAAGTGGACACTAATTTCTCTCTGGCCTTTTCGCTTCAGGGCACAACACAGGAAGCAGCCATAGCTTACCATTCCGATCTCTGCATAGGTGGAGGCAGAAAATAGCATACAAGCCTCTGAGATACGACAGGCATGCTTTATTCCATCTCTTCATTGCTTCTGAACAAAAAATAATAGTTCTGCCTCAGCTAAATCAGCAATAGAAGAAAATCTCATTTACGGCGTGGTGAGGGTGGAGAAAAAAATTGCTTCTATTGTTTCTCCTTCTACTTTTTTCATTTCTCAGTGATGGAAGAGTATAAAAATAAAACTGCTTTAACCTATGCCTCTGGGTCCCGAATGGGATGTCATAATCAAATCATTACTTTTATTAACGCACAGATGGCTTTTTAATAGAATTATGTCATTTTTCATTTTATCTGCTGTGTCTCCCCGTTTGCTGCCTTTCGTTTTTTCAGTTGTGATTTTCCGAGGGGTGTCCATCTGGTTGGGGGTGGTGGGGGGGTTTGAAAGAAGAGGAGCCTCCTAACCCTCACCCTAAATCCCCAGGAGCCCGTTGCTGCCTCCTCAAATGAATCGCCATCGTTTGTTTTTAAATTTTGCAGGGCACGTTGGTGGCAGTGACACATTCTCTTTGGTGCACGGTCATTTCTGGAGCCTGCAAAAGAAACGGCAATAATAATAAAAAACAAATCTAGTGGGTTAGCAGAATTTTATTTACATTTTAATGCTCTGTCATGCCATGACTTTCCTAGTGAGTGACAGGCTTTGTTGAACATCAATGAAGTTCTAGTGGAAGCTCTTAGGAAAACACAGGGCTCCTCTTAGGATTAAATCTGATTTCAGAACAGAGGTATATAGATGGTAGAACATAAATTATGTAATATATACCTTGCAACATAAGGGAACTCAAAAGTACATGTCATGCTTTGAAATTATAACTTTCTACCTCGGCTAGGGGTAGTGTACTGTTTTAAACTTTAGGGTCTTTGATAGAGCTGACAATCTTGCCCTTCTCCCGCAAACTCACTTGAGATACATTTGCCCAGTGGTTATGTAGTCCAGCACATGGAATTTCAAAGTCAAGGCAAGACATGGTTCCTGAACTCGGGATTCTGGTCTTTAGGTCTGTGAAGTACATTTCTTGCCCGGCAGCTAATGTTGATTGTGGCAAAGGGCACCCATGCCCACTCTGCTTGCTGCACGTCTAACATTTATATGAAGACAGAAACAAAAAATAAATATACTTTGCCTGTACATTATACACCTCAGCTTTCACAAGAGTAGTAACTGCTGAATATGAAATTAAATGATGACACTCTATTGATCCCTGTGGGGAAATTCTCTTTTTGCCTTACCCCATCTCAATGACTCCCTGACACACAGATAAGTAGGTGAGAGCGATCTTGCCCATAACAAGCCGCCGCTTGGGCTTCGCTCAGGCACCCGTAGACATGGCTCTTCCACCACGGCTGGGCTCAAACCAGCAAATCTCCAATCAAAGACACAGAGGCTTAGCCTTCTAAACCACAAGCAACCAGCAAACGCTGCTTCAAAAACAGTTAAGGGTATGGTAAGAAAAAAAAAACACACATAACGACCATAATCAACAAAATAAATACAGATAATTAAACCAATAATGTTTCACACAGGGTGTTTTTTTCGTCATAAGCTCATTACAATCCGGGGCTGTCCAAGACTCAAGGCCCTCCCATAGATGAACAGATTGCTAAATTTTAAGTAATTGTATCCAATTCTATTCTATACTTAAAACTCTTTCACTTGATGAAAGTGTAAAGGTGCATAAATGAAAAAAACAAACATCTACAATGCACAAGGGTAGAACAGATTGCTTCAGTGGCAGGTGTGATCCATCCAGGATATTCCTAGCTAAAGACACCATAAACCAAGCAGTACCCACACAGCTAACACCTTGATCCAAAAACCACTAAATTATTATTCATTGAGCTGGCGAGTGTTAAAATGATCCTCAAAATTACCAACTGTCGCCAAATAATTGAATAAAGAATAACACCTCCGCAACATGCGTGTGATACAATATCAGAGTGAATTAAACGGCAAAGCCTCAACCAGATTGGCTGTCCACCTAACAAACGCCCACAACAAAAGAAACATATACAATGCATTTTTTTGCTATTTCTAGCAAAAAGAAATCACGCTCTTGGCGTTGTCACCGTACACTGATTTTCTGTCATTTTGGTAAGTTTTGTCTGTCTCACTCAGGCAAAGCTGGTCGCGACGATCGCCTCAAAAAAATGTACTCAGCTTTGCCATTGTGCAAGTAATAGCCTCTATAACCCATAAAGTAGTCCCAATCTCCAAATCCCTGCACTAAAATGTTTATTTATTGGTAGACTTAGAAAGTCGGTATATGGAAAGATTGTATCCTATAGATGTAGGAATTGCACAGACATTAAACCGGATTGAAACTCATTATCTGGAGTTCTTGTGCATTTTTATTATATTCCAAGCTCCACATCCAATCATCTGTTGAAAGGGTTTTAGATTTTAAAATGAAACGGAAGGGATTGTGCGCTCCACAAACAAATTTAGAAGTTTGCTTATTTATTTATTTTCTCGCTAGTGCATTTGAAAGCTCGGCTTTTGTAAGAGGCTCACAATGAAAATTCAAGCGCGGGAGACAAGAGCCTTCCGTTATTCATTTTGAAAAGGCCAGAGAGTTTTCGGTGACTGGAGAACGATCTGTCACCTGCGCAATTATAGATGCTTTCCAGTTAGAAAGGAATGAGACCATAAAGACATTAAATAGGATGTGCCGATGTATTAGATACCACTATATAAATGTCATTACGGGGCGATCATGCTGACATCATTCTCTCTGGACACATGCACATACATGAACGTATGCACACACAAGCACACAGAAGCTCACACTAATTATAAGGATAAAGATCGCGGAACAAAAATCTCTATTAGTGACGAATTCTTAGAATGTTAAAGAAGAATTCTTAGAATGCCTTTTGGAGTTAGCTAAAGGCTATAAAATCATTTGCGTTTTCTATTCAGTGCGTGACTTTCAGCACGTGTCTATCTTTCCTGTGTTTCCGCTTGACAAATGTCTACATCCTTATTGTTTAATTAAAACATTCTGTCTTTTTTTTCTTCTGAGTGCCCGTGTATCTTACAGGACTCCCTCTTTGTGCGCGACGCAAACGCAAGTGAATTTGTTTAGAATGCTGGAGAGCTAATTGGACAGCTACCCTCCCGCAGAAACACCCTATATTAACACATTAAAAAAGAAGAAAAAAATTACAATGGGTGTGTCTGAAATGAGGAAGCCAAGAATTCGTTTAGCATGAATTTATTACACTTTCTAACTTCAGGACATCTTTGAGCTCGGTTTTAAAATGAGTAGAAGAACACTGCCCTAAGTGAATTTAAAAATTCAGTAATAATTACACATGTATTGAAAACTAATTAAGAAGTTGTGAACTCTTTGGCCCTTATTCCACTCTTGGTGTGATTAGAAATCATAATTCATAAGTCCCATAGTCCCATCTATCAGTTGCAGGCTCTAGCCACTATAACTAAACAGGAAAAAAATATCTGTGACTTTTGAACAGATAGAGTAATTATTTTACCTTCCTGGAGGAATAGCAAAAAAGAAAACAATTTCTCTAATTGTCTAAAATAGCTAAAGAGTGTGGGCATCTCGTAATCTTATACTCTACAATAAATTTGTAAAAAGGCCTGTTCTGAAGGAAGATATTAGACATTGGAGGAGAAAACATGCGAATGAATTGCAAACAGAGGAGAGGCTTTGCTGCGGGGAGAGATTGCCAGTGTGAAATGAGGAGTCGCCGCAGCTGGGACGTGGCGAGGAGGAGCGAGGAAGAGCGGGGAAGCTCCAAGCAAAACACAGAGACAGCTGGTACCTGCCTCTCGCACTGGTGAGGCGGCAGCTTGGCAGGGGCCGTAAACACAGGAGAGGAGACTGTGATTCCTTACTTCCATCTGAGAAGAACTGGGTGGTGCTGGGGGCGGCTGGTGAAAGGCAATGCACAGGTGGCACCATGTTGCTGAGTTAAGAGAAGGTGGTATGGAGGGGGGGCAGCCATGAGGGGTTCTCTTTAACCTGTGATGAGTGTGATATGGGGCCTTGGGATACACTTGTCATGCTGTTGCCGTGACTAGTACGCCAGGGTAAAAATAAGGGTTTGCTACAATAAAGCAAAACTCAATCAAGTGCCCTGCTTAAGGTTAAGGAAAATGTCATGGAAATAAGATAAACATGCAATAATACACCTATCAAGAACTGAATGCAAACATAGTTCAGCTGGTCCTTCATTCCACTCAGGTGTTATTTCTAACCAAGCACCAGATGAGGATGATCGCCTTTATGCAGGTAGGGGAGAACTCATTTTTAGGTGAATTCAGACATGCTGTCCATTATGTAAATGAGTGTGCCATGCCTGTTTTTTCTTATGTAGGTATATCCATCCATTCATTTATGCTGCAAAGCGTTGTTTCCCAGCCTGGTCCTTGGGGACCCACAGACTGTACATGTTTTTGCTCCCTCACAGCTCCCTGCCAGAGAGTCCACATTTTTGCTCCCTCACAGCTCCCTGCCAGACAGTCCACATTTTTGTTCCCTCCCGGGATACAAAAGGTATAGTGCAGGGTGCATTGCAAGTCCACTATTTGAACAGTGATACTTTATTAATCCCTGTGGGGAAATTCTCTTTGCCCCATCTTGTGCTCCATGAGACACATATGCAGGCATGGGCAAACTTGGCGGTCAGCCACCCTGTAGCACCCATGGAGCTGGGGCTTACGGGCTTTACTCAAGGGCCCAAAGATGTGTTACTGTCCTACCGAGGCCAGGCTTAAATTTCTGATCGCAGACAGAGAGGTTCAGCTTATCGAGCCACACATCACCACCGACTGATCGATACATTATATATGATACATCTGATATGTCTTTTTTTCCCATTCTTTGTAATGGATACCATTGAATAGATGCTTGCTTGGTGGTTAAAGAGCATTCTGACTAAAAAGCAGGACCCATAACAATGCCAGAGGAAGGTTGAGACATTAATAGAAAAACCAAATTGGTCAGCAGTAAAAAAATACATTTTCCAGAGCTATATGCTTAACCAGCCTGTTCGTTGCGCCTTAGCATGTTGTGAGAACGCGCAAGGCAGCTTGGGAGCTCAACTTAAACACCGCTCTCAGAGTTATCACCCGCGCGGCAGGCCCACCAGCCAGTGCTGCATATTTATTTATTGTCAGGAGGAAGGCTCGACTCTGTTATATTGAGGTCAACGCAAGGGGTCCAGCAGACTTTAAATGCCGGATCATCGCACAGCACCCGGAGGTATTTGTTCCCGAGTCGTGGAGGAGAGTGCTGGAGCTGAGAGACGTGATGACCTGCGCTTGAACCCTGTTCCCAGAGGAGGATGTGGCCCCCGGGCAGGAGCGACTGTCTGGACTGGCCAATCAAAACACTCACCTACTCACCTGCAGTGCCGGAGATTGAGTCTGCTTAATAACGTGCCCTAAAAGCACCCTAACGGTTTTATGGAATTTATTGCTACATGTGCAGGTATACACACAACATATGTTTAGTACAAACACAATATAAGAGTGCACATATAATACATATGTAATATAACAGACAGGAATGCTACCCGACAACCATTGGTGCAAACAAAGCAGGGAGATCTACAGTAAATATGTGCACAGAAGAATTATTGTTTTTTAATGCTATGCACCATTTTGTCTACACAGGTTTTTATGTGGACTGCTATTTCTACACACACATAGGTGTATTTAGCTGGGGTCAGTCTCATCTGGCTAATGTCTTGTGGCCAGCCTGCCCACATAACCCGGCTCAGCTCAACATGGCTCCACAGAGCCATCTTGTGGGCTTCGCCCCCTCAGGTATGAGCGGGATGCACCCAGATGGATTAGTCCTTGACTATGGACACTGTGAGAATATCTACCTTTCACCTTTTGTTTCTAACTGAAATATGGTGTGTACAGGGTACCCCAAACTAATCTAGTTCCAGCCCTGGATCTATGAAATAATACAAAACAGTCACTGGGGGATGCATACAAACTAAACAAAGAAGACAAAGAAAAAAAATGGAAAGACAGGTAATGAAGGAATACAGGAGCAGCGACCAATCAGCACAGGAAATGGTACAGGAGAGAGGGAAAAGCAGACACAGAAACAAAGTCAAAACAGTAACATTACTTCTCCGGTTGGGAAGGAGCCCAAGTTGGTGTGGTGTTGCCTTCATGCACATTGTGGGCTCTGGAACCTATCATCTTGATGGGGTAGAGTTTCTCTGATTCTGAAGTGTCCCATAAACTCAATAGTTCCGAAGATGAGGGAAGTGCACTAAGAGTTTTTAAAGAGGATTGTCTCTATGTGAGTGTGAGTTGTGGATTTGATTTATTGATTTTTGTATGTGTATGGAACAGCAGCTTGAAGTACACAGTCTTCTCAAAGAATGTGGGTGGGCTTCTCAAAAGGCACCAGCTATGGACTCCCACATGGGCAACGATACAATGTACCAGAGTACCATAGCACCCGAGGTCAAAGACCAATAAGAGCTCTGCAGTAACGGGACTAAATGACTATCGGCCAGTAGCCCTCATGCTGATTGTCACAAAATGTCTCGCGAGACTAATCATGGCCCACGTCAAAGCCACCATCAATATCACTGAGGACTCACACCAGTACGCTTACCGGGAGAACCGATCCACAGAGGACGCCGTTTCTTCTGTGGTTCATACTACACTCTCCCACCTGGAGTGGAAGGATTCTTATGTCCGTATGCTCTTCGTGGACTTCACATCCGCTTTTAACAATATGATCCCTCAGACCTTAGTTAAACTATTGACTCTTGGACTGAGCCCCTCTCTTTGTAACCAGGATCTGGACTTTTTGAGTAACAGGCCGCAGTCTGTGAGGATCCACAATATCTCCTCATCTCCCATAGTCCTCAGTACTGGCTCTCCTCAGGGCTGCGTGCTAAGCTCCCTCCTGTCTACGCTGCTTACATATGACTGCTCAACTAACCTTCCAGGCTGTCATATTGTAAAGTTTGCGGACAACACAGCTGTGGATGGATGCATCGCAAACAATGATGAGTCTGGCTGCAGGAAGGAGGTGGAACACTTGGAGGACCGGTGCAGGAAAAACAATCTGCATAAATGGGAAGAAGACGAAGGAGATGATCGTGGACTTCAGAAAGGGCAGATACTCACACCCCCCCTGCATGTTGGAGGATCTGTGGTGAAAGTAGTACCCAGCTGCAAGTACCTGGGCATGCACCTGAGTAACAACTTCTCCTGGAACAACAATACTTCCAGTTTGGTCAGGAAGGCACATCAGCTGAGGCGTGGAGGTCTGGGAGGCTCAGTCCTCATCTCCTTTTATAGAGAGTGTTCTGTGAAACTGCGCTACAGCAGAGAGGAAAGCTCTGCAGAGGGTGGTGAAGGCTGCACAGGGAATCATCGGAGTCTACCTCCCCACCATCACGGACATATACACCTCCAGAAGCAGGAAGAGGGCCACCTGCGTCATGAAGGACCCCACTCACCCAGCACACACTCTTTTTGTCCCATTCCCCTCAGGCAGGAGGTTGAGGAGCAGTAAGTGTAAAACTACCAGACTGAGAAACAGCTTAATTCCGGCAGCTATAAGATTTTTGAACACATAATGGACAAACACCTTACTTATGCACAAGTCACTTCTGACACTTTACTGATACCGTCACTTTATCAATGCTAGCTATCCAGCCTTCATTTGCTGCTATAATTGTAATTAGAATTATATTATATCTTTGCCATACTGATATTTAAGTTGGTGTACTTTTTTATTACTTTAATTTTACTTCTTTTACTTTTTCTTATTTATGTTATTATTCATTATTGTTTATTATGTGTTTTTTTGTTCTATTGGGTTACCCGGGACCATGTGTACGCAATTTCGTTTCACCTCATGCAAATGTGATGCAAATAACAATATACTTTCCTTGATCATTGATCCTTAATAATTGGTTTTGTAGTTCTGTCTTCAGACTTGAGATTATTTCTTTGGAAGACTTAGGAAAAGGGGGAAAAGTTATCGATAGATCATCAGTTGGTGGTGAGTTGGATTTGGACACATGTGGAAGAGGCCAGATGGTCTAGCACGAGCCAGATTAGTTAGTTTGCTTGACATGTTTGGCTGAAGGATCCAAAATAACTTCCCCCTCATGCTGAATGAGGTTGGGGGCATTGAGTTTGAATGGACCATGTTCCAAACCTCAAACATTCCGGCCACCACAAAGAGCTATAGCCAGGAGGCACTAGGTGCCTGTCATGGCCATAGCCCTTGGACACCTGTGGTGAGCGAAGCTGTCAAGCTGGAGCTTTTCAGGACAATGCTTGCACTGGGGTCTCCTGAGACAGCTGAAAGGGAGAGACAGGCCAGAAATGCCACAGTGAAGACAGTTATGGAGGTGAAAGCTTGTGCAAGGGTGGAGTCTGAACACTCCAAAGATGTTTTCCAAACTCCTCAGTGCCTCAGGAGGAGGAGGAAGGATGTTGCTCAGGATGTGTTCAACCAAGGTGGGGAAATGCTGACCAACTTTAGGGATATTGTCAAGCTGTGGAAGAAACACTTTGAAGAATTCGTAAACTTAGTGGATATGTCCTTTTGTTGAGAAGCTGTGTTTGAAAACCTCTCATTCATCAGAGGCTAACACTGCTGATGATTAGGGTGATGAAAGGCCTCCATTGTGGAAAGGCTGCAGGGGTTAACAAACATTATCCTGAAATGTTACCCTGGACATTGTCAAGGTGACATTGCTTGATGGGTAAAGTACCATGGACTGGCAAACAAGAGTGCTGCTTACTATTTAAAAAAGAAAGACAAGAAAGGGTTTTGCATGTATAGGGAGTCACACTTCTTAAGCTTTCAGTGAAGCCTATCCTAGAGTAATTGACAGGAAATTATACCCAATCCTCACAAACCTATGCTTCAAGAGGAACAATATGGTATGCCTCTTGGCCTTGGAATAGTGGACCAATTACTGCCTTCCCAGAGCTGTTGAAGTGCGTATTTAGCATTTGGAGAAGGTTTGTGAACATATCCTCCAACACTAATGGAGTACAGAAGCTACTATTCATGCTATTTAGTCTCTGTGCGTGTTCATCAAGGATCGTAGCCCCATCCTTGGCACAAAACTGAGGCGGGTTAGAGTGGGTGTATCATGCCTGCACTTTTCACATTATTATGAAAAGGATTTCAAGGTATTCTCGCATCGGGAAAAGCCTGTGTTCTGTGGTATGTGCTGTTAAAAATAAGATCCGTTCTATTTGCCAATGATGTCATACATCTGGCCTCTGAGCAGGACCTACAGCATGCAGTGGTTGAGAATAAGCACCTCTGAATGCGATACCATGGTACATGATTTGCTGCTTTTAGAGGTGGGAGTTGGACCTGCTCTTTGTGAAGTCTAAATAGCTTGGAATTTTTTTATCACAAATGACAGTAAGAGGGAACATGGGACTGACAGATGGTCAGAGCAGATCAGTTTTGAAGATGCTGAGGAGGTCTGTAGTGGTAAAGCTGGAGCTACTGTAGGTAGCAAGACAAGAATTGCAGTTTATGGGTCAGATTACATTCCTGTGTGTAAAGACTGAAAGAACAAGGTATAACTGATCTAAATGAGGTTTCTCCACAGGGTGACTTGACTCACTTTGCATGACAGGGTGAGGAGGTTAGAGTTGTGGAAGGACCTTGAAATAGAACTCCTTCAGATAAAGAAGAGTCAACTGTGGTGATTTGTGTGCTCTATATGGATGCCACCTGGACGGCTCCCTGGCATGCCCTGTTGGACAGAGAAAGCTGGGGCAGACCCGGAACATGTCAGCAGATCCCTCAGCATCAGCCATCACGAGCTGATCAAGAAATCATCAAGAAATCCTTGAGTCCTCATTGAATTTTGCGTGCGGCATTCAACTCCTTCATAAACAGTCAACAGGCAAATATGC
>JAODUD010000002.1:4639922-4667109 GCA_026784285.1 Stomatorhinus walkeri | reverse complement strand
GTGATTTCCATTGGGATTTGCACATGAGGATCAGGGAGGCGTGGCATACACAAGGCTGGAACGGACGGAGCGTGACACTCACTGACATTGTTTTTATTTTGTATTTGTATCTTATATAAAAATATTTGTAAAATATGTTTTATAAAATACAGGTGATATATTTATGCATTTTTCTGCAAAGAATTTCCTATGGAAAATCTCGGGTCAAGCCACAAGAAGAGTTCCATCCGAACTCCATCATTGCACTGCTGCGACCTCCCTGCTGAGGCCCACGCGTGAATATGGAGTTTCCTCCCTATCTTTTGTAATGTTGATTTTCAGTGATAAAATCAAAAAGATTGAAATAGTTATCGATTCTTTAACACAGATGTTCAGTTATCCCCATCGCAGTGCAAAAGTAACTCCCTGGGGGATTTAATGCTCTTCCGCTGCTAAAATTGCTGAAGAAATGGTCCAGTATCATAAACCTGTTGTCTTGACCCTCCCTCCAAGCAATTTATAAAAATATATATTTATAACTGATCTGCTGCAAATAATAAATGGCAATTTTTCAAAATCTTTGAAAACTGATGTCATTAAGGCTGCTTGTTTCTATACCAAATAATTACTGAGCTGAACTCTAAGCTTCCATCCATAGGAATGCTTATTGCAAAAGTCATTTTCAATCAAGTGAGCAACTTCTTGATCTCCGATGGCTCTTTTGACAAATTTCAATCTGATTTCCAACCACATCACAGTGTTGTGACAGCTCTCATAAAGATTCGAAGTGACAGATGCAGGCAAAGTATCACTGGTTGTAGTATTAAATCCTAGTGCTGCCTCTGTTGACTATAAAATACTCATAGATATATTAGGAAACTGGACATGACTCTCCACACTGGTTCTTGACTGGTTCAGCAGCTGCTTTGCTGCTTTTGAAAATTACAGTACTGGTGAAAGGCACACCTACTGAGAATCATTTGTTTTGCAGCAAGATAATGACTCTAAGCGCACCTCGAGGTTATGTAATAAGTATTATCCTGTGAATAAGGAAAGAGATGGAGTGCTGTGACAGATGACCTGAACCCCACAACTCCCCCCCCCACCTAAACCATATAGAGCTGGTTTGGAATGAGTTGGATTGAAGTGCCCAGAACTTATGGAAACTCCTTTAGAACTGTTGGATAAGCATTCCAGGTGGTTACATCTACAACACAAGAAAGTTAAGAGTGCTGTCATTGAAGCCAAAGGGGGCTATTTTGATGAGTCTAAAATTAGAAAAAGTTTTTGATGTGGAACACTTTTCTTGAGCGTCAAAATATTTGATATGTATTACTTCATTGCCTCAAGGCCTTTTACTATGAGGTGAACAGCAGCTAAAATAGAGACAAATTTATTAAAAGCAGGTGTGTCCAGTCAATGGGAGTCAATGAATATGAGCCGACCATTATGGCTGTTCTCCCAGGACTTAATGAGCTATGTCATAGAAAATAACAAAACAGCCTTTCTAAGCAATGCAAATGACAACCTGATTTACTAAACTATCTTGCAAAGCAATTATAGTACCACAGACGCAGATGCACTGGGATGAAGGAAGCTATATCTTCTTTCAATTAAAGATTAAACCAAGGTAAATAAAGAAAAAAAGATTCAAGCTGAAGTCATACGTAGAAAAAACAATCTTATTTAGAGATCTGGTCATCCTTATGGACTCAAAACTCAGCCTTGCTGGTCATACTGAAGCCTTTTTCATCTCAGGAACACAGCAAGAAGCCGCATTATCTTACCTGAAGAAGATCTAGAGAAACTGATCCAATGCGTGCCTTCCCAGCAAGGTGCACTATAGTAATAGTTTCCTTACTGGCTGATGTAAGAAGACCAACAATGGCATCTTATTCAGAATACTATTGCAAAGCTGATAACCAGGATCACGAGAAATAAGTGCATTGCGCTGGTAATCTGATCTGAATGCTGGATTTCAGTTAGATGCTGAACTTAGTTTAAAGTGCTGCTACTTGTTTATAAATCACTTAATGGCTTGAAAGTAAAATACATCTGACATGCCAATAGTGCACAAACCTGGCAGACCGTTTAGATCACTAGGGACGGGTGAACTAGTAGTACCTGGAGTTAAATGCTGCCTAAAATTGTCACAAACTCCCTGAAGATTTTAGATGTGCCTCAGCTGTACCCACTGGGTTTGCCTTTGTATTTAAGTCTTTTGTTGTAGAATAGGCCTGCTTGTTTATTTAGCTTTTATTTATTGGGGTGATCATAGGTTTGTGGGAGTTTTACTTACATAAAAATGTGTGGGCAGAATGAAAGATGACTGGTTCAGAAAGATAACCAATCAGATTATAGAGGAAGTGGCTCCAAGCAAATAGAGGAGTCAGGAGCAAGCAATCAGATGTCTTGGTCCCGGCTTCTCTAGTTGCTTGGACCCACCTCCTGTACAATATGATTGGTTATCTCTCTGAACCAGTCATTTTGTTCTGCCCTCAGAACATTTTTGTGCAAGAAAAACTGATCACAGTAGCAGTGCAAGGAAAGACAAATGAGGGGGGACAAATTCATTATGTTTCAGGTTTCAAGTTACTTCAAAAACATTGACTTCCAGTTAAACATGGCCTAGCACTTGTTTCTGAGTCAGTAATTTTCACTAAGGAGAAACAAAGGAACCCATATCAGATGGTACATTCAAAATTAGTGGTTTTCAACAACAATCATGGGATGTCAAAGTGTCATACTCTGCCCGTACGAGCCCCGTGTGTGCCACACCCCCTCGCTCCTCGTGTGCAAACCCTGATTGGAAATCACCTGTTGTGTGTTTGATTGTGATCCATTGTTTCCTGTTAGTTCCCTCTTAGTCTTTTGTATTTAGTCCGCGTCTGAGTTCGTATCCCCAGATCTGTCATTGTGATGTCCTGTGGAAGTTTACCCATTTGTCGTCCGAATAAACCCCATTTCCCTGGATATTCCTGCCTCGTTGCCTTGTTTGCTCCACGCCACCGACATCCAGGCACGCTGCACCCCGCAGTCGTGATACAAAGCATATTACTAATTATTTTACATGCAGAACTTCCCGGGTGCACAGCTACCACGGCTCCAAGGAAGTACTGAGCCTGGAAGAATCAGAGAGTACTAGGAAGGGCCACTCATGTTTGGCCATTGCAGGGCACACAATCAGAAGCACGAGTTAGAAGCCACTTTAGAGAAACAAATCCATCTAACTGCAGGTTTTGTGATTGTGAGCAGAAATCAGAGAACCCACATTGAGAATATGCAAACCCCTCACACACTGTGGGTATGAAATGCTTTTTCGGTACTGAGTAAGACAGCAATTGCAATTTAAATGAAATACCTTAAAATTTAAGGCTTTGTGTTAGTAAAAAGCATATAATTAAAAAAAAGCCTTGTTATGTACTATTTGTTCATAAACATCTCCCCAGTGTTTCACTGCTTAAATATGCATAAGTCCTCTCCTCTCACTAAGTGCTTGAACTTCCTAAGTACGGCTGGATGATTTCTGTGAGGCTGCAAGACCAAACACAATATCAGATCTAAATCCTCTGCTTTTGGACTACTATGTAGTCAAAATTACACACATTTCAAATCTTTCTTTTATTCTTTGTGTGAAAACTTTCACTGTATTGGCATGTCTTATATTTTACCACACTTATTGTTTTAATATGAACAACTATGAGTATTATGTAGAATATTAGAAAAAATACGTTATACAGATATTATGATATTCTGACTTTACGATGAGCATGATTATGCAATAAATTACGAGATATTCAACACTTTATTATAAAATGGGCCTTATGTTAATAAATTTCCCCAACTATAATGTAAGTGTTCTAAGCAGGTTGAAGCTAGTCTAGGCTTATAATGTTCGCTAGGTTATGTATATTGTTTTAAAATGCATAATAATATGATATTTGTCGGCCTTACAAGGGAGTTACGTTTCATTAAACCTATCATGACCCAGGGAGGGCCATGAGGCCAAAATGACAGAAGGAGCAGGCGAAAAGGCAAACAGTAAGGGGTTTGTCAGGGTGACTGAATAGGGCTGAGAAGAGTGGAAAGCGCAGGAACACACAATGGTGCAACCTCGATGAACAGACTGGGGAGCAAAGAACTGGTGAGCACTCTTAGGTACCACTGATGAGGCGCCAAGAAGAGGCATCTAATGTGAATCACATGAGGGCTGAAAGGAGAAGTCAGACATATTAGTAACAGATGTGGCTTGTTATGCATCTGCATTTCTGTAGAAATATGTGTATATATTCGTATATATGTATATATATATATATTTTTTTTCCTCCTATTTTATACTTCTCCTCTGTTAGTACTTATTCCCTTGTCTTTTTTTTCTTCCGTTTTCTTTTTTTACACTTATAATTTTTCTCTTATTTTATACTTATCCTCTGTTGAGTACTTATTTCTTATTTTTTAATATGTCTAGCACAGTCGGCGAGTACTTTTTCAGCCAGGGAAAAACATTTCACTGTATGTTGTACGAGCTATAACTGCATGTGACGAATAAAGAATCTTGAATCTTGAATCTTGAATCTTACAGCCACACTGGGGAAAGAACGAGAGGGTAGGAAGGCAAGGCGTGACAAGGGGTGTCTGAACTGTGTTGTGATACACAAATCAATAGTTTAATTCTGCTGTCTTTTGGAAAACACACATTTTACATTTTAAGCAGAATCCTATTTAATCGAATGGAATTCAAATGATAGGACATGTATTGACATTTCAGAGTCTCCACAGTAAATGATCCAGGAAATGACATCAAAGATACCAATTACTGCGGGAAGAAGACATGAATCTAGTATGTCTCGGATCTAAGGAAGTAATTTCTGGAAGGCTTGGATGTCGTGCTGAGGTTTAGTAGAATGCTAGGATTTGGGGGATGCATTTCCATTATAATTTTTTGGGGAGATGTTCTAACACTGCATATTGAGTCATATACAGGTTGCCTTGCTGTATTGTACAGTTAAGATTTTATTTAGACATTTGGGCAGATAGTGTGTGACTTTTGTAAAATTTATGGAACCATATCTGATCCCCAAAGACCCATTACTTCTGGGAACACTTCAGCTGACCTCACCCCTACCTCAGACCCTCACCAGCTCACTGTTTCTATTAATGGCCAGTTGAAGTGGCTGACTTGGCAGCTCTGGATGCTCTGTTTTGGTAAAGGGTGTTTTTCTGATGTGAGATTCTACGCAGTTGTGGTTTTGCTATTCTTTTCTCAGCTTGACGTTAACTTGTTACTCGTTGCTCATTGAATGCCACACAGAGCACTACTTGTAACAGTGTTTGCCACTTTGACAGATGTATGCTTGTTATTTATTGTCTGCGTCACTCACAGTGCTGAGCAACCTATTAGGCGACATTGGTGGCCGCTGAGGGCGCCATCTTCTGAGAGAACACCGGCTCAGCATGGCTCCCTCTCTCTACGCGGGGGAGAGGGGGTGAAGCTTGCCCCCGGACTTCAGCTGCTACTGGAATCACGTACATGTCACTGTTGACGAAAAGTATTTGCCGAAAAAAAAAAAAAATCGAATTGTGTAAGTAACTGTTTTTGCACACTGAGATTTTTTACAGTTGCATGTTACTCACATTTACTGAAAATACACTAGTATTCTTTGCTAACAAATGAAACAGCCAGCGAGACTATTGCATTTAAACTTTAAGGGCAGCCTAGAATTTGACTATGCCATCAAAACACCAATTAATAGGATGTGATACATGCACTGTTACATACTCTTCATGTTACAAATTATAAATTTGTTTTATTTGACTTGTGTTTTCATTTGTAGTTGTTCACTCACCTTGCAAAACAAGAACAAATAATCTGCAGTTTATGAAATAAATGGAAAAGGGGTAAAAATCTGTGGTATGCAAAAACTTTGACTGGTAGTTTGTATATACTGCACAAGGTCTGATTCATCGGCGAAATGCATCACAGTTTGCTGAAGAGTTTATAAATTTATCCAGGGTGGACATTACAATTGCGAAATAATTCACTGAGAAAAGTTTGTTGAGTCACCATCACATTCTGAATCATGGATGCATCTAAATGTAAAGGTTAATTTTAGACCTTGAGAATGCTAGCCCTCAAACACTGGAATGGCTGACATTTTCTCAAAATAATCAACTGTAAATTACTTTCAAAAGTAGGCTTAAAGTTAAACTCAAGTCAAATTATAATGGTTGAATTATAAAACGTAAAACAGATTGGAGCAGCTATTCGGGGCCGTTCAGATTTCTGCAGTGTGACTGCACATAAGAAAAGGCACATTCAGAAACTATAACTTCTGAGGCATGCTGCCCTGCTGGCTTTTAAAGCGGGAAAAAATGGCAAAGCTGCATGTCTGCAGGTATGGTAAATACATTCGCCTACTTCAGAAGTGGCAGTTACCGATTTTGTCGGAAATACCAACTGCCAGAGCTGAGTCACTTGACCTTTCCCTCAGCCTTTTTTTTTTTTATCCCCCAGAGCGACGGGGAACCCAAGAATCCGTCCGAAGTTCCTGCCCGCCCATGGAGTCACCGGTTCGCACTTCAAGCTGCCTCGGAGGTATTTAAGAACTCAGTCCAGGAGCCAGAGGCGCCCCCGATGCAGGGCTATGCCAACCAGTCAGCCAACTGCCCAAATGGGCCAACTGGGCTGCCCTTCACCACTCATGCTGCGGGTGCCATTGGGCCATTTGAACTCTTTCCGTGCTCCGCTCCATGTGGCCGCTTTGCAAAGGTTATAACTTCTGGATGTTCCCCTGTGATGCCCACAGACATCTGCGCTCAGAATGATAGGAAATCTGCGATCATCATTGACAGCTTATATTCAGGGGGGCCAATAAATATTTTAAGCCCCATGAAAGCATATCATACTGGGTCCCCAATTATGTTTCAATCTTTTTAGGGCTCCTGTCACTGTTTGTTTTTTGCACGCAAACAAAATGGAATTCAAATAAGCAAAAGGAATGTGTTTCAATATGTGAATATTTTTTTCTACAACACTGTTTCAAAAATCAGTACAAAGCATCCATAATTCTTATTCCAGCCATTATAATGCATTACGAAGGTATCTATAGTGCACTACAGATGAGAGCTTCACTGGAGCTTATGAAGTATTATAATCAACACTATAATGCCTTATGAATGTAAACAGAAGATGCTCTGCTGCTGTAATAATTAATATACCCACCATTATAATGCATTATGAAGGTATCTATAGTGCACTACAGATGAGAGCTTCACTGGAGCTTATGAAGTATTATGATCAACACTATAATGCCTTATGAATGTAAACAGAAGATGCTCTGCTGCTGTAATAATTAATATACCCACCATTATAATGCATTATGAAGGTATCTATAGTGCACTACAGATGAGAGCTTCACTGGAGCTTATGAAGTATTATGATCAACACTATAATGCCTTATGAATGTAAACAGAAGATGCTCTACTGCTGTAATAATTAATATACCCACCATTATAATGCATTATGAAGGTTGCTATAATGCACTGTCAATGACACCTTTAAGTAAAGTGTTATGTGGTTCAGTTCCATTTGTAGCAGTGTAGTCATCGCTGATTTCATCACGGCCATACAGGATGAGCATTCCTCCCACATCCTTTATGCATCTATTCTCACGTTGACCACTGCTCATATATGTGGCACTGATCTGTGATATTGTCTAGATAAAAGCTGTAACTCTGTATTTATTTGCAGTTCTATTCTAGTTTAAAATTTAAATTCTTGTGAACTGACGTTAAAGTGTTTTGACAATTCCTTATTGTTGTTCATTTTAAATAACCAACTGTCAAGCTTAATCTTTAAATAGCATAAGAAATAGCATAACTCATATGCCTGTAGCCTTGCCATATATTGCTGCTTCAAAATGTCTGCATGTGTCTTAAATTAATTTGCGGACTCTTGGCCTTTTACAGAAAATACTTGTTAATCAGGCACCTCACCAAATTCTAGTTTCCATCACAGCATTTCCTGATAAGCCAGTATAATCCACTTGTCAACTGTCTGTGACATTTTTATTTGCCCGTGGTACGTGTGCCTTTACTTCCCTCACATCTCCTCTAAATCAGGGGCTAAGATGGCATTTTAAGTTAACTCAGTGAAGACAGCTTCAAAGATTTTCAAATGGTAGCTAAATGCAGCAAGAGGTCAATCAAAGCAATTTCCACAATGTTCAGTGACAGAAAGTGTGCTTCATTTCGGAATTCATTTATTTAAAATTCGCTCTGTTGCACACATCTGTGGCTCATGGTTGAGGGCGCATCTTAGTTATTGTAAAAACATTTTCATGTTCCAGTAATGCTCCTTGAGCACAAGAACATCACCAGTCTGCTTCAAGAGATAGTGTTGGAAGTTATTCTAAACTTGCTCAAGCTGTGTTCGTATATGACCATATATCAGACTCCTTTTAACTCTGACTGTTACGGTGTGACAAGAGCTCTGCTATGAGCCACATATCCCAATGACCCAAACGGTCACTGAAAATCCATTGGGCAGCCTATGGACCAGCTTATATTGCTTCAGTCTTCCCCATTGTCATTGAGAATCCTGGTTTGTTCATATTTGTTTGGTTTCTTGAGTCTCATGCAAATTATTATAAATGGGTTTAGAGAAATATTGGTTGCACGATGATCTCACAGATGCTTTAATGGCTGAGACCCCTAAACATCAAACATCCCTAATAGCACATTTATCTTCAATTTTCCCAAAATTATACTGCAAGCAGAAATGTTTGCAGTATGACAAATTATGAGACCTTTTTGGATGGCAGTGATGTATATAAGCTTGAATGATACTGTTCACATACATAGTTCCACATCAAATTCATTAAAAATGACTGTAATCATTGTAAAAAAAAAGAAGCAAATATGGAACTATGATGGAACTAAATAAGGAAGTGAGTTTTCTGGAATTTAATGAAGAATGTTTCAATGAAAATGAAAGCTAGAAGTCACATCTAATGTTCTCTCCAGGTGCTCATTCTTTGGGAGTCATTGACACTCCAGTGTTGACCAGTGAAGGAAACTTACCCATAAGTCACTGGTGCGGCTGTGATCTCGCCCGCCTGCTGCCTCGAGGTTTCTCGACGGCCAGATGGAGTTTGTTATATGCTATTAGGAAAGCGAGGAGAGCAAGACGGTGCCTACTCAGGCGTGACACACCGGGGAAATTGTTTTACCGTTACAGCACTCTTTCACTGTCAGTCAGTGTGAGGAACAACACAAGACAAAACACAAAATGAAAATGAAAGCAACCACAGTAAAATGAAACCACACTTTCCATAGTGGATGCATACATCTACTGTTAAAATGTTAGAGCAGGCTTACTGATGAATGCCGAAATATGTCCTGTAAGTTATTCCCACAGTCTCTCAAAAATATATATATTTTTTTGATGGA
The DNA here is from genome assembly GCA_026784285.1 of Stomatorhinus walkeri. Lineage (NCBI taxonomy): Eukaryota > Metazoa > Chordata > Actinopteri > Osteoglossiformes > Mormyridae > Stomatorhinus > Stomatorhinus walkeri. The sequence goes on along the minus strand of JAODUD010000002.1, from coordinate 4,657,680 downwards.
TTAGGAAAGCATGCATGCTAGCTGATGACAGTCAACATTTAATGTCAGCATTTGTTATTTATGGCCCAAAGTATCACACAGAAAAAATGACCATTAGTTGTGAAATATGAAAGAATAACATGTTTTCGGTCCTTTTACACAACTATAAATAACAAAAAATTCTAAGGCTAATAAAAATGTATCCACCTAAGAAATAATTGCAGTATCATTTTCAGCCCTAATTAAGTGGCTAAGACTTCTTACAAGTGTAAAAAAATTAATCCCATTTCTAAATCCTACATAATTTTAAGTAAATTAAATCAAATAAATATGGATTGGAGTTTCTTTTTGTCCTTGTGAAAGGGTTTGATATGGGTGATTAGGTGAGCACAGCATGGAAAAACCCATTACTATCACAGAACACCATCACAGCTCTCACTGCTGGCTCCAGTGCACTATAATCCAGCCTTGGTTCTAAGGTTTTTACCCATCTGCTGCAGGTATAGAATGAACTGCAGTCATTAATACCCTAAAAGCAAGAACCTTGAAATAACCAACCAAATCGTTTCATAACTACATGTTTTCTGGTTCTTCACCCTCAAAAGCTCAGGACACCATTTTTTTGAACAAAACATAAAAATGTTGCGTCACTTAATTGAGACCCTGAAGGTCGTAAAACTGGCATTTACATTTTTCACCTACAGTACGTACAACCTGACGTTACATCATTCATTCTGTGTAGATTATTATACTGTTACTTCTGATTTGAAAAAAATGTAACACTATGTTGATAACCTACGGTCAGGTTATGTATGTGTGTTTATTTATTAATATTATTATATTTGTATTTTATTTATGCTATCAGCTTGCATTGCAGTACAATTGAGTCTGTTGTAGTTCATTTATCTACATTTGTTTTCCCATAAAAAGCTGGAACAGGCTGTGCAAACGTTAACATAATTACCAATATAAGAAAATGCCATTTGACACAATAAGGCACATCTGAGTATTTATGTGTATTTCATACTTGCCCAACAGGGGCAATCTCTGGGCAAATGACTTCACAGTGGTTGGCCTCCCGTTTTATCTGAGTGATAGGGTGTCTTATGGTTGTGCCTGCCTCACCAATTTCTGTGAAGAAGAACTAGTATCCATTATAAAAGAGGATAAGGAGCTAAAATAGGATGTCATTGTTTGATTTACGCTTAACTTCTTTGGGTTTTAATAATCTGAACTGTATTGTTGTTACCAGGCATCATGTTTTTTGATGATTATGCTCATGAATAAGAAGAAAACACAGACACAATAAAGTGGCTATTAATTACTAAGAAACTAAAATTTCATCCCTTTGAGTCCGCATAGTCATGACAGTAATCAGTTTTCTATGTAATCATAATATTCTTAATCCAATTTCAATGTACATCCATCCATCCATCCATCCATCTATCAGTTATCTGGTCAATTTTACGTGATCAATTTTAACTTTAACTATAAGTAATAATGTAACAAACTATTAGCAATACAGGTTAATTAACCTCTTCAGAGGTTATAAAATGGCCTAACAGTGGTACAATGAAGAAATCTGATTTAATACTTCTAAATACAAGAAAAATACTATGTAATTTCAAGTCACCAATGATGTTTTCCCAACACTTGAGTGCTGTATATGATTTATTTAGTGCACAACATATAAACTGTTCTGAGAGTCGGAACTGGATTTGGAAATTGAAATGCAGGTTAGAGCTTATTTATTATTATTTTTTTTTAATTGTTTGCAAATCAGGTATACATAGGAGCATGTCACTCAAGTTGAGGTTAAAATGACTTTCAGTGAGATTAAAATAAGGGCTGTTTTGTAGCTGGACAACATTGCATTTCATGCAAAGCAGGATGCAAGGCAGGAATGCTGAGGGTAAGAGAGTAGGGATATGCAACATCTCTAGAGTGGGTGGGGTAGGGGCCTTACTCAGGGCTGCGGTGGTGATGTTATTACTGCGCTAACCACACTATTTGAAGGCACGGCCTTTTTTTCATTTGAATTTCACCATTGTGGATATAAAATGACAAAACCAACACAAAAGACCCCTGATTCTGAAAAGAATTTTACTTACATCAGTTCCACTTCCAATGCCATGTGATTTATCGTTTTGCTTTGTTTTCTCCAGAAACCATTGGGAACTCTATGATACAAATGATAAAGACTGCATGAATTACCGTGGTGGAGAGGTTTGTGTACCTCTCATCCTTAGAGCTATGATTTCTGGGGCAGTTGCCCCTGGTAGTGGGGTCTCCCAATGCAAATTGGTCCTAGGTGAGAGGCCAGACAAAATGCCATAAAGTCATATAACCCCTTTGAAGAGTGACAGAAATGATCATGTGATGCCACCCCGTTTGGGGACACCAGGGCCACTCCCAGGAGGAGACCTGGCTGACAAGCTCCTGGTGCCCGGGCCTCTACCCGTGGGGTCTGACTGGGCATAGCTTGAAACAAGTATATGGGTCCTCCCTCCTGTGGGCCCAACACCTACAGCGGGCACTGTGGATGTCTGGTGCAATCATAGATAGGAGCCTTAGCAGACCAATCTCTGACTACAAATCTGGATGTAGGAACATGGAACATAACCGCTCTGGTGAAAAAGGAGGTGGTGTAGGAAGTAGAGAGATAGTGAAGGCCTGGACTCTACTCCACTCTGAAGTTGCCCATGGTTAGAGGTGCCTGGCAGCTGTGCATGTGCTTATAGTGCCCTGGTTCGGCACCAGTATATTGGAGTTTAGCCAGGTGAACAAGATGGTCACCTACCTTTCACTTGGGATGGACACTGACTGTTGTCTGTATTTATGCACTGAACCTCAGTTCAGAGTATCTAGCCTTCTTGGAGACCTTGCATGGGTGCTGGTGGATGCCCCCTCTGGAGATTCCATTGTTCTTTTGGGAGGATCCACCCTTTTCCAAATGTCAAGCCTGACCTCAGACTTGCAGGTGCTGATTCTCATCTTGGCCATTACGCACTTGAAAACTGCCCCAGTGCATGCTGCAGGTCACCAGCCAACGACTCCCTCTGGACCACATCATCTGCAAAAAAGATACGACCCTGAGGCCCCCGATCTGGGCCCCTTCTGCCCCTTGGCTATGCCTGGAAATTCTGTCCATAGAAGTTATGAACAGAATCGGTGACAAAGGGCAGCCCGGCAGAGTCCAGTACCCACTTGTACTGAATCTTATATACTGCTGGGGAAACACCAAGCTCTAACCCCAGCTATACAGGGACCTGTTGGCCCATGACAATGGACCCTGGACCCCATGCTCCTGAAGCCCCCCCACCCCCTCCCCCACAGAGCCCCACCAAGGGACACGGTCGTATGCCTATTCCAAATCCACAAAACGTATTTAAACTGCTTGGGCAAACTTCCATTGACCCTCCAATATCTTTCTGAGTGTGAAGAACTGGTCCAGTGTTATACGACCAGGACAGAATCTGCATTGTTCCTCCTTGATCCATCTATGCATCCATCCATCCAACCATCCATCCATTTTCCAGACACTTATTCTTATCAGGATCACAGGGAACTGTGTGGTTTTTGCTGTTTACTACAATTTTCATATTTTATTGCCAGTCTCTGTAAATATATGTACTGCACAGTAATGGAGCCAGAAATCGTAACCCGGGTTCAATCAAGTGGGCCATCCCATAAAAACTGGTGACAAATAACACTGCATATAAGACTCAAATACACATTTTTTTTCAGTGTTTGAATGACCCGTGGCATTACTAAGACCATAGCTTTCAGATTCAAGTGTTTTATCATACTGTATCGCTGGTTGTGAATGCTGGTTGGCCCTAGGCCCGCGTACCCTGCGGTGGTAGGTACATCTCCTTGCTAATCCGGTCATCTGCTCAAATGCAGATAGCCTTATTATAAGATTAGCAACAGGAGTTGTGACCCAGACACCAGCTTTTTATCTGGTGCGTAGTGTATCTCAAACTTGTTTAAACTGTAAATTAATAACATGGTGCATCACTCTCTGACATGTATGTATCCAAGGTAGAAAAGCAGAACAATGAGGAGGCTAAATGAGGTAAATATGCTATTTTGTGGTTTGGTAAGGCGTGAAGAATTCCAACAACACTGATAACATGAAAAAGGAATTTCTGCAAATGAGTTACTGCTCAGTTTTTTTTTTTAGCTTCGTGTCGGTGTTTCAGTATTTTGTCAGCCAAATTTGATGAACTACTTTTTTAAATGGAGGACTACATCCAGTGTTTGATAATCCTGGCAAAATCACAATTTTGTTCAGAGAGAATATTTTTTTTAAATGAGCCGAACACAAGGGACGCAACTAGAAGCAAAGAGCCTGAGATATTTTTCCTTCTCACCAGTTTAATTTAGGGGAACAATTTACTTTTATTTCCCAGTTAACACTGTTAGAGGTGTTGCCATGACAACCACTCTGCAAATGAGCGGGAGCAATCGCGGTGAAGGCCTGGCCGGAGACTCCTGAGAACACAGCGCTCAAGCGTAGAAGGCTCACAATGATTTCTGGGAATATGGAGGGCAGAGTTGTATGGGGAGGATCCCTGGCACTCCCAGAATGCTGAGCGGCACACTCAGTCTGAGAGAGACCATGCACCGGCACTGTTCTGTGTCACAGCACAGGAAATATGGCTGTGCACACGAGCATCTTTGCCTGTTTTTTAATGCAGTGCAGTATGGAGAACACTAAAGAAACATGTGCAAAAAGGACAACGATATATCAGAAACGTCTGACTGCACCCCTTCTAAGGCATGAATAATACAAAAACAGCAATGAAAACAAAGAATACTTTCTTTCACTAGTATGTCTCCATATATCCCAGGGCAGCAGTATCGCCACGGCAGTAAGCTGGTTTTCAGGCATCTGGTTGCACTCAGAAGGAAGCGTTAGTTTCTAAGGCCATCTTGCTGACCTGCTGTGTTCCCATGAGTGACCTCATGCGGTCTCTTTCACAAAAGTCCCCACATTAGTCATAATACAATGTAAAGGCATTATAAATACAGCCACTTCAAATATCACATTAAGTGTAAAAGAAAATCAGAATTACACATAACAGCAGAATGAATTCATAAAAGTATTAAAGTATTAATAAAATGAATAAAAGAACAAATAAAGTATTATTATGCAACATTTCTTCACTGTGTAATCTTAATGTGTGAGACGTATGTTTTTCCAGTACATAATGAAGCACATCAGAGGGCACATACACACACTAAGGGCAATCGAGAGGTTCATCTAATCAAATCAGTGTTTCCGCTGGTAGCAGTTCTCTGTGCTTCCCATCACACCAAATCTTTGCTGCCAGGGCAAGAAAAAAAATTCTCTCCTTTTATTCCCTTTATTTGCTTGATATCAATTGAGAGTACAAAACACCTGGTACTTTACCATTATTGAAGACTGAGTGGGAATGAAAATCCTTCTGTCACGTGTTGTATTTACCCGGTTCAGTAACAGGTTTCGTATGTGACAGGGGGTCACACACTGGGAGAGACTCATTTCCCACAGCCAACCCGCTAAGTTCAACTGAATCACATACACAGTTAGGCTGTGTGCAGTGCAGTTAGGATGTTGTTACATTGCTGATTGATGCACTGGAGACTGGAAATTTAGCAAATGTACATATAACTGTTACTGAAAAATAACCAGCCCATACTACTTCACATAATTACTAAGTGTTTGTTTACCGCCACAGACAAAGTGGGAATATGCCATCATTAGCAATAATAAAAAAAAAAAAACTATGTACAACATAATGATGTCCGCATTTTTTCAGAAAGCTGCCGTCGTTGGATTCCTGAGCAAGGCCCTTAACCCCAATTGCTCCAGAAACTATAAATGTAATGAATTTATGTTCTAGAGTGGCCTGTACGTAGGCCAATTAGATTTCATACTGCATCCATCTCTCCATCCATCCACTGTGAAATTAATTTAATCAAATCATCCCATATATATGATATATGATACAATGAATTGTTTTGGTGTGACAAAATTCACAAACAAACAAACAAACAACTGAACCACAAAAATTGATAATTGCCTCTCTATCCTGTTATCTAGTCTGATAGCTACATGCAAATGTTTGAATTAAGCTTTTTTTTTATGACTGATAAATTCATTACTTAATTGCAGCCAAAACAAAGGCTGTTTTAATGAATACCCTTTCCAGCATTAAATTTCAGAGGCATTGCTCCCTGGGAAAGCCAATCCTTTTTAGCCCATTAGCACAACCCATTTACAACACATTATTATGTGCCTTGTTCTTGGCCTAGATTTCCATTTTAAAATTAAGTATAAGCGGAAAGACAGTATCTGGATTTTGACCTGGGATAGTTTGGCTGACGTTATAGAATTACTACGCAAACAATTACACCCCAGCTAGCAGTTTGTGGAACAACAATGAAATTCCAGCCAGGTGCCTGGCTAAATGTACGCCACAAGACGTCCCTGAGGGTGTCTTGGTGGTAGACGCCATGTACATTTTCAGACTAGGCATTCCTCAGAACTGATACCAAATTTCAACAGATGATAGACATAGACATCTGAACAAAAACATTGCCAGATGCCATTTGCGTTTTCAAAGGTGTGAAGATCTTTCACCAGAAAATACATGAATTGTATGAAAGGGGACATATAAGAAACTATTACTCAATCAGTGAATAATCCAATTGCTCAATGGCCGATAGAAAACAATGACTCCAAACCCGAGACAGTTCAGAAATGAGCTATCCCTCCATCTATCCATCCATCCATCCATCTTCTAATTGCTTATCCAATACAGAATGAAGGTAAGACAGCTGGGGGGGGGTCGAAGCTTATCACAGGCAATGTTCCCTGGACAAGATGGACAGCTAAATCTCACTGGTGCAATACTTGAAAATAACAATATACCATTACAGTGAGCATAACTGACTCACAAATTTAATCTGACAATTTGTACCTAATTCCTAGGAACAGAATCTAGAATTATGTTTCTTTAATTTTAAGTAGTGCCAGGATATTATAATGATTTTCCAGAAGGTTGTAGTTAATGTTTATACACAAAATTTGTAAATAAAACCATCAATGATCCAGCATCAGTATAATTTAATATCAAAATATTCTCACATTACTCTATACTGAGTGCATTAAGTCATAGAGAAAAAAAACAGAAAAGAAGTTAAACATTTCTAAAATGAATACACACTCATAAACATTATGCATCCAAACATTTATGACTAGGAAAAAGAAATATATAATTCTTAATTTTTATGTTTCAGGTCTACTGTGATGCCCTTTTTCAAACTGAAATTAAAATCTTGCTAATTAAAGTTTTGATGAGACTGCCTCAAATTAGCACTGCTCTGAAGAACAACCTTCAATTTCAAGCCTTTTGCCTTCTGGAGTTTATTTCCCCCCAAGTCTATTAATAAAATGCCACGTTGCAGCTTGAAGTGATATCATTTCTGACTTGGACTTTAACAGAAAGCTTTCGAGGAGAACAAACATGAGATCTGAATATAGAAATACAGCAGGAGGAGGCTGCAGATTCACTGATGTGTGAAAAGCATACATTATCCCCCAACTCAAATTTTAATAATGCCTAATGTGAACACATTAGATCTCCAAAAGAAATTAATTTGTATGTATTAAGATATTTTGAAGGATCCCATTAAAATGTGAACTTATTACTCTCAAAATTAAATTGTTTAATTAGAAGTGAAGGGGTTGGTGGAGGGATCTGTGTTAGTCATTAAGGCGTTTTCTTGTGTTCTACCACCTTACACTAAAGGGAGGCCTTTCTCCGTTACTGCTCTTCTGTTTCCTCCTGCAGAATTAGCCCCACACAGCACCATTAGAAGACGTGTCTTCAGCCAACACTGTATTGAGTATGTTTTATAAAACAGGCGATTACTGTTGATAGTTTAAGCAGTGGGAGGTATAATGAGGAGAAATGAAGAAATAGCCAATGTTAGCACAAATTCTATTTTGCAGCAAATATTACATTTTATGCAGCTGGGTGGAAGAGAGATGGGGTACTCTGTCCCAAAGAAAGAATATGATTAATTGCTAACCAGCATAATCCTACCATTTGACGAACAGAACCAACTTGAATTCCTCATTGATGTTTGTGTGTGTGTGTGTGTGTGGGTTGCATGTATTCAAATCCATTATGCCTTATGTTTTTACTGAATTAGCATAATCCACAGAAAATTGGTTGTTACCTGCATAAGTACAAAGCCCAACTGTAGGAAAAAATACAGCTGTGTCTGTCTGAAAAGACGAAGAAAATATCATATATACATACATACATACATCCATATATTTTATTAGCAGATACTGTCCAAAATAACAGTACCAGTCAAAAAACCTTTTAATGGATTTGTCTCTATTTTTGCTGCGTTAACCACCTCGAGGCAAGGAAGTAATATACAACAAATACTTTAATGACCAAGAAAATTGTTTAATATCTCAATATTTTCTCAAATTTTAGCGTCTTTAAAATAGCCCCCTTTTGCGTCAATGACAAACTCTTGGTGTTGTTTCAACCAGCTTCCAGATGTAGCCCCCTGAAGAGCTTCATCAGCCTTGAAGGAGTTTCCACACATTCTGGGTACTAGTCGGCTACCTTGCTCTTACTCTTCGATCCAGCTTATCCCAAAGCAGCTCTATAGGGTTTAAGTGGATCTTTCCTTATTCACCGGAAAATACATACTACATAAATTTGAGGTGTGCTTAGGGTCATTATCTTGTGGAAAAACAAATGATTATCTGTTGGTGTGTCCAGACTTTTGACTGGTATTGTACAAGTGAGGAATAACATTCCTGAAAGCTTGAATTTTCTTTTCAGTTTTGGGTGCATTCCAGATTTGAGAATCTTCCCATCGATTAGGCTTACACAACCCTCTCAAGCACATTACTAAAGTGCTCAGCTTTTGAAGAGCAAATTGCCAGCTGTCGCACATGTCATAGAGATACTCAGGAACTCATGATGTAAGGACAGCCACGAAGCTTCTTGATTTGATGCTGATAGAATGTGACCAAATTAGTGTCTTAAATACAATCTCCTGCTTTGTTGGTGGTGTGTATGCTGAAGCCTTGTGGGTTCATGGAGCCGCTTTGTGCCTTCCCAGACCTCTGACTGTCTCTTCCACTCAACACATGCTCAATGATCTTTGTGGTGCTGCACACGCTGCACTCAGCTTTTGCAACCTTATGGAGGACAGCCTTTGTCATAAATATTATGAGACTATAGCTCATTCGTGTACCATGCTATTACCCATCATTCTCACCCTGCATCCGACAGAAAAGCAAAACTACGCTAAATCGAGGGACTATGGTTTATGTCAGGGGTGTCAAACTCCAGTCCTGGGGGGCCGGAGCCCTGGGTAGCTTAGTTCTTTCCCGGTTCCACCACAAATTATTAAATTCGACAGCTGAGTGGTAATTAGCACAAAGAGTTACAAGGAGTTCAATCAGGTGTGTTAAACGAGGGGAAACCCCAAAATATACAGGGCACTGGCCCTCCAGGACTCTTTGACATCCCTGGTTTCAGTCTAGGGTGACATGCTGGTTTATAGTTTAAGGATTTACTGCCAAACTTTATGTATTACTTGACAGAGTCAGACTTTGCATTAAATTAGCATGGTATGAAGACATACATTGATTAACCTTAGAAGACAGTGGCTTGGAATCTGTGTGCTATAACTAAAAAACACAAAAAAAGTAAAACAAAGATGTTGTATAACTAACATGAGGAAGTATTGGCCGCAGTACATCTACAACTCTGTAGAAATAGCAAAGTGTATGTATCCCCTTTGAGTGACATACAGACTCAGAAAACATCCCTGAACTGAATGACTCTGGCATAAGCCTTGTGACAATCCATTTCCCCGTAACGACCAGCAGTGCCTGTTGATGTTGTGATTTGCCGCGAACACTGTACTCTAACAAGCTGTGGCAGCCGCATGGTCTGGCTTGTTTACGGTTCCCTTCACCAGCCGCTGTCTGCGCCACACTTCCTCTCTGCCCTCAGGCTGGATCATCCCAGTCCCTTCGTTCACTTTTTCTCTTGCATAGCTTTCATTTCTGTGTACTAGTGATTCTCCCCGTACAACCACTTTCATCCCACGTACAAGTGTCCTTTCCGTCTTTGTCTTATCTCCCCTCCGCCAGGTAATTAGTTTCTTGGGCGTCACCATGACAACAAAGCACTTCATGGGCCCAGTGCCCATTATTCCACCAAATGGCGGTGAAGGTAAAACTCTCTGTGGACTCAAACCACGGATCAAAGCGACAGAATCACTCTAGTCAAAGAAATGTCTTTATAGTACACCTACTTCTTCGGTCAAGCCTTCAAGGTCTGACATTATGCTAGCTCCTCCCCCAATACCCCAGGAAACAAACAAACATGCAATTAAATAATGAATGAATGAATGAATGAACAAACAAACGATTGAACCAATTGCAAACGTTTCAGTCAGAGGGGAGATTGCTTTAGGTATTTCATTTGACAGTAATGTTAGGTCACATCTGCAAAAGAATAAGACATTCATTGTACATGCCTGATGACAATAAAGATTCTAATTTCTAAATCACAAAAGAAAATGTAATTCAATTTTGAATATCAGTGGGCATGTGTATGCACATGTGAAAGTGTGCTAGACTGAATGTTCAGTATGATAATCAGAATTAGCAGCCAACTTTCCCTGCTTATTCAGTAAAAGCTTAGAATACCCACGAGAGATATTGACCACTGCTCAATAAATAATACAAACGTGTCCTTAGTCCGTACATGGCAATCCTCTGCTGAATCTCCATTTACTTATTTATCCATTCAGATATGTTCTGTGTATTATCCCAGCTACTAAATGTACTATTCACATAGTTCAGATTCTCCGTTCTGTTTCCCTCGGCTCTCTGTCTCAGCTCTGTGGGGGTTCAAAGGGCCCCCAAACTGCGCAGGAGTGTGAGCGGGTTGGAAAGCATCAAGTTCATAAAAGGTTTATCAGATATTCGAACGAGATACTTAGAGCCAACAGAACCTTGTGTGTAGCTACCGTGTTATCACTCAGTTAGGATGCATATTTTAGCTGGATTCAAACGCATCAACAAAATTTACGTTGTTTTATATATAAACTGTTTCTCACTCTAGAGGCATCAATGCTTCATTTGCTCCGGCTCTGATCGCAGGTTGAATCATTTAAGGAAGTTAACCTGACACAGGTCTCATTACCATCTTGTACCGACAACCGTGCCTTCCTCTCATTTTGTAGAGTTTATTGTCTTTAATTTGATTCAATTTGACTTAATTCTTGTAGCGAGCTCCTCAGCTGCAGATGCTAAGCTGGAGATTGTGCCCAGAATGGATATTTTACTTGAAGAGAAATACAACTGACTTTGACCATCTGTAGTCAACTGAGGGAAGCAGAGTATGTTATAAAATAACCCGTTCCCCCCAACCCCAGCTGATGGCAAGTTTAGATCAGTACTGATGATTCTATCTGTCATGAAAGGCAGTGTAGTACGGAATAGCGAGTCTGTCACCCTCTGGAGACAATGTTAGACCAGAGGAGATAATACCCTTAGCCGCTGGAGACAATGGGATGTGATTACGGGGGTTTTCTACATCACCGCTTTCTCATTGGCTCACTGTGGAGATGGAACCAACTTCACATTGCTTTCAACAAATTGTGCAAGTCGCTTGCACACACCCAACTGCCTAGGTTCACAAGGGGGGAGCCTGTTGGCTCCCTTCCTCAAAGGTTTTAATGGGCACCATAGCATTTTGCAACCAGTGTAACCTTGACTGAACCATACATTATAGTCATTATTGTATCAAGATTAATGCAGGACTGAGGAAGGAGAAGATTATACTGCTCATCTATTTCAAGTGCCAGAGTCACCCCGCTTGAGACTACCTAAGCAATATGATGATGATGTGGTCAGTTAGCAGAAGAGTTTTTTCACAGCTAGTGAAGGTCAATGGCCACTGACTGCTATGGACATGTGTAATTTCAGAGCAATTTCAGGCCAAAGGAGAAAAGACAGAGCCAAATTATTTCAGCCAGCAGAAACCAAACTGAGCATGCTTAGCAAACTGACCAGACAGTAAAGCGAGCATGCTTGATGGTACAGCCACGCTGAGCACGCTCTGCACTGTGACCAGACAGAATGCCTGGACAGCTTACAGTGTGCTCTGTGGAGCGACACCATGTGCTGGGATACTCAATCATGCCATGGGAGCAGTTGGTGTCCAGGCACAGCAGATGTCCCACAACCCGGGTGTGATTAATCCAACAGGGGCACATCCTGCCAGGAACGCGCCGCCTGGTGGTCCTGGGCCGCAGAGGTCATGTGGGTGACATGATCCACTGAGCAGAACACAGCTGCCCGAGTACAGCCTCACAAGAAAGTAGCAAAGTCCCGCTGTGGGTCGTTAGCGGACAGCCTGTTTGCCCCTGTCCTTCCAGCCCCAGGCCCAGCCTGAATACACACAACAAGGGAGAGAGAGAGAGCATGTGACTGCTTCTGACCAATGGGGACAGGGAGCACATTGGAAAGAAAGCCACAAATAAGGACAGCATACCTGTGGTGCGTGTGGAGGTTAGATGCAGAGTCTGTCACTTTCACTTTGATCCTCAGCGGGGAAGAATATGCTTTTTAAGCTGAAGTGCGTGATTTATAGCAGTGAGTAGCCATGATCCAGCTGTGAGTGCACTGTGATGGGTATTTGTGGAACAAAAGGCAACCTCCAAAGAGTAATTACTTTAATTTATACAAAAAAAATGCACGATGCAATGTTTTTTTTTCTTTTTTTTCTTTTTTAGAAAAAAGGTTAATGAGCAAGCGAAAGGAAAGAGGACCCTGCACTGCACAATGAACACGAGCTGTACGGATCTGCGGCCTCCTTTCCGGCAGAGCACTTACGCAAAGGAAAGTTGAGCCATTTTAGCCACTAGATGGCAGTGCAAGCAGAGGCACCGAGATTCATATCTGCCTCTTTCAGCCAAGACCTCGGCCTGCTCTCCTCGATGATAAGCTCCTCATGGAAACTTCCAAAACATTTCTGCTCCCCTCATTTGAAATGACCCATTCAGTCACAAATGTGTTAGCCGTGGGAAAGATTAGGGGATGCATTAGTGGAAAGAATCTCCTCATCTCCCTGTGGTCACACGCACACACATCAACACTTGCCCTGACTCACACATATTAGCATTCCTGCAAGACTGTAATCTGCACTGGAGGTATGTATTTGTTTGGAAAGCCTCTTACAGTAACCCTTATTAGAATACAGCTCTGCACACCGTTAAGCAAATGAGAACTGAATCAGTGCCCATTAAAATAAATGTAATTCATTCTGCAGTTAGATGTGTATAGTGCATTGCTTGGGCCCCAGAAGCTTGAACTGGCAGCCCCTTGCAATGACTCCTGCATCCCATTAACTGCACTTCAGATTGATAGGTATGGTCAGATATGTCTGTGTGCGGCCCAAAATTGACCCCGCGCTGTGTGGTTGCTGGGCCACAAGCTAATTCAAAGATGAAAGGGGGAAATCTGGCAGGCCACAGATTTCATGGTGGGCCAAGACCCCTGTCCCATACTGAATGATGACTGGACAGCTCTGACTGCTCTGGGCCCAACGTGTCTACTCCGGTAGCACCCCTCTGCAGTCATTAGAGGAAACCAATAAATCGATGGATGAGTGGTTAGCTGAGGCTGAATACCCGGGCCGTTTAGAACATTAACACATTAGACAGTGGAGCAGACATTACAATGTAATCAATCCTGCTCCGCAAACTGAGTCAAGTGGGACAAGGAAAAGTAAGCCAGTGGACCAATACCTATGCATGTACATATTCTGTGTTGGTGACTTATGCCAGAAAGTCCATTTGTAGAGCAACTATAGTCTCGGCAGGGCGCAGGAGACGTTTGGCGAAGTGGACTGGATGTATACTGAAGTTCACGATTTCACATAGTGAGAGAAAGGCTATTGGACCTATGGATACCAATAATACGACGACACAAAGGCCTCAAGCTGTTTTTCTCAGTAGCAATAAGGCTTTCAACAAACTGTGGTCACTGGTGTCAGTTTTGTGTCATAAGACACTGTTGCAATTGTAAAACAAATTTAATTTACAGCTGGCACTAGGTTTTGGTCTAGGGTTAGGGTTGTGACTGGGTTAGGGTTCGTATCAGAGTAAGGATTAGGTCCAGGGTAGCATGGAGAATAAGTACCCTGTTCTCTTGTGCCTCCAGGGTTATGGGTTTAAATTCTGTTGTCTGGAGTTTGTGTGTTTGACCCATATTATGTGGATTTATAACCAGGAATCCCAGTTTTCTCATGCTGTCCAAAAATATGCAAGTAGATGAACTGGCATCTCTATAGTCCTATTCTGTGTGGCTGGGTATGTGCCCTGCATTGGGGTGGCAAGGACGGTCCATTGCCTTGTGTCCTGTGCTCTTCGGGATGTGCTCTGGAATCACTGTAACCCTGCACCGAATGAGTGGTTAGAAGATGGATGAGTAGAAATTCAAGTCATCAGGTTCGATACCTGCTTCCTGAATAGCCTGTAGCATTCCCACCCGCAACCTTTCTATAAATGCTGCTTTAATATAATCTATATTGAATGTTGGCTTTGAATATTACAAGAGTGCAAAGTGGCATCTTGTTTAGAGATCCCCAGCCGCTGCCCTTGCATTTTCATTTTCTTCCCAAACCATGCGTTTCAATGCATGTGGTGGAGACAACTATCCTAATCTGCATGGCCACAGTTTCTGGCTTCTAACTCTTTGTTCTTCACCCTGACTAGCTAGTAGAGATTGACGATTTTAGCATTTTATTTTTATGGTCCTCACTGTGTACACCAAGGGCCTAGATTTGGTTTCAACATTAGTAGGGACCAAACCAGCACCAGGCCCCCTACCCCCTAAACACACAATATTGAAATCCCTACCATCCATACCCAATTCTATGCCCTTCATGCTTGTTCTCATTTTACTAGTCCCGACAAGTAAAACCATTACAAGTAGTTCTCTCTTTCCGAGCTCCCATCTTACAAATGCATATAATTCCGAGAATTTTAGGGAATTTCTGTCAACTTTTAAAGAATTGTCACATAACTCAACATGCACTGCCCAAAAACACCATCTGTAAGCCGACAAAGTTTCCAGCTAACTTCGCTTGGCGAAATATGGAACTGCACGTGCCATATTTGTACCGTGCACATCTGCGCATGCACAACATTGCACTTTGCAGCATATTTTATGACGGTGCCCGATTTGTACCACCCAACCCAATCCTGCAAATGCACCAGGCTTATTTTACGTAGTGTTTGTGATCAATCTCCACCAGCTCAGAATAGGATACAGAAAGAAAAAATCCACCCCATCATCTGAAAATCAAAATGAGCAAAATAAAAAAAAAATGACAACAAAGATTATTCCAAAGATTTTTTTAAAGTAAATATGTGATTAAATGTTAATCAGAGTGAAACAACTAACAAAAGTTCATTCTAATAATACATTTGTGTTTCTTTTGTTTATTTGTCAAAAAATATGATAAAATTGTTATGGATGGAACCAAATTCATCATTTTAATAACATTTTTATGAGAAAAAACCTCCTACACAAGTTCCTGATTAATGAGTGAAAATTTGGAATGAATTAGCTCGTTAAGTCAAGAACTACCTGTATATATGTTTCCACAATAGAAACTTCAAACTTGCAGTACAAAGTCAAACTAAAAAAACACATTGATGCAGGACTATTTTAACTGGTTTTTAGGCAAAATAATATGAATAATGGTACTCCAGATCCAGAAGCAGGGCAAAAGGGAGTACAGCCTCTTTCAGTTCTATCGTTTTATGTATCAGGACATAAACTCCTCAGCAGGTTTTAAAATTAGGAAGCTCAGATAAATAACAACACGTGGCATATTGCCCCCATGCCATTGTTAATTTAACAAAAACTCAAATTGCAGAAGCAGAGTGTGAAAAACTTAGTACACCCTTACTGCTTCCGTGGGAATTAAGCAGACAGGTGCCGCTAATCAAATGCACTTGATTAATTGATCATCAGCAAGTGTGACCACCTCTATAAAAGCAGAAGTTTTAGCAGTTTGTTGGTCTGGAGCACTCAGGTGTGTGTTAACACAATGCCAAGGAAGAAAGAACTTAAGGATCCTTGAGAAGCAATCAATCTGGGAAGGGTTACGCAGAAGGCCATTTTCAAGCAATTTGAAGTCCATCACCCTATATTGAGAAACATTATGCACAAGTGGAAGACAGTTGCCTCTCTTCCCAGGAGTGGACTTCAAGAAAATTCACCCCAAGGTCAGACCAAGCGATGCTCAGAGAAACTGCAAAAATCTCGGACTCTATGGGCTTTAGTTAGCAAGTTAAATGTTAAAGTGCAAGATAGAACAATTAAAGAAAGACTAAACAAGGATTGCCAGGAGAGTACCTCTTCTCTCTAAAATGAACATGGCAACAACCTTATGTTTTGTAAAGTTGCATCTGAACAAACCAAAGACTGTCCTTTGGACAGACAAGACCAAAGTTGTGATGTCTGGCCATAATATACTTTGCAAAAACCAAACATGGCATATTAGCACAAAGACCTCATGCCAACTATCAAGCAAGGTGGTGGAGGGGTGATGATCTGGTCTTATTTTGCAACTATCTGATTGGGCACCGCGCAGTCATTGAGTCGACCATGAACTCTGTATATCAAAGTATCGTAGAGTCAAATGTGACGCAGCTGTGCAACAGCTAAAGCTTCAACAAAATTGGTCATGCAATAGAACAATTATCGAGAAACACACTAGCAAATCTACAACACAATGGCTGAAAAAGAATAGAATCAAGGTGTTGCAATGGACCAGACAAAGTCCAGACCTCAACCTGATTGAAATGCTGTGAGTAATGAGTAATGTTGTAAAGAGTGGCCAACAGTCCTCCACAACACTGTGAAACTTCCTTACGTTTGGGGACATTTTTCAGGTCCCGATTTGGATAGGTGTGGGTGTGTATATATGCACACACACACAGTATAATGTAATTTCCTCTTCTTCCTGCTACATTATAAGATTCTAGGGGTGCTGTTTTAGAATGCTCATCCAATCCAGCAGCCAAATTACATCCACATCAGTTTCCCTGCATCTGGCAGACAAACAGCATGAGGTATAGTGGCCTCCTGAGTGCTGAGCATTACCAGCCTGCAGGATCCCACACCCTGTCTGTGCCGCTAATGCTAACTCTGCGCTCACAAACACTTAACCAAACAAGCACCTTTATTACTAACCTGACACGACGTAATGAAAAATATATTTCTATGATTTATGTTTGTAGTTCAATTGATTGTAATTAATTCAGTAGGCTGTGAACTAGCATTATTACCAACACAAATTACGCTGACAGAGATTTATGGTGGAAATGTAATAACAGTACTCATTATACACACTTATAATCTATCACTTTCTTAAAATGCAATTAGGTGTTATTAGGCTAATGGTAGGCCAAAAATTTGGTTAACAAAAAACTAATCAGTTAAGTTGAATTTTTTTCAGCTAATATTAATAGATAAGCAGTTTTTGTAATTTTAAGAAGCACAATTGTCATTCATATGTTAAATAAATAATGATTTGCTAATTTAACACATTATGTATTATGAAAATTAACAATTGTCAGTGACATAAGAACATAAGAACATAAGAAATTTACAAACGAGAGGAGGCCATTCGGCCCATCAAGCTCGTTTGGGGAGAAC
>JAODUD010000002.1:4569122-4581968 GCA_026784285.1 Stomatorhinus walkeri | reverse complement strand
GATCCTGAATAAGACAAGCATTAGGAAGGAAGGATGGATGGATGGCTGTATGCATGGATGGATGGATGGTTGTAGGGAATGCCCTAATATAGGCCATTCCTATGCAAAAATCCAAAACGTGGCTGTTGAGGAGTAGAAAGATTAATAAACACTTGTCATTAGCACTGTCTGGCCATTCGAGTATCAACACGATTTCAAAATCAGCTGCAGAGAAACAGATGTTCAGCCATGATAATTGGGGAGATCTCTGCATAACCGCTGCCTCTTTACAGCGTGCGACTGCGGCATTCTCCCCTAGATCCACACAGGATTAATAGCTTCAGAAATTGGACTTTTCGAACCACACTGGCTTAATGACAAGGCTGTTTTAAAGCACCACGGTGCGCAAGTAACCTGGAGTAAGAGTCTGGCATTTGGATAACGCTGCAATTGATTCATCTGGCTTGTTCCGTGAAATACGTATGGCCAGTTCCCTTTCCCAGCAAGCCTAACAGAGTCAGCGCATGGACGAGCAGGTATCCAAGAGAGCCCCTTAATTATGCATGAGCGCCACCACGAGGGAGCGTGTCCGGCGTGATTGATTGGGCGTCGGCCAGAAGACGAGAGGCGAGGCTCTGCTTCGCGGCCGGCTGCGCCACAGTCTGCGGATGTTGTCCTTGATTTGATTTGATCTGGGAATCTCGCCACACTCTCTCCCAGGTCCCACGATGCAATCGTGGCACTGGCTTAATGTGACACTTCATGAATAATTTGCATTCCAATTCCGAATGAGGATACAACCCCTTTATATCCCCTTCTGACGGCCTGAGACATCTTGATGGTTTTTCATAATGGAGGTCTTGAACCAGTGAGCCACTTCAAAATTTAAGGAACCGGCCCAGCCATCCCACCCCCCTGCCCCCCACCCCCAACCACACACACCTCTGCCCCAAGAATCATTACATCAAGCTACTCCCTGACACTGGATTTTGATTTCTCCATGACTGCATTTGCATTTTGTCCAAAGTGACTCGTGTCAAACCCGGGTCCCCTTAGTCTGCTGGGATATGTGCACAAAGTTACCCTGGAAACAGGTGCATTTCTGATTGGAGGACTCCTTTCCACCCTAATCTCTCTTCCCGGTACTTCCATGAGGTTGAGGATCAGCAGCAAATGAGCCAGACTGAACAAGCTTCAGTACGGGATCCTGCACTGCTGTGTGACTCGTGCTGCGGCGTTTATTCTGACACTCTTCATGAATATGTCAGCCTCCCCTCCTTGAAGGAAGATGAGTAATGAAAGAAAAAGCCTGAGCGCAAACAGAACAGAATAAAATATGCCTGACAGAATTCCTTAAGTTCAGAATGAGGTAAAACAAAAAAGAGAGAAAAAAAGAGACGCCTGCTTCTAGCTGAATGACCAAGGTTCTCGTCTTGGTTTGCCTGCTGATGAAAATGCTTTTAAACATTACAGAGCATTCATCACTGGGATGAAATCTATTCTGAGGGTTAAAAGGCAGCCACTGGAAACAGCGAAGGGGACGGGATATAAAAAAGATTGGTGAATGTAGATATATACATTCCAACTAGTGTCAAAAGTGGGGAAAAGTGCACATAGTTTTCTTTTCCACTAAGTTTAACCTCAACAGCATGCTGAATATTAAAAAATGAAATGATATTTTATTGAGCATTATTGTCTTTTCGCTAAGCTCATCTTGCTCTCCATGACACACAGACACATAGTATGTGAGATTCAGCTTGGCAGTGAAGGGCAGCCACCTGCAGTGGTGCCCATGGAGCCATGGGGTGTAGGCCTTGCTCAGGGGCCCACAGACATGGCTGTTCCGCAGAGGCTGGGCTCAAACTGATGACCTTCCGGTGACAAGCACAGAAATTTAGCCTGCCGAGCCAAACACTGTCCCCAAAAGGAGGGCCCAAGCTGACAGCTGGAATTCCCCACAAACAGACTGAAGAGGTAAGAGATCTTAGTGGTAACAGGTCATTATTTTTGTCTGGAGAAGAGAACGGTTATGGCATTTATGTCTGTTACTGATTCAGTAATCATACAAAGAAGTAACATGGACTTTTTAAAAAAGTGTTAAGCGAAACATGTAGGTTGGCATATATCATGAACATGCATACCGGTGTGAGCCCAGGAAACACTTCCAGGGTAGTGTGACAAAATGCATGTATTCATAGTGTACACACACACACACAAATATATATATATATATATATATATATATATATATACACACACACACAAAGTTAGGGATATTGTGAGAGACTTAGTGGATGTCATACATATGGTGTTTGTTTCACTTCAGACATTTTTGGGATAGGGAGGCAATTGCATTGGGGTGATAGACACACCTCATTTTGTGTTTTCCATGTAATGGTCTCATTGGGTACAGGTGTGCCTTAAATTGGGGCCAATACCAAAAGACAGCCCTTTTCAATGTGGCATCAATTTCAACATTCTGTGGGTATAAAAAGCTGCTATTGTCAGTAAGTCATTCCAAGTTCATCATTCAAAGAGCCATGAACACACGACGTCACTTAACGGACGAGCAGCGCCACCTGGCCATGGCGCGCCTTGGGTCGGTGGCAGGCAGTCAGATGTTGCTCGTGAACTTGGTGTGTCTCAAAGTGTCATCAGCAGACTTGCATCAAGACACAGAACTACTGGCAGAGTTCATGACAGACCCAGGAGTGGAGCCCCACCAGTGACCGCAACGATGACCAGTACCTAAGGACCTATGCACTCAGACATCGTCATGCAACTGCCACACAGCTGCAAGCCCGTTTACGAGATGCGAGGGGTACTAGGGTTTCCAGACAAACCATTCGCAACCGACTCCACCGCTTTGGCTTGAATGCCAGACGACCGTTGCAGGTGACTCCACTGACACCAAGACACCGCCGTGAACGTTTGCAGTTGGCACAAGACCATGTGACCTGGACAATGCAGCAGTGGTCTAACCATCCTGTTCACTGATGAGTGTCGGGTCACCTTGCACAGAAATGATTGTCGTCAGCGTTGCTGGAAAAGGCGAGGTGAGCGATACGCTGAGGTCAGCATGGTCCCCAGGGTGGAGGAGGTGCAACAGTCTGGGCAGGCATGACCAGTCAGAGCAAAACATATTTGGTTATTGTACATGATTCAGTCACTGCACGTTCTTACCTCAGAGACATCATAGAACCCATCGTCATTAATGGCAAGGCAACCCAACACACCCCCAGCTTTATGTTCATGGATGATAATGCTCCACCACATCGTGGCAGAATTGTCACAGCTCAACTTCAGGAAGTTGGAGTGCCTCATATGGTATGGCCATCAATGTCCCCTGACCTGAACCCCATAGAGCACATCTGGGACCTGTTGAAGCAGAGACTGGATGATCGTACCCCACCCCCACGTGACCTGGCAGGACTGCATGTAGCACTTGTGGAAGAGTGGAATTCTTGAGGCTAGTGAGGAGCATGAGACATCACTGTCAAGCTATCATTGCAGCAAATGGTGGAAACACCTGCTACTGACATTGTCAATTTTTGTTATTTGGGGCTATCCCTGTTATTGTCTAAATTTCTGGGGTAATAAATATTAAACTAATAAAAATGGTGTTACTTCTCATACATTATTAGTAATATCAAAGGGAACTTTTACTTATTTCATTAAAATTCAGAACAAATAGGAAAGGCACTCATGTAAATAACAATATCCCTAACTTATTGTGAGTAGTGTGTGTGTGTGTGTATATATATATATATATATATATATATATATGTGTGTGTGTGTGTGTGTGTGTGTGTGTGTACATATATACACAGTGGTACCTCAGTTGTCAAACTCATTAGAACTCGAATTTCTTAAAAGTCGAACAAACCAGTTTGAAAAAAATTACCTAGAACTCGATCTGAATCTCAGAAGTCGAACCGTGAACGCCGAACTAAGATAACTTGCACGCGGGAAATGAATCACGCGGCACATCTCTCAATGGAAAAAAGGGTAACGCTTCAGTCTCAGCCTCGCATTCACTGTGATAGCATTGTTGGTTGGTGATAGTGTTTTTTCTATTGAAAAGACTGTATCAGGAAATACACTGTACTTTATACAATTTACAATAGTATATAATAGTTGTACAGATGTTACAACCTAAAAGTTTGCGATTTACAAACAAATTAATAAATATAGAGTAAGAATAAAAATAAACAATGGACCACATGGCATAGTCTAATGTTGAGAATAGGCCGAACACAATGACATTGCAATGACCGGCCTTGGGAAACAAACTGAAACGCAGACTAAATACAGAGGACTAATTCCAACAACCAGAAACAGCTGATCACATGAGGATTCCACACGAGGTTAACGAGAGGGCATGGCACACGTTAGGAGCGGATGATCGGGGCAGGACAGGGGTAGTGGTGGGGTACATTCTTTATCATTTTGGAATCCATTAAGAAAATGCTCTTCTTGTTTTATCCTGTTCATTTTGTTTTTAAATGCTAAAAAATACATATTAGGGTGTAATTTTTTTGGGGGCCGGGAACCAATTAGTTGGTTTTCCATTATTTCTTATGGGGAAAATTACATACCTAATAATCATGTTTTACAACAAAATAACAAAAAATAATAAACAGAAGAAATTTACTTACAGTTACTGAGTTGTCTGAAATTAAATACTGAGTAGTGAGTTGTGACAGTGAGTGAGTGAGGTTGGGGTGAATGACAAACACATGAGTCATAGCGCAGATGGGCGCACCACTGTACAGTCGGGGTAGCTAATTACTGTAGCTGCAGTAGAGCTGGGAGCAACGAAAAATATATTAAATATACTATGCTCACGCTCGCAACTTGCAGGTCTTGTTGCCGATTGATGTTTTTTTTTTCACGGTGGGACATCGGATAATACGGAATGTTGGGTAAGCGAGACTCTACTGTATATACATATATTCATATTTATTTATATCAGCAAATCATCTCAACTTAAATGGCTAAACGGCTCATCACGTCAAACCCATTTCACTTGGACCATAACCAGCAAAGTCATTGTTTGACAACAAAAGCTGTCCAAATAAGCTTGTGAAAAACAGATTGCCTTGGTAGTCAACAAGGGTTGTCATCATCTGAAAGCTGAAAGCAGTATGTGCATAAAGGCAACAGATTCATATGGTACGTGTTCCAGACCACTGTTTCCCAATTTCATCCATGCTCTGACCAGCAGTAGAGTGGAACAAGTCTCCATGAGCTGATTAGCCAGATTCCCACCCACTGCCTTTGGCACGGGACCCACAAGAGCCCACATAAAGACCTTGCATGGCCATGCACACCCACGTGCATTCCAGCGTGCTGCAAATACGGTGGGGCCACATAGGGGTCGATGGAACATAGC
Source organism: Stomatorhinus walkeri (assembly GCA_026784285.1). Taxonomy (NCBI): domain Eukaryota; kingdom Metazoa; phylum Chordata; class Actinopteri; order Osteoglossiformes; family Mormyridae; genus Stomatorhinus; species Stomatorhinus walkeri. The sequence continues at coordinate 4,576,594 of JAODUD010000002.1, read as the reverse complement.
TGGGTGTGAAAGTGTGAGTATGCGGAGGGGGGGGATTGATAGATAACGTACATCGGGGGGGGGGGGGGTNNNNCGATCTGGGTCGTTACATGCTCGCATGCACACATGCATGTACATCGCTCATATCGCGTATGTTTAATCCCAAAAGCTCAGCCAGCAGTCAGCTGAGACACGTGACCCTGGGCCCCTGGCGTCTCTGTCCCACATATCCGGAAGGCCTATGTGGCCCTAGCTCTCGGCCTCTGCTCTGCCTACACCCACACCCCGCATACTATATTTAACAGCACCCCGTCCCGGCCCTCCAGTTCCATCTCAAAGCAGAATGATGGGGACACGCTCCTGAAAGGCCGAATTGACATATGCTAATAAAGCGAGCGCATTCCTTATATTAAAGGCGAGTAATGAAGTCAGCGCATATCCTCCTATCTTACCATATTAAAAGATAAGCAGGAGGGAGGCAGACGATGCATGTGTTTCTTCATATCATAAATATAACGTTCTCCAAGAGCAGAGACATTGAAGATGAACCAGTGCTCTTTTGTTCCCAGGCGCAGGGCTGCATTCGTAACACAGCAATATGTAGATAAAAACCCCGGAGTAGTTGAGAGATGAATAATCGAACCCTCCACCTACCCAGGAAGATCAGCATCGGGTGCGCTGGGGAGCCGAGCAGAACGGCTTCCGGATAAATCAGCCGGCTGCCTGGAAGGACGGAAAGGCAGGGGCAGCGCGCGCCAAAAAACTGAGATAAGAACCTGGACAGGCCAGATGCTTAAAAAAAAAGAAAAAACCTGTAGGCGGGGTCATGGAGATCCGCAGAACAACAACTTAGATTACAGAAGCTAGCAATTGGAGGCTCAGGGACTACGGGTGGGGGGGGGTGGGGTGCTGTGGTGTTGAGGATGCGGGCCCAGGGAAGACGGATAAGCCTTGTACGGACGGACGGAGGGAAGCCAGGTCAAGGCTTGCGACAGGGGGCAGCTACTAGTATCGGCACTATTATGGGTAATTGTCAAAGCGGAGCGCTGTCTGTCAGCTGCTCAGGAGTGGGAAGATTTCGGCACCGCGCGTGGGCCGCCACCAAGCTTCTACAGACACAGAAACAATTTTCTTACAATTTGTGTTGGACTCTTTTAAGATCTCACTGTGACATCAGAGTTGGCTGCATATAAACTGTCATTTACATGAGTTATCTGAAGTCATATTCACAGTTTAGTCAGATACCCTGTGACTATTTGAAGAGAACATTTTCCAGAACTCACTCAGCGCACGGTGATATGTTTTTAAGAAAATATCTGTGGATTAGTGAGTTCTGGAAATGTAACAAAAGTTTTGCTCTTGATTGGGGGCTAAGGACCTTGTTTTTCACTTAAGTTTTCCTGAAACTACTGTGATACCCACCCACCCCTGTGGGTATGTCCTGTGGCACATTATTTATTGCCACAGTATAACTGCATACTAATAACATGATAATAAAACCCACGTGACACACTGGCACATTCACAAGAACACATAAATAGTTTCTGTAGGTTTTGCATACTCACTGAGTAAGTTACACATGAGAGTCCAATGCACATGCTTAACAGCTATGCATAATTATTCAGCTCCGCTACTTCATGGTTATTTACGCACATTTTCCATTCTTTCCCTGTCATGGCCAAATATTCGGCTGCTTTGCAATGACAGGATATTAGGAGGATACAATTAATTTGATCAAAGCCCAGCAGACGACACACGTAGCCTGAATGATTATTTCCATCTCCCTGTAAGAGCCCTTTATCGAATGCTGAATTGAGTCTGAGGCTGCAGTTTCTCCAAAATGTGCTTCACTTAATAATTATGCATACAGAGCTGCTAACCCAGCTAATGCTAAAACATCCTTTTCGACAGGCACAGTCGGAAACATTTTTTTTTTAGCGAATTGTATTATTTAAAACACGCTGGCTTCCCTCACAGGATGTACCCCTGCCTTGGGCCCTGCACAGTCCAGGGTAAGCAGTTTAAAGTAGAAGGATATTACTTAAAACGGAAAGCAGAGGAAATGTGAGAAAGGAGAATGGGCCAACTTGCTTCTCTTGGACTTTCTAACATCTCAGCACTGGTGACTTTTTACCGTAATACAAAGCTTATTGGACACTCACCCCCATCACCGACCTCCACAGAAATACTTTCTTTGTTCCTATCTAAACTCATTCCCAGCTCATTCCAGTTTGTGTCCCTGTCTTCCTGAATCAGTCCTGACTGCAGCATGGTCACCAGTGTTAACCTCGTCCATTCCCTACTCCTTTGTCTGCTTACTTGAGACTAAAGATTTGATCTGTGTCAAACCCTTTGCTTTGTCGACTGCAATAAAGAAAATAATCAATATTATTGCTTTTTGCAAGATTAGCATTTCTTATGTCATTTATTTATGACATTCAATGTGTGAGTAAAGCACTGAGCACCACATCAATATGTACTTACTTATCCATTCCATTTAAGTCTTATCCACCCACACCCCCGAACCGGCACTACGAGCCAACAAGACAACCCTTCACCTAAGAACATGTTTTTTTGTGCTGGGAGAGGCAACTGGAGTGCTCAAAGGAAATCTTAATATATGGCGCAGGGGTCAAATCCGCATTCCTGGATCTGTGAGGCCACAGTATTGACTCTCATTCTCTGCATATTCGCTATAAATTATATATATTTTAGTGTATACTTATGTTCAAGGGCATTGTTTACAGTACAACAGTTACTGTAATGGTACAAAGGTCAGGGTAACATCTCCTCATTTTATTTCTTGCAAGAATGCACATTTTTCAGGTACACATGTTATAGACGGGCACACCATGTGATACATTCTGTCATGCTTTTCCGTGCAAAGTGCATGTCGAAGGATAGGAGAGCGAGAAGAAGGTCCTGCGGTTTTCAATTTAATGCACGTTCACAAATCCATTATGCATGTTTTGCGTGAATTCTGCTTAATATCGAAGATTGTGGGTTTAGGCCACATTCACAGACCCCATGCATATGACAAGACATGTAATTATCTGTAGTAAAGCATAAACACTTTCCACTTTTTATAATCTTATTATGAGATTAGCACTTTAAAATGGCTTATCCATGGCTGTCTGTTTAGGGGGCTGTGGGCTTGGGATCCTGAGGGTGAACGAACATTTATTTACCTATTTAAATATTTATTATTTGCAGAGATTATTTTCCACTTAAATGGACTGATGTGTATTTGCAGCTCTATAACACATTCACATTCCATCCTCTTACCAACCCCCCCCTCATCTCTAGATTTTTCCTACTCTCCACGATGCACCCTCTCTCAAACAATGCGTTCTCCCACCGTCACCTTACATAAACACAAAAAAGTGCATGTGCACAGGCAGGTTCTATTTTTCATTTGTTTTGTTCTTATGATTTGTTTATTATTATCTTCTTAATATACTATCCACAAACGCATCCCTCACAGAGCTTTTCAGGCCAGGTCATCTAGTGTTTCAGTGTCTGGCAGAGAACTCTCTTCTGGTCCTGTTGGGCCATTGTGGAACCGAGGCTCCGCAGGTTTGGGCCACAGTGTTAGAGCAGCATCTCCAAAGATCAAGCAAGGTAAAATACACCAAATCACAGGAGTCCACCTAGATCCAGACTCTGCGCGGCATTAAGGTCCCACCTTTGATAGCTTATTCTTAGTATCCGTTGGTTCGAGAAACAAAAAAATGTTCTCTGTCCTGACACGCACTCTCCTTTTATAATCATGTTAAAGGAGACTCTGAATCTGAAAATACAATGAAGGCAAAAAGACAGAGAGCATTTGTTGAAGACATTTACCAATAATCCTATTAGTAAAAGCCATTTGCTACACTTTCAAAAGCATTTTTATTGCGCAGATGATAATATACAAAGTCGGGCTTCTCGGAGCAAAGAGAAAGATGCAGAAACTGATGCACAAAGACACACAAGCGTGCCAACTGCAGTATCCCTTGGTCAAAATGTGTCTGTGCTTTGGAGGACATGTTTAATGGAAACCTGGTGAGCCACAGGGAGAGGGGATAATGCAGCAGACGTGCACGGGTAAGACACATGGATTGATGGTTCGCCATTCATCTTTTCCATCAGCGGAGATTCGACTGCGCTGCGATTCTGCAAGCATCGGAACGAGGCGTGAAAGCACAGCCACGACCAAATAAGAAGGATGTTCTCTTTGAGACGCTGGCTGTGCCACTGAAAGGAGGAAAGCTTCAGTTAATTCTTTTGAGAAATATGTCATAAAAGTGGAATTTACACTTTGAAATCCTGTTTAGGAAGCTTATATGTAAGGCATTGTTCTCCGCATCCTTAATTGGTTGTAAGTCTACTGTTAAGGTTTTTTTCTTTCGTATTCTGATGGAGAGGCGAGTCTAGGAGTTTGACCCTTATAGGGACTCAGCCACTTAAAGAAATTTGGCCACCGCTGGGTCCCCTGCAATAAAATTTGCCAAGCGGGGGTTATGAAATGTATACGAAAATAAAGGACTAATCATGTATTTACAATAATTATATTTCAGAGGGTCTGAGACAAAGACAGGAGGCCTGATGCCTCACTAATTAGGGCCATTTGCTCCCATAATTATGTGGTCATTTGATGTAATATATTAGTTTAATGTCAATTATATTATAAACATCAAAATATACCCAAATCTGCTACCCCTATTATCCAGTAAAGAATAATGGAGGGACATGGATTTTACATATGAACATCTATTATTACAATGTAAAAAAATCCATCCATCCATTTTCTATACCTGCTTATCCTACTGGGTCACAGGGGGTCTGGAGCCTATCCGGAAGCAACGGGCACGAGGCAGGGAACAACCCTGGACAGGGGGCCAGCCATCGCAGGGCACACCCAGAAACCAGTCACACCTACGGGCAATTTAGTAACTCCAATTAGCCTCAGCATGTCTTTGGACTGTGGGGGGAAACCGGAGCGCCCTGAGGAAACCCCACGACGACACAGGGAGAACATGCAAACTCCACACACGGAACCCAGGCAGAGACTCGAACCCAGGTCCCAGAGGTGCGAGGCAATAGTGCTAATCACTGCACCACCATGCCTCCCAGTAAAAAAAATACTTTGGTTAAAAACATTTAAAATCCTGAGTACAAGTTAAAGACTAAAGAAAATAATTAAATAAATTATAATTATGATGTGCAATTGTGATGAAATATGATCAGATTATACAGCAAACTTTTCTCAACGCTAGCAGACAAAAAAAAAAGAATATTAATGTTTCATGTTATACAGTAGATCATGATCTGACAGTGATTTGTTATCTTCTCAAGGTACAAGAACTTTTAAACTCGAAGGATTTGGAATGAGGATCATTTAGTCCAGTGGAATCTCTATTAATTGTAACTGACAAGATCTTCAGCAGCATATTTAAAACACAGCCCCAAACCATTCAATTTCACAACGAAAAAATCCATCTAATCACAAACAGCTTAAATATTTGGATAAAACCATGGCAATTGATTCAGTTTTCCCAGCACCATCTACAATCATAAAGTTATTCTATAAAAGACTAAAAAGGACAAACTCAGGTTAACACCATGATGAAAAAATGTGTGTTCTACAAGAATGGGAGGGGTTAATCAATAAATGACAGAACTGCGGTTGGGCCTTTCAAACAAAGTCCAAAGAATTTTGAGTATCAGTAAGTCGTCGTGAAAAGCAATTTGCTTATGCTGTGAATGACAACACTGTCTATTTTATATGCTCTATAAGAAGGGCTTTTCTGCTCACTCTTGAGCCACTGCTTAAACACCCGCTAAAAGAGCGAATGAGCGAGCAGGAGTAAGTGACACGTTTCTTGACTTTGCAAGTAGAAACTTTAATTAAAGGAAACTGTGTTTGTCACTTCACTGCCCCAATTAGCATAGTGCCTTAAAGCAACAAAAGTGATACATGCTCGTTATCTTATTTACCCCTGCATTCTCAAGAACTTTCTACTTGTGCTTTGAATAAAAAGGAAAAACAGCAAAAGTGCCTTCGAAAAAATTAAATAAAGAAACTTTTCTTCTTAATTAGATTTTTTTTCTTCAAACTGGATCTTTGTTTAAGTGATCTCTTTGGATAAAAATCTCAGCTAGGAAACTAAATGTCATTAGTCACTGTTGCTGATGTTGCCATTTAACAACATAAGTAAAACTACCGCTGTGCTATGGTTGTGGTTGTGGTTATCCATCCATGCATACGTACATATGCATCCATGCATACATCTTCCAGTCACAGACAGAGTATAGGGTGATGTTTTTTCCAAGTATATCAGAGGTGACACAGGGAAGAAAGCAGGGGACCATCCTGGATAGGTTGCCAGTCTATTTCAATACACACCTTCATGCACACAATCATGCATTATGGGAAATTTTCTTTATGAAGACTAATTTAATTAAATGCATGGTTTGTTGGGCTGCCCAATATGGGGAGGACGTGTGAAATACCGAGTAAAACAGTCAGTCTGGGAAAAATGAATTATTGCTAACCATCCAAGTTAGCATCTCCAGATAGCATGGGCACTGTAATGATTTGAGCGATGAGTTTTATTGATGCACATTCATAAAATGGTAAGGAATGGTATGCTATCATTTGAAATAATTGAACTGAGGATGTTATGATGTCGTGATTTTATATGAACTCACACACCCATGCCAACACAGGCTTAGAAGTAAAGTACCAATTCTTATGACATCACAGCGACAATTCCGGCATTCTAATTCCTTGGGTAGGTGCCACCACCTTTATTCATCTGGTAAAATCAATAGGCAAAAATGACGCCTTTGGATAAGATTAGCAACGTGTAAATACATACCCAGGGGTATTTTTTCCACATAATAGATTGAACCTTACATTACCCCTATTTATCAGCAGTGGAAGTGGCATAAAACCCATGAGCCATATATATCACCATTAAAATGGGCCCTAAGTACTGAGTACAAATAATGAGTACTTAAAAAAAGAGAGCATTGATAAGAGCTATTTTAATTATCCAGTGCTCTCAAAACAAATATTCCTGAAAAAACTGGTTGCTTTTAATAGTTGAACAGCTCACCATTAGCTTTACCAAAATATTTGAGCAGACTGAAAAAATGAAGTTACCATAAAGTTCTTACTGAATGCAGTTTTATCGTAACTGGACTTTGTAAACCTTGCACTTCAGCAATTGTCAAACACAGGCCACATGCTCACCAGCTTATGGAAGAGAAGGATGGTGTGAGGTGGCCTGGGGTTAAAAGAGGAGGCGCATGGAATTTCATCATCTTCGCGGGGTGACCGGGAAATGTGCGAGAGATGTCGAATGGGACCAGTCTGGCACGAACCATAAAGACGTCTAGATCCTTAACACGGCATCTCTGAGTCATCAGCAGTCCCTGCTGTGGGAGTGACATCGCAGACGCCGACTGAATGTATTAGATATTCCTCAAGTCACCATGGGGTTGTG
>JAODUD010000002.1:4518763-4549432 GCA_026784285.1 Stomatorhinus walkeri | reverse complement strand
TATATATGTGTGTGTGTGTGTGTGTGTGCTTGTGTGTGTGTAAAGAAGATAAAGAAATAATTTTACTCTTAGTAGTTGACAGACAAACCATTACACACACATTTATCATGCATCGCACTGCTACAGGAATAAGGTGTGTCTTTAATGTTATTTGACCAAGAGTACTAAGCTGCTCACTAACTTCATTAACTGATTAAAATGCAAGATGGCAGGTGCTGAGAGGACTTCATTCAGGAGTAATTTAGCAAAAATATAAATAAAATTTTAAATATAAGTTTACTAGCAAGGATGATCAAGCATTTTCAGAAGTTCCTAGGTTTCCTTACTTAAAAAAATAACAAATGGAATGTATGAAAGCTCAGTTCACAAATAAAAATATTCTGCTGGCTATATATATGTATAACAAAAAAAAACAGAATCGGAATTTACTTTATTCACCATGTACTACTGCATATCCTAGGAATTTGTTTCGGCGGTATTGGCGCTTACATTCACAGATAATATAGTAATACAAAGAACATAAATTAAGAAAATTAAATAAGTAGAAATAAAGTAGAAGGTAATTAAAGGGAACAGAGGTATATTGAATACTGGAATATAAAAATATGAAAACTATATAACGTCCATATAAAAACATGAACATATGAAAAAAGTGCAAATACCCACATGAAATAGATAATATGTTGAAGTTAGAGGTGAGGAGGTTCAGTGCATTGACTGCTAGAATACTGCTTGTACTGTTCATGCACATGGGGGGAATATTGGTTTAGGGGGTCTACCTTATTTATTTTATAGCCCAACTCTTCCAAACACACATTTGCACAGAGCACATTACCTGAGGGGTCCTGGAGGAGCTATATTTGATCCAAACATCATCCAAACATCACTCTGTTGTGTTGCCTGTCATTGGAGAATACGCCCCCTCACGCCTGCTCAAAGCCCTTTCCCTGTTTCTGCTTCCCGTGCCGTAATCTTTAACAGACAGCTGCCTACGGACGGCAGCCACGTCTGACCGTATCAGAGCGGGTTTCCAATCACGGTTCCAAAAATAATTATGCATCTACTCATAGCACCAAAACAGACATTCTGGGGAGTGATAGGATTCTAATCTCGTTGAGTGCTTTTCATAATGAGGTGGCATGTAAGGATACTGAGACAACAAAGGAACAAAGATATTTACAGTGAAACAGACACCATGTAAAAAAAGAGCTAAATGCCATTAAATAAAGCACACTGAGGGCAAAATGTTTGAAATGATTGTTGCCGTGCCATTTTCAGCTTTACTGCAGGCTTTGATTCTATAGTATTCCTTTTGTTTGTTTTTTTGGTACATGATTCATAGTTCAAATATGCAGATTGTGTTCATTCCAGCTGTCAGTAGAACCCCTGGATCCTTGTGTGTTTACACTGTATCTTCAATTAGTGTTTTGAGATGATGTATAATAGGGTGAATTGATATTAAAACACAGTACGTCAACACAACTTGATGTTGCACTCGGTAATTGCTGTATTAGATGCCGAAGAGTCACTCAGGGCTTGATGTTTTCACATTGCTATTGAACTAATTATGTACTTGCATATTCTTTACTGTGACAGATGTATCATCTACTCCAGAGTCACATTAAAACAATCAAAAATAATAAATGCATTAACTGTAAAGTTTATCCTTCTTTGCTTTTCTCAGTAATATTAATGGAATGCAATTAACATACCATCCATCCATTCACCATAATCAATTATTTAGTGTCCCCCGGAGTCAATCCCATAACGCACAAGACAGGGGACCTCCAGGGTGAGATATCACTCCAAAACAGGGCACACAATCACAGATAATCTCACACACTCTGGGAATAATAGGAATATCAATAAACCATTGAACACACAACGACCAATTTATTTATACAGCAGAGAATATTAACTGGCAAACTAAAAAATACGTCATCCTAAATATCACAGGAATGATGTAGTTAATGAGTGGGGGATGTAGTCATTCTAACAGGAAGTAGCAAGTTTGGTGGGGTGGGGCAGGGGGGGGGGGGGGTGTTCTTAACTTTTCAATAGAAACAGAGGAGGATCTCATTACCATCCTAACAGGAAATGGCCCCTGAAGGAGGGGCTTAATTATCATCCCACAGGAAATGACACCATGGGATAGAAGTCCTGCTATCATTCTCAGAGGAAATTACCCAATCACTGTTGCAGCGTAATATTAAAGCATATTTTCTATTAAGCCATTTGCGTGTGTAGTGAGAGTGATTAAGGTGAGCAGTTATTTTTATAACAGTCCTAGGGGATCATTTTTGACTCCATTTATGGCATTAATCTGACATAAGGAGACCACATGGCCTTGGCCCGTTCCTCTGTAATCACGTCTAATAGAAAAGACACAAGTTAACAAGACAGAAGTGAACAGTGGGGCTATCATGTGCCAGCATTCACTCACAGTGGTATTTTCCATCTGTTCCAGAACTCATGCCATGCAGGAGACTTAATTTCGCAGACATTAAAGATGCACTATAACCATTTCAGCTTCACACGAAGGCTGAAGCCGCTGGGACTCTTTTCTACCAATTTTTAGGGCAATAAGTTAAGATGGGAGGGGGGGGGGGCAAATCCTGAGAGTCCTGGTTAGGGATCTTCATGGCTTGTACTAACCTAGGGCTAAAGGGTCAGGAAGATAAGTGTAGTATTTAATCAGTCAACTGAGCATGTTTACCCTACAGTCATTTACGAGACCAGGTATATTTGATACCTCTAATTTGGGAGCTGTTATAGCCTGACATATTCACCTGAGTACACACTCAAATATAGCACCTGCATAACTGGTTAGTGGAATACTGCAGGTGCCATATTTTTATATTCACTAAATATATTAAAACATATAATTGTCTTGGGAATAGTCTTGGAAAAAAGATGTCTCATTTACTCTTTCTAAAGTGATTTTTGCCTTGATGGAATCTTTTCAACATAGCTGTGCTTTTGAGTGCTCAAGGGGGTGAGAGTTCAAATCAAGGGTAGGGGAGCAAACATAAAAGAAGCTTCTTTGTGATTCTACGGAGCCTCTGGATAACACTTTCAAGATACGTGGCAGAATCACATTGTAATCCACAGGCATCGTGTGCTGCAGGCAACGTTATGTGTCAATAATGGCACGCTTCAGATTAAGAAATTGTTCTTCAGGGATAGATTGATAAAATACTTGATAATTACAGGTCATGACAACTACTCTTGCTTTCATGTTCAGTGCACACGTACAATACCAGTCAAAAGTCTGGACACAACTAACCAAATAAAGGTGTATTCGTGCTATTCTTTACATTTGATAATAAATATCAGGACATATAAACTATAAAATAGCATGTATGAAATTATGCACAGACTAAAAAGGTATTAAACAAAAATATATAATAATTTGTGAGGGCAGACAAACTGTAGGTTGGGACTCAGGTGGTTGTTGGTTCAAATCCCATGCTCAACAGAGTGGTCCCACCATTGGGCCCTTGAGCAAGGCCCTTAACCCCAACTACTCCAGGGTCTGGCTGACCCTACTGTCCCCTCCTGGGATGCCTTTCTAGCTGTCCTGAAGGAGTTCCCACATATGCCACTTTTCCTTCACACCTTTGTAGGCAGCTTGGTGTGTCCAAACTTTTGTCTGGTACTGTAAGTGTGCAGAGCTTCTAGGTTTGTGTGCATGAATGTAATATGTAACGATGTATATCTTTGTAACATTCTGTAGACTGGCACGTCATACAAACTGAAATAAATGCAGTTTTAGTTGCATATAGAGAACCATGATACAGATCAGTCATTTTCTGCTGGTGTTTGTGCCAGAAACAGAACATGGTGCTGTGTGACATCAGGAAATCCATATAAAATAGATTTAATGTGGGATTCCCCCTTTGAGGGATTAGGGCAGGAACAAGACAATCACAACTGTAAAACAAACGAGGTTGGTGGGAAGATTCAGTAGGGAAAATAACAGATCTTTTTGCAGAAAGAAAAATTAACACATTTCGCCTATGAGACTTGGGAAGACTTTCAGGGTTACTAGAGGTCAAAATAAAACAGATCAAAGCAAAATACTAAATGCTCACAGGAAACAGGGGCAACTGGACTACATTAACCCTGGAAATCTAACACGCCCACCCAAGACATCCTCTATACCACTTTATCAAAAGTCCTACATATGCAGTGACGTGTCCATTACCTTCAATTATTATGTTAGTTCTCTCTGGCATCTGCAATCAATGCAATCAGCCATTAATCCTCCTACCTTTGTAGGTTTCTTGATTGTAACGTAGGAGCACATTCCTTCCATCATACTGCTGAATGAAAGCTGTCCAGAACTTACCAGTCTGACCTAGACAAGCTGACATAGCTCACCTTCACAGTCCAGCCCTCCAAAACCGGATGCAATTAGGAAAATTGATAGGGCTATCTTTGCTGAGTTCAATTCCACCATGTAATTGCACTATTAACTGGAACGTCATTTTGAATAAAAAGTGCCCCCCCCCCCCCAGATCATTTTACCCTTGATTACTATTTAGCGTTTGACTTTCCTATAACCATTCCTCATTATATTCACCGAATTCATGAAGTGTTTCTCTATTTTGGAATTATTTATGAACCAAACAAACAGTTTCGCAAAATGGATTTATGTTTGCTTTTTGATTGTGATGTCAGAATCGATGTCACAATGGAAAATATATGCCGTATAAGTAACATAAATGCATCATTATTATAATGATTCTTATTATCACTACTACTATTTTTATTACTGCTGTTATTGTTATGAAATGAAGCATAATAGCCAGAGTGTCACATTTTGTTATTACCTCATCAGAATGCTACTCCACCTCAAGCAGTGTTTCTGCACAGGGTTTCTAGTTTTGTCCGGACATTAAGAGTGACTGGATCTTGATTGATGGAGAAAGAAAAGCATTAATGGAGGGGAATAAGAGGCAGCCCTGAGCAGGGGACACATGACGGATTTATACTAACAACATAGGGCAAAGGAGAAGGCAGGGCAAAGTGACACAAGCATAATGCTGCCCTGGGAGCAAACCACACAAACCATAGGAGGAGGAATGCTACAATATATATCTAGGGAGTATTTACATGACAAGTAGTCTTTCGCAGTATGTCTACACATTTACAGACAATAGAACTATGGCTGTGGGATCCTGAATCAACATGTGTTTGGTTAATATCCTTGTCCTCACCAGGCAAGAAAAGATAAGATGACGGGCTCTCTCACTCACTGCATGCAAACAAAATGACGAACTTAATAGCTGCCCAGATGACCATGGCTGCATGATTGACTTGAAACATGAAAGTCACTCTGAGCGCAAGGGCTTTCACCCAATGGGACAGAATACCTCTTCACTTTTGACAAAGTCAATTGACCACAAGGCATATAGATTAACTAAATAATATGAATGTAACAGGCTTCAGCATCACCTACACAGAAACAATAAAAACCAACTCCGGTCCCCAAGAAGGCTTGGCATGGGCACAGATACACGGAATATTCTGCTTTTGTAACAGTTTAAACAGTAGAGTAAGCTGTAAAACAAGACAGTGTTGATTTTATTTCTGTCCCAATGCAGGCCATCTGCACAGGCCACATATGTAAAATGCATCTAAGGCCTATGGTTTAGCCCCTCAGAAGTGCCTTTCAAGGACACATGAAGGAAAGTGAAATCAGACCTGACGTGGCGTGGAGAGGACTCCTCTCACTCCAAGGCACTTCTGGTCTGATTCAAAGGCCATAAACTACCAGGCTCCTGCAATCCTCCTCTGCAAGACACCACGTGGGTGTCATAGCAAGCAGGCAGTGGCAGCTGCTGCGGAGGAGATGAGCCGCATCTCCAGGGGCTCGGCTCAGAGGAAACACCTCTGGGCGGGATGGGGGAATATGGGGTGGGGGGCTCAGATCAAGGCAAGTCGAGATCCAGAATGCAGAAATCCAGACCACAATTTTGTTTCAACCAACCAGTTCAGTATAAAGAGTCACAGTCACAGAGTGCTCAACAGGGTGGTTAAAACAAATCTTGGTCTGGATTTTGATTCTCTAGACCTGAAATTTCAACCTCTGGACGCACCGACTTTTGAACGTTGTGGATTGGGAAACAAACCATTTCACACATCTATCAGCCAAAATCCTTGTTTTTTCCCATTAGTAATATTCCCTAAAGCTGGAATCAGTTACAGAAGTTAAGCTTCGTGGAGACGATGGCGCCATTAAGTTGGCATGGTGCTCCCACGTCTGCTGCACACGCTCAATCCCTAGCACTTTATCAGGTGGCTTACAGGAAGACAGCTATTATATTAATCTGCTCCAATCGCACTCACAGGTAACACAATAAAGAGGAAGAACCGTGGAAGCCCCCCCACGCTCCCACAAGGAATTAACACCACCATACATCAAATTAAAGTGAATAAACACCAGGGATAAATAAAAATGTGAGCCGCTTTGTGAGCTTGGCAATCAATTACGCCGCATTTGGTATTTATGCATTACCTACGCGCAGCCTTGTCCTGTGAGTAATTAAGCGCGGCATGAGCCCGGTCCTGGAGTGGTCCGGTGAATAATGGTCCTCTCACGGTGTCCCATTTTACGGCTGCCATTAGTGCTCACTCCCACACCAGGGCCGTTAATGGAAATGCACACGCTCTCTCCTGCGGCGAGAATGCGGTTGGGGAGCAGCATTAGTAAGGCGCAGCTCAGATGATGCTCAGGGTGGGATTTTGGGCATTTCCTTGCAGCCCTCACCCTGTGTATATTTCAAATCTACAGTACTGTGCAAAAGAGCTCAGTCAGTCAATGTTTCAGGCTATTTATCCCGGTAGTAAGTGTATATTTGCTCAGAAAAAAACACAATGCAACATTAGGACATAAAGAAAGGAACAATTACACAATATTAGAAAAACAGAACATCTATTCTTCTCCATGAAGTTCCTGATATTTTGTTGGTAGACCAACAATGCTTTGGTTCCTCAGAGGCACCTCATTCCATGTGTTTGCTAAATTTCACCACTGGCTCAATTAATCAGTTATCTTAATTAGTTAAATAACTCAATGAAGTATTTATTAGCCAATATGCTAATCATTAAGTTAAAAAATGCATATGGGTATTATATAGTTACTGCATATATTGGGAGAAGAGGTTTTGAAGAGATTTTGAAGTGGCTCAGTCAACATACTTTGACAGACATGATATTGTAGTTTAACACTAGCATTAAGATCATTTAAACATCATTTATTCTCGCTGCATAAGAGTTCTGCACAGTATTGTATACACTGCATGAACTGTATATGAATTCCATGACTCCAATGTCCAGTGCAGGGTTACCCTGACTTCAGATCACAGAAGCTGGAGGCAGTGGTTACCTCGCTACTGCACACTGGTACCCATCAAAGATGCCAATTTGCAGTACTTCTTATCATCCACGACGCGCTTTACACTATGGGTATAATTCCACACGGCCAACAAAAATGGGTTCACTTGAAGTTTGGTCAGACCAGAAAATTTTACATGCTGCATCTATAACCTTTCTTCTGTCTGAATAACTTAAGTGTGTATCTCAGAAAATGTATCACAGAATCACAGGCCAACAAAGGCAAATGCTCTCCTATGCCCAAGGCGTGGGCCCAACTTTAACACAGAACATATTATGCCGTATATGAAATCACTCTCGCAAGAATACCCACTACATCTAAAAATCACCATGGTTACCTAACTGCCATGTCAATGAATTGCATTTAGCTAAAACTGGCCAAAAATCAGATTTCAATTCAAACAAATGACAACAAATTGTGTGGGACCTATTGGGAAGCAATTATGAATATATAGTACATTGCAGGGCCTGTTGTTTTTGGCTACACCACTTCTTTCCCAGTGTTCCAGGGAACAGGAATTCATTTACAGGTAAGCAGACTCTGTGTCCCACTGCGTGACCACAACATCTCAGCTCTCACAAATCATATTTCCTTGTTTTTTATTCTCAATAAGGAAAATAAAGACCCTTTTTCCTTATTTTCCCAGAGAGACAAGAGAATGAGTATTGAAGGCAGTGAGGCATTCTGATTCCCAGTTCATACTATTTACTGCACTGATAAATAGTGTATGAAACCCTTAAGTAATATTTGTTGTTCTTTGCTCATCAGATATTCATTCTGACTACAGGCCTGGGTGAGATGCATTATGGGAGAGCTGAACTATGCTGTTATGCTGAGAAACTTACCTTGGAGACCTCCCACACAGCCACAAAGATACATACACACACACAGGATGCTAATCATACCTTTGTGGGGACTCTCCATTCATTTCTGAGGGTGAAACTCTAATCCCAACATAACAACCTTAACCCTACCCAGCTCTAACCTTAACCATTAGTAACCAAACAAAATACAAGGCTTTTGGCATGTTTACTTTTTTTTTTGATTGCATTCACAGTTGTTGTGGTGTGTGGGGACCTGAAAATGGTCCCTGCAACATCAAAATGACAAGTTTTTATTACATTGTGGGGAACATTTGAACAGTGAAATATTAACCGAATTCCTTAATTGTCTTTGCTTTACAGTTTCACCAATTGTTTATAGCTGACTGTCAGCATTTATGTGCTAATACTTTTGCAGTATCTGCAAAGGAGTAAAATATCTATAACGTATAAGGTTCTTCTCCGGGAAGCCAGAAAAGCAGGTTTTTTTCTACCTTGGGAGTTTTTGTTTCCTCTCTTCCATTGTCTCTTCTCTGACAAAATGAAACTTACCCTTCATTTTCACATGGTATATCCCGGCCATTTTCCCAGGCCAAGCGCACAAGATCGCAGGCGTCACTGATGTTCTCCTAGCACACGCTCACTACTAAATCCATCACATCTGTTTTTCTCCTCGCCAATCGACCGCATCCAAGTTTGACAACTGAAATACAGAAAGGTCAGCCCCCGACTTGTGCAGACAGAATTAGGAGGTTTACGGTCGTCTCGTGTGGCGATTGGCAGGAAGCTCTGTGCCATGTGCAATTTCAACAAATACAACAACAGTCACACCCCAAGTTCCAAGAGAAGCTAATTCTTAGTTCCCACTTGACGTTAACTGTGTCCGAGCCCCAACATTAATTCTCTTGCATGCATTTTTAAATCTAAAACACATATTTTGCTGCCATGTTGATATTTTTGCAGAAGGGCCTGTAATATGGAGGTGGTACAATGACTCACCGGGTTGCACCTCTAGCTTGTGTGGGTGGGATTTGCATATTCTCCCCATAGCATGCAGAATTCCTCCCGTAACTCTGGTTTCCAGCCGCAATCCAAAGTCATGCAGTTAGCTGAGAGATGCATGTGCTACTTGTAATGGATTAGTATCCTGTCCAGGGTCCTCCTGCCTTATAGCCTTAGAGTTCAGGCCTCCTCTGCAATCATGTACACAATAAGCAGTTAGAAAATTGGTGCATAGATTGTCCTACAATATAATAAAAAAGCACGAACTGGAAGGCGTAAAAAAAATCACATTGTAACAAAAAACAAGCTGAACGTTCTTGTTGCATTTCATTAGATTGGAATCGCATGTTGATAACCCTTTATACAATGGAATGTCAGAAAGTTGAAACTTCCTAAGAACGCCCCCACACTCATTTCAGGGTGGTGTATGGTTAGTGTTCCCTAGAGGCCTGCAAGACATTTGCTTAAGACTTCCCCTGGTTTTTTTTTGGTACTGTATCAACCAAGACAGTTTTTCATTTAGACTCCACTGCTGTTTTCCATGTTTTTTGTTGTTTTTTTTTTTGATTTTTACTGAACTATTGTTATGGCAACCTGTGGTGCTCTTCTTGTTATTGTTAAACTGCTAAGAGCTTTGGGGAACTACATTAGGAAACACAGAAATGAACTAAATCGAACTGAGACCATGGAAATTATATTATGAGAAGACCCAGCCAACTTGCCACGAAGAAAAGACCACAATTCTTAGGAAAGCTGCAGCTAAAACAGATAAGCAGCACCAAGGTGGATGTCCTACAAGGATCATACCCATGGGAATCCCAAGGACCCATACAGGGGATTTGAGAGACCCTTTGTCCTACAATGATCATACCCCTGGGAATCCCAAGGACGCAGAGAGGGGGTTTGAGAGACCCCTTGTCCTACAATGAACATACCCCTGGGAATCCCAAGGACCCAGACAGGGGGTTTGAGAGACCCCTTGAGAGATAATTCACACATGGTTGCACATAAACCATCATAGTCTCACACATACACCACTGTATTCTTACACAAACACTACTACACTCTCTTGCATGCACAATCATACTCTGTTGTACTCACTACCATACTCTCTCACACACACAGCACTGTTCTCTCTTGTACAGAGAACTACAGCTACTTATTCACACATTATATGCTGTTCAACGGAGCATAATAGTATATGTATACACGTCTGGTATTATATGTAAATTAATATGAATTATCTCTCAAGGGGCCTTTCATAAGAAGGCAGAATGTTCTGGATGAATAGCATCTACAGTACATGGGTGCCAGGAATCAAAACTGACTAAAAAAATCACATCATAATAATTAGAGAAAAATTAAATAATAATAATAATAATAATAAATGTATATGTTATTACATTAGATTTAACTATTGTCATTGTCGTTGTGTCATTGTACAGGTCCAATGAAATGCAACTTGCATCTAACTATGTTCAAATGAAACATACAATAAATTATAAGTACAGTAAATTACATAAATTATGAATATAAGCGTGAATTAGGGTTTCGTGCGAAGTATGCATGAGGCAGTCTGTAGCAAAAGGTCCAAACAGAAGTGCAGTGAGAATGGTCGTGCTAAGAAATATGAGAAGATGCACTGACATAAGTGGAGACTGGAGATATAGTATACAGCTTTTATTCGGAGGTCGCAGCTGCTGAATCGGCTTCTAGCAGTGACCGCAGAGTCACTCTCCTGTCCACAGCCTGCAGTCTCACCAGTCTCGGTATGGATGCCGGTTTTCCTGCAGCCTCTTTCACTGAGCAAACACATCTACACACCACACTGGAGATGGTCAGGTCTTATGAATAATTTTTTATGCCGAGTGGAAGATCAGCCGAAGTATCTGGCTGAGCAGACAGACACACAGGTAGAGTGTATGCCGGCGCTGACGGGAGTGGTCTCCCAGCAACCGTGAGTGGTGACCGAGATGACCCCACACGGAAGAATGACAGCGCACACTGGGTTTGCTGAAAAAGTTGATGCCAGATGGCATCACCAGGAGGCACACCTTTATAATTCTGAGGTAGTCTGAGAAGGGTGAGAAGGAGAAGGACTGAACCCAGAGCAGTGGAGTGACATTCTTGCCCCCATCACACTGAAATCCTTTGCCAGACAGAACTGACCCCCTCATAGGCGGTCCAGGAGTTCCATGACTGGAAGTACTCTCTATCATCGAATACCTGGAGCGTTCTACAGAAGCTTGTGATCTGAAGATTGGGGCACCCCTCCTGATCTGGAGGAACTGCACATAGGTCTGTCAATGCCGACAGCTTCAAAGGCAAAGCAAGCTCATTTATACAGCACCTTTCATATACTGTGGTTATTCAACATGGTTCACATATAAGAAAAACAGAACATACAGTGAAAACTCAAATTTGAATAAAAAAAAAAATAGGAGAAATTAAAAACACGTTGAAAACATGATTAAAACTATAAATTTACAAGGGAAAAAATAAACATGAAAATAAAAAACCAATTACAGATAAATTAGAATAATAAGGTGCCATTGCAGGACAGAAATGCAGAAGCGCTAACAGCGTTACGCGAAGCTAAAAGCCTGGTCAAATGTGAACATTTTCAGCCTGGATTTGAAAGCGTCTAGTGTCATGGCTCTTCTAATGCTCACAGTCAACTTCTTGCATTTACAAGCAGTGTAACAGGTAAACACTGCTACACCTTGTTTAGTCTCTATCTAAGCCAAGACTGACTGACTTGTTTCTAATGATCTGCGAGTCCTATCTGGCTCATATCATTGAGGCATATCAGATAGATGCTTGGGGTTGACACCATTAAGCGATTTATAGACTAGTAATAGACCTTTAAAGTCTATTCTGTTACACAGGCAAACAGGGTAAGGATTTAAGAATGGGGGTGATGTGTTCTTTTTACTCCTAGTGAGAACTCTGTCAGCTGCATTCTGATTCAAGTGAAGTTGTTTGATTGTCTTTTTTGGAAATCCAGTTAACAGACTATTACAGTAATCAATCCTGGTAGAAATACAGGCGTGGATGAGTTTCTCCAGGCCTGGATTAGTCAGAAAATCTCTAATCTTGTTGACGATCTTGAGGTGATAGAATGCTGATTTAGTAACTGCTTTGACATGACTGCTGAAGCTGTGATCAGAGCCTGTTAACACCCCAAGGTTACTTACTAGTTCTTTCAATTTTAGGGCTCCCGAATCCAGATAAGCAGCTAGTTTCTGCCTCTTATTGCTATTCGCAAATAAAATATTCCATCTTTCATCTTGATCTAACTGCAGAAAGGTTTGTCCCATCCAGTTAATGATGTGCTCAATGCACTTACAAAGTGAGTCAATGGGAGCATAGTTGTGAGTATCATCTGTATAGCTGTGGAAAGATATCTCATAGTCTTGTAGGCCAAAAGGAAGCATCTATAATTTTTTTAAAAAAGAACTTAACCCTTGGGCACACCCCAGGTTACTGGAACTCTCCCAGAAACACAATTCAAAGACAGGGGAGGGCTTACATAGTGCTTTGAACCACATCATAAGCAGTTATCCTGAGAGAAGGAAACATGGAAGGTGAACCTGGAAGGTGACCTTTGGAAAGGCTTAGAAAGAGAATGGGTCCTATTATGAGTGGATTTCCCAGAGGGAGGGCTAGGCTACCATGGTGGTACTATGTGGCCTGCATTAATCTCATCTATTTTGTGACCACTCAACAGGGAAGAAGACCAATCTCCGCATGTCGAAAATAGACATCGTCATGTACCTAATGCCTTCCCACTCCCTTAGAGATACTTAGGGAAAAGGAACACACTGGAAAATATCTTAATATGGCTTCCAAGTTGAGTATTCCAAAAGACATAATTACTGATTAGAGAAGCCCAATTGTTTCATTCTCATCGCTAACCTCTAACAGCAGCTCTGGATAGCTATTTGCAGAACCAAAACGTTGGATCAGTTAAGCAGCTCATCCAGACCTTAAAACTGATGCGTCTCAAAGTGGAGGATGAGGATGAGTGCAGTTAGATGGTTATGATCATATTCATGCTGTTTGTCATATAGGAGATCCCTCAGGAATCATTTGTCCTTGTGCTCAACTGGCCAGCAGACAAGTGATCTCTTAGGATATGTAGCCAAGATTATTCAAGTATTTAAGTATTTAATGTTAACCACCTGAAAAGGTGGCTTCAACTGGTCCAGCAAAGTCTGTTTGGGAGGCTTGCACTGGGAACCTGCCAGCTGGGTTGAGGTAGATACTGGGAGGCAACTGAATGCCCTTAGATGCTATAAGGTTAGGGAACTGCTTGTTATTCTCCTTGTATCTGTTCTTCTACAACCTGAGCAGCACCCACATCATCTAGCATATAATCTGGATCCCTCTAGGGGTGATAGTAAAACAGTGATCCTATCGAGATGAATGTTGGGTAAGGTTGTTACTGGGCAGTGGTGGACTAATGGTTAGGAAAGTGCCCTTATAATCCATAGATTAGTGATTCAAATCCTCAACCAGAAAAGTACCCCTGTGGTACCCTGAGCAAGGTAATGCCCCCAAACACTGCACTCTGGGTGCTGAATTAGCTGTCCCCTGCATGTCACATATAGGTTAAATGCAGAGGATATGTTTCGTTGTTGTGGTGTTTCAACAATGACAACTAATCACCTTCACTTCACGGGCTCCAGAAGGTACATGGTGAACTGACAGGAGTTGGCCAGACTGACAACCCAAAAAAAATGTCACTTAGACCTTGCAGAATACCAGCTCAGGATTTTGCTGCTGCTGTACCTCAGCAGGAAACTGACACTGGCGGAGACCTAATATACTGCAGTGGAAAGGGAATTCCAGACTATCAGTTGGGCTATCACAAAGCTCTGCCTATACAGATGAAATTTCACTCTCATCACAGACCACGCTCAGCTCTATCAGATGGCCTGTACTAAGAACACTAGCATCTAGGTTACCTGCTGTTTTCTGGCTCTCCGAGGTTTTTTGTTCTAGATGCAGAGTCTGCTGGGAAACGGACACAGAGACATGGATGTGTCAGGTGGCCTGCTGCTTAAAGAATTTTTGCTGCATAACAAATATCAAAAGTGCTGTCCTCTTGTTGTCTCCCATACCTCACCCTGGAGAACGTGTTTCGTGAGCTTCCCATCGCCTGACCCATCCATGCAGAGATAAGTCGGAGCAAACAAGCGTGAGTCGTGATTGCACCGTCGGGGACGGGTCCGAGCCTTTCGGTGCAAGCGCACAGGTGTCTCATTAATTAACAAACATACAAACACAGCTCAGGAAAGAAGAGGGCTGGAATCACAGGCACGCCTTGGGAGGCACAGCAGCCGGCTGCTGCAAGAGATTGAAGAAGCCAATCAGGGGGAAGCTAGACGGAGGCCAGCAATGTAGACGAGCGAGAGAGCACAGGCTTAGCTTTCAGAAACAGTCAGTCCACCCCGCCTTGCGTCCTCCTGCAGGCCAGTTGGCTTGAAGCTTTCATAGTGGCTTAAGCATCTTTGACCTGTTAGTCCTCAGATTTTGCCATCATTACAGAAGGGATTATAAATCACTTTTATCCAAAGCAAATGACATAATTTACAATTTTCATGCTTCATACATTTATTGCTGGATAATTCAATGAAGTGATTTTGGTTATGTATCCTCCTTAGGAAGGCCTCTCCTGGGACTATAACCACTGACCTTTTGGTAATAACATGAGAATTAAGCTACCAGCAGCCCACTATTTCTGCTAAAAAGAGTACCATTAAATGTTACTTAGACCGCATAGGTCAGTTCTGTGGACTGTGATTAATAAAAAGGACATTTAAATCCTTCACAGGATTTTCACTAAATCAGCAGGCATCTCCAAGGAAACTGAGCTATATATTTTATGATTTCACCCCTTACAAATATATACAGCCTGATATTTCACTCAGCTCGAATACTGTGCTTACAACACCTGAACCCTCCAACTCTTATTCCCAGTCTCAGGACCTTAATCACTCCACCTCATCAAAAGATCAGCTCACCTGCATCTCTCCATGCAACAATTCAAATGTACAGCCACATGACTTCCAAAAGTGACCAGCTGCTTTAGGGAAAATGTACGAATGGTACCAAAAGACCAGTTTCTTCTCTTATATATGCCACAACTAGGCAGCAACTAAAGTTTAAAAATACATTCATTTTCCCCAGCAAGGTTTGAATAGAAAATCTTTTGTTCAGACTGCCAGCAATTAGGCTAAGCAGTAAAGTGGAGAGTCATTAAACAATTCTTCAAAACCTTCACCAAGGTGATTATAGCTAATGAAATGAAGAAAAAAAATACACCTACTTTTATAAAATAGTAATACAAAGGAAAACAGTCCTTTTGAAAAACATAAAGTAAAATTTGATGAGGGAACATTCTTGTTTGTAAAATGGAAACTCTCAGCCATTTAAAATATATTAGGCTTTAGGTTTGAAAGGCACAGTTAGTTGTGAGCATGCCTCAGGCATTAAGTAGAACATTTGCTTCGGCTGGCTCTGTGATTCCACGACACATTTCCTGCTTGGGGTTTTCAGACAGCAGAGAGTCTTTAGATGCAGCACATACGATTTCCAGGTCTCACAAACCTTCCTGTGAACCTATATGTTATGACAGAATGGCGTCACTCACAATATACAGCGTAAAGGTCTTTGCGGATGCAAACGGTTTGTTGTAATCGTTATTATTATTGTTGTTAGTGGTGGTTATTATTATTATTATTATTATTATTATTATTATTATTATTATTAGTAGTAGTAGTAGTAGTATTATTGATTCCCACCCCTGGCTGCGTATGTGTGTTGCATACTCTCTGTGTGTTTAGATAGGTTACCTCCTAGTAACCCCATTTTTCTGCCACAGTCCAAAGATATGCGGTTCCTCTGTCCCTAAACTGTCCACAGTTGTTGCTTTAATTATTCATTTCGCACAGTCAGTTTGATATTTTGCCATTTTTTTTTAATTACAGAGCATTCAATGCTGTAACCCCATTGTATTGTATTAGTAACAAGCACTAAACATACTATACCACATGTAGTAAACTGCTTGTATAAGCACTTAAGCCAGAAGAATAGGCTGGAAAGAAAAGCAACACTGACCCGACATGGGCGGAGGTGAAGGTGTGCGTTATATTCATAGTCCACCAGCACTGCGTGGTGGTAAAACCTGCAGTTCATTAAATCTAAACGCAACACGATTGTGCAGAAGCATTTTAATCATATTGTATTCAGCTCTTCCACCCCAATCTCATTAAAGACCTGGTGTTGGCAGATTATGTTGAATGTAGAGAGCAGGAATGTATTTTTTTTTTTGTTGTAGTGCCATCTATCCTGAGTTTTGCATCACATCTATTTTTTCAATGATAAGCAGCACTTTGATGTCAACACAGAACTCTTCATTACAAGAATAATTTATAAAGCAAAAAAAAAACATAATTTGCTTTATGAGTAATTCGGTGAGTCAAATTTTACTCTACTTCTCCATATGTTACATATTATAAATCTAATAAAATCCTTCATAATTTTGTGTCACTGAAAATGCATAACTCAGTATCTCAGTATTTTTTTTTATATATAAGGATGGTAGTAAATGTTTACAAAAACCCCAGTCATTCACACCTTAATATGCTCCCTATATTCTCTGCTGTCATGGCAGTGACTTTTACGCACACTACAGTTACCAAAACAGCATATAGGTGAGATACTGACAATTGTAGATGTAAAAAATTGCCTACGACAGGCTACTTGCAGGCATCAGACATTTTCTTGAAAGCTGCCAAAGCAGCATACAACTAACATTCCTCAGCTGATATAATCTTAAACTTCTGATCATATCCAAGCAACTTCAGTCTGCAAAGACTCTCTTTGACTCGGTTTATATGAGAATTTGTTTACTTTTCATATAAACATGGTAAAATAATCACAAAGGTATTAAATTGGACAAGTATTAAAAAAAATTTATGTGCAGAATAAACTTAAAATACTGTGCTCGACAAACTGATAAATGCCACGGGTTTCTGAAATTTTCAGCTCACGCTGACCAAAATAACACGCTCTTTTTGCTGAACGATCGGGGGGGAGGAATGTCCCCCTGGGTACATTTTGCTAATTGAGAGGAGAGACCCCCACAGCTGAGTTTTATTTCATCAATGGCGGGGGTTGGGGACACAATCGGATAATTCTAGTTCCAATGGAAATTATTACATTCTCCAGAATCTTCTGGCAACCCGCACCACTATGAGGGACGAAGGCACCAGGAGTGAACAAAGGAGAAACAGAGGGTCGAGGAGCAGATACAGGGGGCACAAAACCAGGAGGCAGGAAGGCAAAGGGCGAGGAGAAACGGGGAGCTGGAGGGGACCCCAGCGAAAGCTGCAGGGGCAGCAGGCAACCACGAGGTTGTAGCCGGGGGGACTCCTAACAAGCGCAAGGGACCAATGCAGGAGGCGAGGAGGAAGGTGATGGGAACATTGGCGGAGGGGCGGAGGGAGCAGAAGCTGAGGCAGGTGATGGCATCGCTGCAGCCAGCAAAGGTAACGGCGACCGGTGAGTCGGAGTCATAGGACCCGCAGGCAACCGATGAGGCGTCAGAGGCGGGAATGCAGCCGCAGGTGCGTAGGGGACAGGGGCCAGGGACATGGGAGCAGAGTCTGGGGAATGAGGGGCTAGGACGGGCAGAGCAGGAACCTCAGGAGCTCATTCTGCAGCTCTTTCTCAAAGCCACCGGAGGTTTCCGTGCACTTCTTCCACCAGGTGTGCGTCGCCGGCCAGGGACATCTCCTCCAGGATGTCCCTGCTCCGGTTGGCTAAAACCTGTGTCATGGGGTCCTTTTGGATCTCGGGCTGCCGCAGCCAATAAATTACCTTGTCAGTGAGTACAAGGTACTCCTCAGCTGTGAGGTCGGGTGTCTTCTTTTGGAGGTCTGTCATTCTATTGTGACTGAAGGGGAGCACGGACCGGGGAATCAGTAGCGTAAACACAGAGAATCAGGTATAAGGGGTTTATTAAGGAAAACAAGTAGGTGAGGCACAAAAACAGTAATGACTTCAGCACTACACTTCAATGACAAGACTCGGGAAACATATTGGAATGCGGACTGAAATACACAGGACTAATGGCAGAAACAAGGAACAGCTGGTAAATGCAGGGATTCCACACAAGGTTAACGAGGGGGGCATGGCACACAGGAGGATCAGACAAGCAGGGCATGACAGTAATAATAATAATTATTATTATTAAATTTTTTTGTATTTTTTTTTTGCAAAGGACGTTTCAAGCCTGAGTGCTTTACAATATATAGAAACACACATAGAGTATAAAATAAAAACAACAATGAAGACTGTGAATTGGGAAATGCTATGCAAAATGTTCTACCCCTTAAATTGTTTTTAAAACCACAGTCTCTCCAGCATCATGACCTTCCTTGTTAAAAATCAATAATTTAATAAAATGATCAGTAAAACTTTAATTAATTTATATCCTCCTGAAACCCAAGGAAAAATGTGTCCTTCAAATTTAGGTTATTTGTCTTTGGAGGAAATAAGACATCTTACAATTTAGATTTTTTCAAATGTATTTTTATTTTTAATTTCACAGCACATCCTCTTTGGTGTACAACAGGAATAAATACGTTTCCTTACATCAGTGAAAAGATAGATGCAAAAACAAAATGTCCACCACAATGGACATAAATGAATGGGTGGGGTCTCAGGAGGATATAACACCTTCTTGACATAACCTCCTTAAGTCATGCACGCCACATATTCAGAAAGATGATTATTCATGTTTCATGTTGACTTTAGCTGCTATACTGATACCGATAACTTGCATCAGTACATCTGCACAAATGCAAAAATGTTTCCACTGTTGGTAGGTTGCACTATGACATAACAGCAGCACATGCCACCCCCAGTACACTGCTGATCTTGTAGAGAGCTAGCCATTGCAGAAGAAGAAAGGTGCAGCTTTCAGCACCTTGGAGAGCTCCCCACCTCAGCTTTGAGGGGAAAGCATGGCGACAATCAATCAGCTTAAGCTCCTGCATCTATAAAAGGAAGACGTGCTCAACCTTCCAAGAGGAAGTCAGGGGAGGTCTTCCGCCTGTTTCTACCTGCTGTCCGGATGTAAGTGTTTTATCTCCTTGTTTTGGACTCCCCTGGACCATAAGAGTACCTCCCAACTCCCCACATCCCGTCTTCCATGCCAGACATGCCAGAACTATCTTCGCTGTGAGTGAGCATGAGAAGACACAAACCCACCAATCCATGAGATCTCCTGTCCTCGTTCGAGTGGTCTGCCAGAGACCTTGGCTTCCTGTCACTCATGTACGGAGCAGCTGATGCGTGCACACAAACACACTGAGCAGTGAAATCCTTACACGAATCGCACAATGACGCTTAGCAAAAAGTTTACCGTCATGTATGGGGATCTTATCCCTGCAGACTATCCTTCACTATAAAATGGATCCGTGGTCTACAGGAATGGTGCAGTGCTTATAATATACTTCATTGGCTCATGAGCAAGGCCCTTAATGCCCCCCCCCAGCTCCAGGAGCACTGCACATTGGCTGATCCTGTGCTATGACCCCCAAGCTATGGAGAGCAACATGGGGTAGCAAAGAGAATCATTAAAATCTACCTGAACTAGTGCAAATGGCAAATAAAGGATATTTGTTTGTTGTTGTTTGGCTCATGTCCAAACAACCCAGTTTTATGTTTTTAATTCATTGGCTAATTTCCTTCAGATTTTAAAGTTTTCTGGCAAGTGGGGGTGTGGTTGGCCACGGCATAAAGGTTTTGGCCACGGCATAAAAGTTCTCATATAAATTATTTATGTATGCAGTTAAGTTTGCACATATTAATTCTGTGTAATCTAACTTTGTAATCTATTTTTCTAATACACACTGATATTTTATTAGCTGAATGTGGGTTATTTTTTGACTTGGGTAGTCCAAGATTCAACTGATTTTTATGCCAATCCTGGCCTCTTGGTCTGCAAATTTTTATATTGATCTTTCTGCTCTGCTACCATAACATCATTCTTTGTTTGCCTTTGAGGATTATTTTGTTTTATCCTCTTTCGCCTGTGTCTGCACTCCTCCCCCTGTTCGGCCTGAAAATAAAGTGCAGTTCCTATTCCCAAGCTCTGCTCCACATAACATGTGGTGCTGCCACTGAGCCAAGCCAGCTTTCCTCACATTTAGTTCAGTGAGAGAAATGTTTAGTGAAAGCTATGGCGCCGGCATTTCCGGACCGCCGGTGCCCAAAATAAGCAAATAATATCTTCCAAATGACACCTATTTTTGAAATGTCACTCGGAGGAATGGAACCTAACCGTCCCACTGTATAATAATTACTACACTATAAGAGTCAGTAAGATTCATACCAGATGAATGACAAATATAGGCAAGCTATACTCCATCACCCTCTGAAGAACCCATGTCTCCAAAACTAAACGAGTTAATGAATTAAAGTAAACGAGATGGAGTGGGAAACTAAAGTACCACAGATTAAAGTAGAGTTTATGGATCTGTTCCATTTTATTTGGATTGTTATATAGCTCAATTCACTGCTGATTAGCATAATTTAATGGTTCTTAATTAAATGGGCTAGTCCGTTCTTCCGTAGTCACAAACCAGTGCCTGGGTCATATGTTACGTAAATGTACCAAAACTATGAACATACCACTGGAACCTATGTAAATAAGCAGTTTGCATCACATGTCTAAACGTCATCAAGGAATGATGGCAACTACCCTGAGTTTCTTGTGTTCTAACTATATTTCAGTTATTGTGAGACCAGAAAATATTTTTTAGGCAATATACATTATCATATTTGCATTGACAATGGATGGTAGATGACACATAATAATATTAATAAACTCAGTCACCAGACTCCTGAAAACACTCCCCACATTCACAGCACATTATTCTAACGGAAGACAAAAATCACAGTATCCACTCATCTTAGTTTTTGTCATGCGTAGTTTATGTTTTATTCCATTGAACAAATCACCAATCCATTCTGATCCATTCTAGTTTGCATCCATAAAACAAACCTATCTCAGTGCCACTATCTTGTTAAGACAATAATTTAAATATTGATATTGTATTCTATAGTAAATACCATCTACTGATGTGGATCTACATTAATTATTTTTCTCGAGTTTCTTAAAGTCCTCTGCAGTAGTACTACAGATTCCCAAGGCAGTAATTAATTTCCTAAATCTCACTACTGATTCAATCATAAGCAAACAAAAGTGGGAAATAAAAGCATTGATTTATTAGATAAAAGCAGCCTTTTGAGCATTTTGTTATTGTTTTTTCTGCACTGTGATTTCAGATAGATATATACTGAGTATATAGATCAAGCATATTTTGTTTCTTAATAGATAGAGAGCTTACAAAACACAACATGAATCCCATGGTGGAGATTAACACAAATATCCATGGAGTGCAGCCGGGCCATCCAGACCAGCCCCTACCTTGTGTTTCCTATGACCGTCTGAACAAAGCACTCCTGTTTCGCTGCCTAATGATAATTATGCATCATTTTTAATTGCCCTTTATTTAACGTTGAGACAGATGCTATCATTACTAATTACCTGGAATAACTGACAGCCATGTTACGGTGCTTATTTTGGCGTGCATTTACTGCCAGCCAAATTAAAAACACTGTGAACTCCTCAACGCTGGTACGCAAATTAAAAATTTCTCTCGAGCTTTCCGTCTGTCCCTTAGGATTACATGAAAGGCTTCGGAGATGTTTCAGAAATAAAGAGGGATAGGAGTGGCACTGTGTGTGACGGGCAGGGAACAGGGATCAAGACCACAGTGACTGCCTGGAGATGTGTTTGGCCCCGCCTCCCTAGCCTCTGTATACCGCATTAGCGTCTCAAGCTGAAATCCCTCTTAAGTAACGCTTTGAGGAGCCTAAAAGCATCTCACGTGATGCTTCAGCATTCTATTGATAGGCACATCTCAGGAAAACTCTGACAATATTTAATGACAGCTTAAACCATTTGAAGTCAGCAAAGCTAGGAAAGATAAGATCTTCTTTTTTTGCATTCATCTCCACACTACAGAATAACAGCTAGCAGTATTTGCATGCAAAGGCTAAAAAGAAAAAAATAGAAATTTGCCTTCCAGAAACAGTAGGATATTTTTTTCTAGGTTCCTAACAAGGTATTATGAGGGGGGTGCGCACACGCACCCTATTTCTGCAGTAGTCTTGTCTAATAACAGTGTCATTATCATAAAACCTAGGTGGTATCTTAGGAATGTGAGCCCAGACTTGCTGACAGAGAACCTCAAGTTGTGGATCGTAAGGCTGCCTACTCACGCGGAGTTACAGTAATTGACGATTAGGCTGATTGACTGTCACTCCTCCTCAATGTAGAGACCTGAGTAGGCATAAAAATGTTTAAAATAGCCATACGCTCCATGGATTTTAATTTATCAGTGATGAAAATGTCACCACAAGGGAGAGAACTAAACTGTTGAATAAAGAAAACGCAGTAAGCCTTTAAGCTTTAGGTAAAAGCAGCAAAGAAAGAAGAAAAAAACACAGTGACTAGCCAAGACAGCGCTGAATAATTATGTTAAAATCTGTCATCACACAAAACAAACCTAAAGTTTCCCAAGTAACTGCTGCTACTTATGAAACAGATATGATATGTATTTACTTCAATGTGAAGCCTCATTTTTCATTGTGTCTGCCAAACAAACAGATAAACATCTGAGAGGCAGTATTCCTAGCTGTCGTCTTCACTTTAATGGTATTGTGGTATTATGATTTTGAAATCTCAATCCATCCATTTTCTGAAACGACGTGGGTCGTGGGTGGTCTGGAGCCTATGGGTGCAAAACAAGGAACAACCCGGGGGGGGGGGGGGGTAACCCATCACAGGGCACATTAACACACCTATGAGCAATTTGTGCAAACTCAACACACGCAGAACTGTGACATACACTTGAACCCAGGTCCCCGAGGTGGGAGTGTGAACCACTGCGCCACCATGCCACTCCAGAAGGCTCTATCCATAAGCAGTATACAGTATGTATAAATTGTTATTTTTCAATTGAAAATCAAAACTTGAAATCAATAAGAGAAGGAAAAGTATCTGCATATAGTATTAAATACATACTGAAATGATCCACCCATTTTCCATGGCTATATTCCCAGCAGCTACCTACGATGAGATGCCAGCCCATTTCACTGTACACACTGTCACACTACAGGCAATTCAGAGTCACTAATTCACTTTCCTGCATGTTTTAGACTGTGGGAGATACCTGCAGCAAAGCCAGATATACACAGGAAGACGATACAAACACCACACAAACAGAGAGACGGGATTCTAGCCCACAACCTTGGGAATATGAGGTCACAGCATTGATGTAAGTATACATGCTACGCCCTACAAACCAAGGGAAAACCAGATATGGTGTCACACAGTCTGAAGAGACACATTTTGCTCAGATATGAAGTTCATTAATGATTTCTCAGTTCGACTAGAGAAATTATGCACATACGGAGAAATTTTATTATTCAAGTAGTTCCAGCTGACAAGTATTAAGATGTAATTCTGTCCCATAATTTAACTTAACTAAAGCAAATTTATTATTGTATGTAAGTTACTGTGGACGGTGTCATTTATGTCACTTTTTACAGAAGATAGTATACAGCATTGGCATATGTGTGGAAATGTAAGTAATTACTGCAAGGAACTTTCTAGAATCTGTGCTTAGAAAAAAGGAGAGTAGCAATAGCTTAAATATGACAATGGAAAAAATTATTTGAGAGTAACCCTCAGACAGTGATTCTATGGAAGTTGGCGTGCATATTCACCGCATCACAGCTGGCCTGCAAAACGCCCCAGGAAAGCAAGACACAAGTGCCGAAGAAATGAAGCCCAGTGTCCCAAACAAGAGAGGCTGCTCTCACTGGTTGGCTGTTTGGCAACACGTGTCATGTCTAAGGCTGACAGAGCTGGCTGCTGGCAGCATGGCCATTGGTGGGGGCGCCTGCGCTGAATAGGGTCTCCAGGAGTACCAATGAGCCCTACAGGCTTCTCCTCTGCACAGGCCAATCCTCATTTAACCCCGCTAATTACCCCCGTTAATGGGCGTGACCTGTTGTTATATGCCCCTCAGCCAGAAGGAAACACCCCTTCGCTATGCAACAACCCTGACGAACCAGATTGGAGCAAGACTCCAAAGATTTTCAATTTAGAGTCCAATGAGTTGTGTTGCCAATCAATATTTAGTGAGTGTGGGCGGGACAGAGATCTATTCTAGGACACCAGCGGTGAATTGACCTATCAGAGGGCACGCTGGCTGTCTAACTACTCCCATTGGCCTTTAGTCAGTAAAGACTGACAGTTCATGTGCTGCTCTGAAGAAGCTACTAATCTGTGTCATGACCTCCTTGGCCAGAGTGCAACAAAATGGGAGGATGTAGTCAATTATTTTCCAGACACCTGAGCTGAAGAATTTCCATATGAAATTTATTTTGGACTCCCCTGGATTTAATAAAGGGGATTTGCTGATTCAAAGAATGGGACAAAAATGATGCTGCAGAAATAAAATAAATGTAAATAAAAAAAACATATAAACATACTCATATAATATTAAATATATAATACATTTATATATCACACTGTATATTACTAAATATTAAAATTATATAATACTAACTATTAAAAATAAGTATAAAAACACAATAACTGGAAATGTATTTCTTTAGACTAACTATTTTCTTGAGTCACCTGAAAATGGTCAACTTACTCTGGTACTATGTCAGATACAACCTTTTCTCAACCTTAAACAGAATAAAGGTCAAATATATAACTTCAAAGTCCTAATACCAAAATCCTAAAAACTCCTAAACCCTATCTAAACTCTATCCCAACGCCTGCTTCAACCATAACCCTAAAATTCTAACCCTTACCATTTAATCCAATCCCTTAGCCCAAGCTAAATCCCTGAATGAAAATCTCTATAAAATGACTTACCACTGTGCTATCTTCTGCCTCCAAACCCAACAATTTAAAGCCTAACCAAAAAAATAATGTCAGAGCTGTCCTGGAGTGCTGAAAGGAGGAACGTCCCTTTAAGTGTCAACTGTGTGCAATGGCTCCAGTACTCTGGCCTCTTATCATTCCAATCATGTGAAATTGTGATTTTTCTAAACCTAATTACTAATAATAAGGTGCAGAGAAAGAGTCCAAACACAAAATGCATAAAAATTGATGTGTCAAAGTTGACAGACAATAGAACACAATGTAAAGTGCCTTGAATTGAATTGGAACACAAAGGGGACAGAAATCCGCAGATAACCAGTGAACACAGACGTGCAGTAATACAGATGTACGCCTTGCCCAGAGTCCACCACAAATGCTTATATTCCAGAAGACACGATGTTGACAGATTAACTTATGTGTTAAATTACAAGGAAAGAAACCTTTCTGAGAAACCAAATGTTGCATCTTATGGGAACAATGAATTATTTACAATGCGGTCAAACTGCCGTCGATTGACTAGTTGTGCCTCGTCACAAAACCAAAGAATAATTGTGACTATTTCGTTTTTTTTCTTTATTTGTTTGCTTTTTGGGTATTTCCAAAGGTCTCAGTTATTTTATACTACAACTTCAGGGGGTCTCTGTTATGTTCCTGTGATACACTTCACGTGGGTTCCAGCCATCTCAATCTCCAAAAAGGTTCACCACTTTCTTCACTTGTACTTACCAGCATTGTAGTTTGTATTTTGTCTACATCACATAATTACTGCAATTGTAACTACCTTTGAAAAACAATACGACAGTAATTACATCAATTGTTACCCCACTACATCTATAGCTCTTTTCATTTATATATAATTTGTCTTTGGAACCAGGATCATGAAATACATTTTTTCATGTTTCACTATTCATTGCTAGTTGGACCAGTGTGCAACGATCTTTACCTTTCACTTTCCTGCATTATTGATTCATTAAATATTTATGCGCATCATTTTAATTTAATCCAGCGAGTAATTAATGGAGATCTACCACATCCACACTTTGATTAATGAGTTTCTTCTTCTGTCTTGTCTTAGTTAAGCTATCAGGTGAAATGAGAAGATCCCTGTGTTTTGAGATATTCATCTGCTGTGGCAGCATCTATTCCTATGCCCTTTTTCCCTCTTCTTCTTGAACAGATGTATAGATATAGCGGAGGCTATTTATGCATGTAGCTATTAATACCGGCATCATTAATCATCTTCCTAACCCGAATAATCTATACATTATGTGAACATACATTTTGATTTATGGGTGATCTGTAATGCACCCATGAGACTCCTTAAGTACTGTGCCCCCCGCTGCCACTAACTCAGGCACGCCACTGTATTTCGCCCGCGTGGGTCCTTGGATGGAAAAGCCATCATTTCCGAGTGGTGCGCTTGAGTGGTGTCCGTCTGAGCACACTGCCAAAGTCCTCGCTCGTCTCTCATCCATCTCATCGGGGTCCTTTCTCATATTTGTGCCAGAATGACGCTTCTCCTGTTGCTTCCTTTCATTGTGTGGTAGGCTTGGCACCGAGGTTTGGCATTGAAGCTTTGCGGCTTTTCAAAACAACTTGAACAAGGGGATACAAAAGCTTTAAAGAAGATTTAGGGCTGGTTTTAGAGTGTAAGTTTCTATATACGATAAGAATTTCTGCCTTTTTAAAGCTTTGGAAATAGCCTGTCCATGTGCAGACTACCAACAGCAGTCTGAAAGGTGGAGTTCCAACAGTTTCAATCTTACGTTGCCTGCTGGCTTCGAATGAGCAAAGCATTTGCCTCCTGGGGTCAATACTCTATATAAATATTGCTCAACACATGAAAGGCTAGTGGACAAGAATACAGTGACCGTCTGGATGTCTGGGAAGGGTCATAAAAATAAATATGTTCCTTTTTTTCTGAACAAGATCAAAATGACCTTCTCCTTCAAAGCCGATGTTTTACGTATATATCACAAGTCATTATGTTTCTTAATTAACTTCTGAAGGCTGTTCCCCTAAACTGGTAGTCACATCAATGCTGAAATACTTCAACATATGAATAAACAAGAATCCTTATTCTGATTCTCGCACCCACTTCAGCACTGTAAAGGACACTTGTCCTTGAGTACAGCCAACCAAACATCTCCTCAATCATGTTTTCCAGTGCTGTGTTCAGACTGTTCACCTACCAACTCACTCAAACAAACATGACAAACAAACAAACAAACATGCTTTATTTTCCATTTGCACAAGTACAAGTACAGGTACATTGGCATGCTTCTGTTCACCAACCCCATCCTGCTCTCCATAGCTTGAGGGTTAAGGGCCACTCACTCACTATATAGTGTTCACTACATAGAACAAGGGCAAATAGCGGTTGATATATTTGAGATACTAGGTGGATGTTACACTGCTACATAGTTATGTGCAGGATATTCACAATTGTTATCTCTGTCACATCAACAAGTGCCAGAGCATAGTCACCAACATCGCTATTATTTGCGATATGTACACGTGGTATTTCACATCTCCCGAACACAAATCTGTGAACACGTAACTTTATTTACAACATGCTTGACTGTACTGTATCCACCTACACAAGCATTGTTTTTAAAGTAGTCGTACCCTTGTCACAGTTGTTACAGGTCACAAGCAAGTATTTAATAAGTGATCTACCTAACAATGGTTAATGGTTCCTGTTCAGTCTGAGCAAAGTTTCTCAAAAATGGTTCCAAGAGGTGCCAAACTGCACAGAGGCATGCCTGTGTAAGTCAATGCTAGGGTGAGTGTATCCTGTGATGGGTTGGCAACTCATCCTAGGTCATTCCCTGCCTTGCACCCGTAGCTTCCAAGACAGACACTGGACGGTGGTTATAATCATAGAAAATGGATAGATGAGTGGATGGGTTCCAAGAGCTGTTTTAGTAGTACTTTTTGAAATTATGCTGCTCCAGTAGTGGAGAAGATGAACCACTCCGTCACATGACAGGCCGCAAAGCATGATGGAGTAGATCGACCAGCGCAAGGTGTAGCTTCTGCATCGCTTGTATACTACATTTTGGTGTGCTTCGTGACAATTCTGTAGTGCACTATGTAGTGAATGAAATTTACAGTCGAGAATTCAAAATGCACCACAAAATGGCCGATTCACTATACAGTGGACTATTTAGTGGGAGAGCGGACATTCCGACAGCACAGGTCATGGATAATCTGGGGCTGGTGTCCTTTCCCTGGGTGAGCAGACAGTATGTGCTTCCATGTTTTTTGGAGTCTCAGCTTTGTTTTGGATTCATCCCACCAGCCAGGCCCAAACAGAAGATCACTCCCAAGCATCAGTATGATTATAGACTTAGAGAGAGTAAACACAATCCTGAGATAATCTTTTGGGAACATCAGGCAACACAGTAGTATATATACACAATACAGTCGGCAGGATAAGCAGTACATTGTAGTAATACCTTCATAGCTGCTGCAAAAAGGAAATTCCCTTTAAGCTTTTCCTGTCTTAGGGATTTTTTCTTGGGAATGAACATTAGTCAGTCATTCACCATAGAATCCATATTTTCACCAAGCGCACGTGTTGTATAGAATGTTAATAAGCATAGCACAAACATACTTGATTATAACTGGAAATTGAAATGAAACGTTGGGATGCAGTTGCGTGTGCAGAAATACACATGTGAGCTTGTGTCTCACCTTGATTCTGCTTTTATCACCGCAGTGATTACAGCACTCACATCCACTCTCCATTAAGTACCTCTTCCAAGGTCTCATTTTCACACAATCATGCTTGACTGCCTTGACATTTACGAGAGACAAATACGTAAGACAGTCTCTTGAGGATACCGCATTACTTAGCTTTGTCAGAAAAAAGCGTAATCATGAAGGCAATGTCTAGAAATCAGTAGTTACTTTCAGTTGTGAATTGAATTATTTCAGCACTCAAAGTCGTTTTCTCTGGACTGTGCGAATCCCAATTCCCTTTCTGCAATCCTGGTGAATAGGGTCAGATTTAGTGTGATATAACATAGGAGAGCTGGCAATAAGAGTTAATCCATTGTTTGGTTCTCAACTTTATCGGAGACCCTACTTACATTCTTCAGGAAATGTGCAAAACCAGGTTCCCTGTAGAGTAGAGCATCCTGCTCTACTCTATTATATTTACTTTTTTTCCCCTTTGATTCAGCAGGCATGCATCTGCAACACGGAGCTCTGCATAGCTATGTCAAAACCAGTACGGTCCCACATCTCCACCCAGTTCTACTCAGTTCTTGACACAGTAGTCAGGCATCAACACGCAATTTGCAAAAGCAGAGGGAAAAAAGTAACATTCTCTCAGGCTGTGATGATCCTTAAAGCCCAGATGAGATCTCAGCACCGCGGTGAATTCTGGGAGAGGAGAGCAGGCGGTAAGATGGGCTGTTCAAATGGTGTCTGGCGGATAATTACACTACATACTGCGGCTAGGTAAATGCACGAATTAAATGTCACATTCTAGCATTATTCAGTATCCGGTGATGTTAACAGAGCTGGAAAAGCAAGAGTCTCTTATAGAAATGAAATGAGCAAAATAAAATAGTGTTCCCATGTGTAGTACTCTGAGCCATTCATGGGAAAATCATAAACAAATTAAAACAGTCCGGAATTCCAAAACATCAAAATACCATGAGTGGTTAAACCCCACAGCCACATTCCATACGATTGTATACTGCTGGTGTAATTAATACTTAATTATTAAAACTTCAAGCTGCATCCAAGCATAAATTCAATTTGAGCCGCATCGTGCTTTCTGATAGGCGGTTTTGCGCGACGATAAGGGAAACCTGCGACGTGGACTGATTAATTCTTAAGAAAGGCACCAAACAGAGGAGCTGTATCTCACCCGTACGTTACGGCAACACATTAGGAGCAACGCGCAAGCGAGCGGGCATACACAGAACCCTCAGACAGCCTGATCGATTCGAAGCTCTAATTAATTTATTAATCGCTTGATTAATTAATTTTTAAAGTACTACAAACTTGAGCTGCGGCCGCCTTCATCGGACTCATAAATCACAGTGTTCATGGCGAGCGGTAATGATCGCGCTCGGTCGTTGATTACCGTGATATTACACACATTCCCCCACTGTACAAACTTCAACGCGTCTGCCTGCCACGGCACAGCAAAGAGCACGAAGATTTATTACTAACCCTAAATAAGTTCTTTGTGGCCGCACGTTTGCCATCACGAGTAGCTGCGGGTACCTGCACGAGATTTAGCCCTCATTTTCTTTGCAAAGGAAGTTATTTAAAGTCACCTACACAGCAGTTGTACTTTTTATTGAATGTTTTGACTTTCGAATATTCTCGGCTTTCCGTTCAAGGCAGGAAAATGCACAAGAAGCAGAAAACTA
>JAODUD010000002.1:4487170-4500318 GCA_026784285.1 Stomatorhinus walkeri | reverse complement strand
TCATAATCCCAAATGTCCTCAGAGTGTCGGTACGTATTCAGGTGAAATGTTCCCATAAACCACATAGACCAACACACACACACACACACACACACACATACACACACACACACAAACGCCATCTAGTTTTGTACTTGACTTCTTCATGAAACTGGACATTGCCATATAAGATAATTAAATTTCACTTTTTTCTCCCATATAGTTCACACCATTGTGAATCTTTCTCATTTATGCAGCCTTGGGTTATGGATGCAATGTTCATATTATCATAAATATAGCCTAAATGTCGATATATAGCATTTAATGCATATGTATATCAATCCATGCTGACAAGCCCATTTTTCTTGGGCAGACTCGTCCCTCCTTCAGAGTCACAGAGACTGACAGATCCAATGCAAATGGAGTCCACAAGCGCGAACTGTGGGTGCCCGAAAACTGTGGTGTTACTCTTTATCACATGGACGCTTAAAACTAAATGGCTTTTGCCAGGTATTTATATTCCAAAATATAAATCAGCATAAACTGTGAAATAAAAGCCTCTAATTCCTCTCTATCCTTTTTTCAGAGACCCGCTCATAAGCTTTTCCTGCATTTACCTATATTGCATTATCAAAAATATTTGTGTATATATTCTCAGTTTTAATGTATCATCCAATGGCCTGGGAGGTAGAAATACTGCTGATTCTGCTGTGGTGCTTTAGTGAGGTTACAGTTTCCACGTTCGCTAAAAAGTGGAGTGAAGGAGATTGACTTCAAATTGTGTGAATATTATAAGTGGTAAAGCCAAATGAGATAGAAGCTTAATGGTGTTAATCAAATTTATCATTGGATTATTGGATTCATCATTATACAGTGAATCGAATAAATACAAAATCTTTTGCTAACCACAGGTTAATTATCTGGATTGTCAGGCTGCCATTTCTATTTAATAATGAAACAGTACATTGCATTACTCTATATTTTCATAACAATAACTACCAATTCGGTTCTGTGGATTTTATCATTATAAAACAAAAGGCGCACAGCTCAGAATCTTATCCTTGAGTGCGTTGACCATTTAGGCCTTGGAAATTTGGCAGAAGTCTCATTACAAGCACGCTGACACACATAAGCGCAAACACACATGCTTCAAAAAAGAGACCATTATATAAAGAAGTATCAAAGACTGCAAAAACAGTATTAACAAAGCAAAAATTCCTGATCCTTATTCATAATAGGAATAAAGAGAAAAAGATTTCCATTTCCACATTAATTCTGTCGTCTTCTGAATTTTCAATGTCTCTAGCCATTAGAACCTGTCAAATCCACTGTGCCTTTGACGAGCAGGCGAATCCTGGAAAAATATTTAAATCATCTTTCAATCTTTCAAGACTTGCCTCACTTGCCTGCTTGACAACTTTGACAATTAATTTGTGTCTTACAGATTACTCCATCAACTCGCAGGGACAGGTGTGTGCTGGGGAGGGACAGGCTGCCCAGAGGAAGTGGACATTTCTTTTATGCATCAAGCACTGATTTTTTATACTCTCCCTCCAAGAAGTATGTCAGTTTCAGCCTCAACTCCTTACGCTGGAATGGATGGATCTCCCTCTTGGGCTGGAAAAAGGAAAAAAAAAACAGAGCTTCCCCTCACCAGCAGCAAAACCCACTCCACCGTCAAAAAACAGGGGATGTTCTACAATTCACATGTCGTGCCTGTGGGACAGTGAGCTGGGGAAGGTAGGGAGATCACCTCTGACCTGCCGGGGTGCGGCAATTAAGAAGGCAAAGTCGGTCTGTCAGAAGAAACACAAAAGCTCAAGGCACCTAACCCACTTAGAGGCTTAAACTCTTTTAAAATAAAGTTCTGTAAACTGTCAAAAAATCTAATGGCCCTTGTTACGTTGGGTAATTGAAATGAGAATAGGCAGATTTCCCTCCCAACACGGTGATTTAGGTTTCTTTTGAAGGCACATTTAGCTCAGTAATTTCACCTACTGAGTATAAAACACCCCTTAGTCAACTGGGGTATTAAGTTTTTGACCCAATTAATGCATAAATACACGTCGGAGACAATTTCTTGAGCTTGCATAAGTGAAGTGTTAATAATTGGGAAAAGACAGCTGAAAATGGATTTGAATAAAAATTCTTAAAATCAGAATTTTGATTATGCAAAAAGAAAAAAATATGTTGCAGGCTTCCTTTTTTGAACACATATGGAGCCTGAGATGTAATTTAATTACATCAGGAATGTGCTCAAATGGATGTAGTATTTCCTCATTTATCTCTGCTCAAGGTTTAGTGTTAAGTTTTCAAACAATTATGTGACCTTATGCTTCTCCAGAAGATAACTGTTTATATTCATGTCATGCAATTTAAAGTTGTATTTTTCTTTACTAACATACATATAGTAAAATCATTATTATTGTTATAATTATTATTATCATTATTACAGAGTTATTATTGTATTAGAGATGCAAGCGATACCATACTGTACACATATGTAAAACACATTACTTAACAGGCCTTTTATTCAAGATGTTAGACAAGAGCTCTACATACTGTATATCTACAGTTCCATGTACAAATATCTATTTGTTCCACATAAAAATCAGTCCTGAAGTCACAGATCTGCGTCTCTAACCACGACCGCACTGGCTGTAAATCTCAACACCTCCTCCAACCCTCACGCAAACCACATGACACTGGAAATTCAGACAGTAAACCTTATGCTACAAACACCGCAATCAATTTTCCACCCCTTCTGCGATGCTTGTTTCGCATGTAAGCATTCGAATGACTGAGCATTGATAGCTAATCTACCCAGCACTCCAAAAATGACAATGAATTAAGATGAGTTTAATGTGTATAACTTCCTTCAAGGAAAATTTAAGGGATCAGTGAATCAGATCATTAAAATGGAATCCCTTCGTCCCCCCTTTGCTGCTCGTCGACTCATTTTGCGTGAAAGGAGCTAATTACTTCGGTCTCCGTAGCGGGCGTGTCATGCCGCAGTGGGTCCCCCCTCCATGTATAGCGGAGGAAAAACAAACGACATGCACAAATAGTTTTGCTGCAGCTAGCGCAACACCCGTGTTGTCTTTACCCGAGTGTGACCACTACTGATCACATTGCCTCCACATGCTACTCAGCTACGTATTTATTCAGATCACTGAGTGAATAAATAAATGTTTATGGTGTCTCCAAATGTCATTGTCATTTTAAGACCTAACTGCCACTGTCCATTTTAGGGACATGGGTATTTAAGTAATAAGTTACACCGACAGTTGTTTTAATTTAGGATCTATTTACTTTTATTTCATTATTATTGAAGATGGTCATGTCATTATGGCAATGCATTGTGGGACTTCTCTTCATTCCAATCTTTAGTAGCAGGCTTACATCTGACGACATAGCAAAAGCTTCAAAATGGCCAATACTTCAAGAAAAAGTAATGTAGGACCCATTTTGAAGTTGGTTTAATGTACTTGTGACACCCAATCAAGGAGATTAATGCAACCAATGCAAGTGTGAGAACACTGATATCAGAGCTTGCTGATCAAACACACGGCTCCCCGAAGGCTTTGGTATGGCTGACACAAGGAGACCAATGAGGAGCTTCCACTCCTGGTAGACAGATTATCCAAATCTCATTAGATTAAGTCCTTTATAAGTCAATCAATGCAGGGAATAAAAGATAATGAAGTTGAGATGAGAATACGAGCAGGACTCTGTCATGGGGGTGATAAAGAACAAACAAAACAAATTACCACTGTGGGTTAAGTTTCAATTTGTAATCAGTGTCATTACAGGCAAAATGTATAATTTTTCCTTCTGGGCATATCTTAACACTATTTACCTAATTTGATATGAAGAGAAACTAAGATTTTTCAGTCTGCTCCATTAAATCATAACAATGTTCAGCACCCCATGCCACAGCATGTAACGTTTTAAAATAATCCTGAACGTGCTGCATTTTTCGAGCTGAATCCCACCTAGCAAAGTAGCCATGGTCATCTATTTTACAACCCTGCTGCGTATTCCAACGTAGCGCTTACCTCAACGTATCTGTCACAGGCTTAAACTGCAGTGTAGTACAAGATCAGTCATCTCTGCTCAGGGTTCTGTCTCTGGCCTGATCCACTGTGGTCATCTAAGGTACATTTACCATGTTAATGTGCCTTTTGAAGTATTCCCTTCAACGCTACACCGGCGCCTTGTAAGTTATAAGCAATTTTGTATGCGCGTCCTTTGAAGAGTACAGATAAAAGCACGGCAAGAGTATAATAAGACCCATGATGTGGTGTAAGGTTGGGCGGTGGAGGGAATAGGACACAGGGAAGCTGGGGTTAGCAAAGGATCCCCGAAAAAACCTGAGGAAGGAAGGGGAATACCACAGAAAGGTTGGACGGAAAGCATCCCATGGAACATGGAGATGCAGGTCCAGACACCTGTTACTCAAAGTCGCCCCAGCACGTCAAATCACAGAGTGGGAGACGCTTCCATGTCTTAATCCACACGGAGTCTCCTCCACATTCCTGGTTGTTCGGCGTAGGTATTTAACGTCTTGCCCGGGTCTTGCATCATTTTTAGCTACACAAAGCCCCGGGTTCCCCGCCTGCATGCTGATTGCTGAGCGCCAACTGTGGGTCCCCGAAAACTGCGACGCTACTCTGATCACAAAAGGCACAGACTTCTGGGACTTTATCCAATGGACATTTCATGGACTTAAAAGAGCGCAAAAATTCGGTGCCAAGGTGACATGGCGCGTCATAAATACAGAACTCCAGTCAAGTCGTTTGATCTGAAGGAATAATGCATGCAACGACAAACAAGGATCATATAGCAAACAGAACACACCAGAATGCAATAAATTAATAAGGGGACCAAAGTGGAAATTTATTTATAAAAATGTGCTTTCGTACAGAATTCGGACACTCAAAAAAAAAAAAAGAAAATTTGATTAATTTGATGGAAAATAAACTTTAATCAGCAGTGGATGTTTTTTTCTGGCAAAAATCTACCAGAAATATGGTAAAAATGTGGGAAAAATTTACAGCCATACCATAACCCATAACTGAAACCATGTACATTTTCAAGCAATAAAAGAGTTTATTCAATTTAAATTTAAAAGAAAAAAAGTTATATTTGAATGTTACAGATATTTTATTTAGAGAATACTTTAGAGAATAGTTAAATGAAGGATCATAAGCAAAGTGTGTATGATCTCTATTTAAGTGCCTGACCATTCTGTTACTAAAGAAACCCTTCACACCTAACCCAGACACCTCTAATTTACAACAGATTACCAAGGTTGCATATATTTATGGCCATGTCGTGATGCAGGCATATATCACCTTAACATCTTCTATTTGCCCCTGGAGAAATCTGTGAACACTGTCTTGGTGAAACTCCAACATCAAAGATAAGTAGCGCATCAAAATCTACTGCAACCTCAAATTATAAAACATTGTCAATCCTCCCTGCTGCACATTTGCAACAACACATCCCAGTGCACTGAAGTATGAGTTTATATTCGGGGCATGTGGAGTATTAGTGTTTTATTTGAAAACAATAAACAATAAACAGCACCCTGGGACAGGAGGTACGATCAAGCACTTTCACACATCCTCATACGCCTTCACAAACCTGCACTTATACGTGCATGTGAGCCGGCATTCTGTCACACGCACACAGCGCACATATACATAGATCCACATAAATAGACACAGGAAATGGTGCCGTTGGAACTTGGAACGAAGAAAGATAAAATCAGTTGACCTTTATGCGCACAAAAACGAGGAAAACGATATTAATGAGTTTAAAGAAACTTCTTCACACAAAGGAAAGGTAGGTGCACTGCAGACAGCGTGACTGCTCGCTAGGATGACAGTGTGGAACCTACAGAACAACAGAGCTAACTATAGATATCCTGCCCTAACAATTGAAGACAACTTCAGACTGCTGCTAATGACGTCTTTCATTCCTGCTGGGGCTATTGTCATATCCTGGTAGGCGGCTGCTATGATCATGTCATTTTTAAATATTCATTGTGCTCCCAGGTTTAGGACAACACTTTTGAGTCAAATCAAAAACAAGCGGAGTTACAGATGTGAAGCGTAACCCATCTACCCGTCCGTCTTCAATCTGCATATCCCAATCAGGGTCACAAGGATGTTAAGGGTAATGAAAATTAAATGCCTAAAAAAAAAAAATTTTAATAAGCCTCCCCTTTCTGAAAATATGATAGAGTCTGAGGCGGCCTGTCTGTAACCTCAGAACATGGTGAACATTAAATAACTTGGCATTAAATAGCAGACATGCAACGTAGATGAGCCTGGGCCCATGTTGCCTTTGATATCAAAGATCAAAGGGACTCACATTAAATTGGCAGAACTGATGGTTAGTAGAAAAAAAAGAATCATCTGTTTACCTACTCTTACTCAGATATTCCTTCTCAAAATTTGTGATACGTGGCTTTTACGCTGTTCTTGCAAAGGCTTTGGATGAATAATGTCATAATGGCATCATTTAATAAAGGTACAAAGAGACTGGACTGAGAAATCTACAATTAAATGCATATATAATAGGGTTGTGAGAACATCTAGTAGTTGTGTATAAAGATACATTCTAGAATACCGCACTAATGTTCCATATACAGTCA
Source organism: Stomatorhinus walkeri (assembly GCA_026784285.1). Lineage (NCBI taxonomy): Eukaryota > Metazoa > Chordata > Actinopteri > Osteoglossiformes > Mormyridae > Stomatorhinus > Stomatorhinus walkeri. The sequence goes on along the minus strand of JAODUD010000002.1, from coordinate 4,493,675 downwards.
TGTGACGCCCAACAATGGAGATACATCCTGAGAAATGAATCGTCATTGTGCAAACATCATAAAATGGACCTAGATAGTATAGCTTACTACACACCTAGGCTACAGTAAACTTTTTATGAGTACATTCAAAACTAATGATTAAAAAGTACAGTATAGTAAATACATAAACCATAGTTTGTCATTTGCATAAATGTACTTGCTTATTATCATTATCAAGTATTATGCATTGTCCATAATTGCATGTGCTATACATTTATATACTGGGAGCATAGAAACTTTGTTTACTCCAGCAGCACCACAAACGCAGTAGCGATGAGTCACGCTACGACGCCTCTAGGCCGAATTTCTCATCTCCATTATACCTTATGGGACTACTGTCATATATGCGGTCCATCGCTGGCCGAAACGTCGTTTTGAGGTGTATGACTGAAGTCAAATAGAGAAGGAATTTAGTTACTTTGGTTCTCAGCTGGTCTGAATGTGTTTGCTTTGCTATATAATCCAAGCGACACCCGTTTGACACTGTAGTGATAGCTTACAGCTATAGGACTGCTGGCTCAGTTACACTGTGTCAGACAGTCATGGTATTTGCTAAGATCTAGTACCATATTTTACAGTGCTCGACCTAATAATCCTTCACTTTCTAATGCCAGACACTTGCTACTAAGTCCCAATTTGCCCACCTTAGCATTACTAGCTAGCCCCCTGGCAGAGCCTGCAGTTTTTCCAAACTTGCTGATCTAGGGTATTACCAGTGAACCTCCCAGCGGAAACCTGTGCCCAGTACTGCACTGCACGTCAGCATAGACTGCGACATTTGATTGACACTGCCTGTCATTTTGCAGAGCTGTATTATTTTAGGTTCATATTCAAGGAGGGACGACCATTTTCTGTAGGGGCTTGCGGCTGGCCCTCTTCATTCTTAGATTTTCCTTTGTTCAGTGGCCCTGCATGCCGCGAGACCACACACACACCCAGACACTGATCATCCACAAACACCGCAACTCAATGACCGTTATGGTAAAGTCAGATCAAGAACAATGTTGAGTTCTACGCACTTTCAGGACTGGTGGCATTGGTTGAAAAATATATGGTTGAATTAATTTAAGCACACAGTATCCTATAAATGGGGGTGTTCTCCTCCTCATTGGTTATTATAGGATTTTTAAGGTGGGAGCATACGAGGCCATAATTCATATAGAGGGGCCAACCAATGATATGTTTTGAATTGGTGAGTCACAAGGGAGGAAGCACTCTGGTTGGGCCAGTGCCCCTAGGGCTCTGCCCCCATACATGTCCCCTTGGTCTAAAGACTAGCATTTAGGCTAATTGCCTGTAGCGTGTGATTGTGTCTGTACTCTGCGATGAACTGGCACCCCATACAGGAAGTCCGCCAGCCATTAGCCATATGCTGCCTAGAATGGGCTCCAGGCTACCCCACCGTGACCCCGACCAGAATAAGTGGTTAGAAGATGGATGGATGGGCTAGCCAAATGGGGAAAACCACTAAAACTGAGAAAACAGCTTAATCCACATAAGGCCTCTCGAGATCATTGCCTTTTATTCACACAACTCTCATTAGTCTTTCTCCCATAAAAATGACTTCCAGTAAATGTATGGCGGCCTCCAACCTTTTTTACAGTGTGAGCTACCTTTACAAGGAAAATAATCTGGATAACTACCGAATCACCGCGGTATCTTTTGCTGCGCTCAGATAGGTAGTTTTTGCCTAGTGGTACAGCAGATGGGGTAAGTTTGATTTTTTTTGTATGGGGGGAACCATGACTAAGAATGTCTTAGCGATCAATGGCTTGGCAACCACTGCTGTATGGAATTGTTGTGAGTCAGATAATAGCCATCCATGTGCAGGACAGTTACCGTAAAATCTCACAGGGAATCAGACTAAACTACACCGTATCAATCAATGAAAATGACAATCCATGCACTGTAAGCTTAAATGGATACGAAAACACTGCAATTTATATAAGGCACAACTCAGGAAACTCAGAGGCAATGAGGGCCCTGGTATTAGTTACAGAAGGTTTCTACAAACTGAATGCTCATAAACAGCACAGTCTGTATTTTATTTAGTCTAACTGGCTTTATTTATTCTTTTACAGCTGGACAACCAGCGCTACAAAATGCCTTGTTCATTTAGCCTGGAAAAAAGAAAAGAACCTCATAATTCTAAGCGATAAGCCCTTTTACCAAATGGGCTCGTAATCAGGGAATAATTTTTAAATCTGTTTTTATTTGGGCTCAGTTTCGCGGTGCTGCTGTTTGTTAAACAGACAACACAGGTGAAATCGGAGCATCTGACTGAGTGAAAAGGGTTAGGTGATTCCTGCAATGTATCTCCAGCAGACACTCATAACCGTTCAGTACCTTTTCTGCCCCCCACCCACCAGAGGATGTAAGGGTGACTGGACAGTGAGGTTTAGCTATGCATGAGCTGCCTTGGATAGCGCAAGTACTGACAAGGGCAGGACCTACCCCCTACCCCTCAGCCCCCTCGCTAACGGCATGACGAGCCCGAGTGTGACAGCGCCGTAGCCCTTTGACACTCTGGAAGGTCACACTCACCCGGGTGTGTCACCGCTCGACGCCACAGCGCCCCACAGGGATCCCTAACCATACACGTCTGCGCTTGCGGTGTCGCATGCGGCCTGCGTGTTCTTTCCAGTGGTCACACCTGCCTGCAACACTGTCACCGAGCCCCGTTCGGCACGGGGGTGTGTTCTGTCATGAATTACGGCTGAATGAGCAAACAAAGCAGAAGCAGTGGAGCGCCAAAAACGGCATAAGCCCCCCCTCGAATGTAACACCCCAGACTGAACAGTCAGTGCCTGAGGCCCTACTGCTGATCACCCTGTGACATCACGGTGGTAGTTTTGTTTGCTGCTGTTTAGACTCCACAGATGCGTGTGCTTGTCGGTGTACATAGAGTTACGTGCTCACAACACGCCTGTGTGTAATTCTGTGTGGTAAAGGTGGCTTTATATATGCCCAGGTGCCTCTTTGGGTCTTCCTGCATGGAGAACATTGGTCTAACAGTCAGCCAGTTCCTCCCACCAGCTCAAGGTCTTCCAAAAAGCACATGTAATCAAAAAAACACAAGAAAACACAAGACTCGTCACCGAGCAGAGGCACAGTAGGCCTAAAAGAGGTCAAAAATTAAGATTAATGAGAACGGCAGGACATAAAGCCTTGCTTATATCTCAAAAATTGACACAAAATGGTCAGAAATTTAGCTTGGTAAATAGAGCAGTTTTTATAGCTGGAGTGAAACAGTGCTCCACTTTATTAAACACCTTGCAGTCACTGTCCTTATTGCTGTAAAACTCTATTACCCATAATCACCACGGCAGGAGGCCACACGGCCGTCCACGCAGCCGCCTGACTGAAAGCTCGAAAGTCTTGAGAGTGCAGGGAAATGCTGACTCCATCGAGATTACCATCACATCACGACTCCGTGGTCTTTGCAGACATCCTGCTTTCACCCTGGAGCAGGGAAATATTCAATATAGCACTCCTTTTAAAAAGTCAAATAAAATTAATTTAAAGATTAAAGTAATAAAAAAGTTATTTTAAAACTGGACGCTTTAATACACACTATCCATTTTGAATATATATTCAAATATACAATATTCTTACACTTTATACCCTACTCGTTATTGTGATGTTTGTCTGTTTTATGGTGATATTTGTCTATTTTGTGTATTGTCTGGTATGGCTCTGTTTGGCCAGGGGCAATGGCGTTTTGTTTTTTATAATGTATGCAAATACAGTAAAACATGACAATAAAGAAATATAATCTAAGTACTAAATACAATGCATTCAAATTTTTCATAATAAGTTATAAGACAACGTAGAGTGAAGGAAGGATTATCTTTCTATTAAATTATTAAATGCTGTGGGATAGTTTATGAATGTGTGGAGCCTACCTTGAGGGTCCCCACAACCCGCAAGCTTCAGACGCCAAAAAATACCCCTATTACATCTGAAGTACCTCTCATCTCAAAGACCGTATTCAAATTAAACCCAATTACGAAGAAAGGGCCAGCAATGTTATTCAAAATGACAGCTTGAAAACCAGATTGATTTCCTATCTCTTTGATTAATTTATCTTTTCTTTCTTGTGCATAATAAACAGGCTGAACAGTATTTACGGAGATTAAAAGCATAACCCATATTTCTTATAATGTGACAGATCATTGGCACTGGAGAAGATATACCATGATTTTGCATTACAGGATTCCGCAGTAGCCTATGGGGCAATACATACATACAAAAACAACTGATATACACCTCCCCAATTATGAATGTTCTCTAGAATTTGCAGGTAAGTTGCAAAGTAATAACACAGTACATAATAATAATAATAATAATAATAATAATAATAATACAGTAATGATAAAAGTAACTACATACAGTACTGCACTGTACGCTGAGCCATCAAACCACTCTCATTCAATGTTTTCATGAGTACTGTGCACAATCGTCGCACATAAGTCGGACACCACCTTTATCTACACTTAGGGGGCCACAAGGCAAAACAAAGGCATAGTTCAAACAAAGGGAAAAAAAAGATACAGAAATGAGACTCTTTCTTGAGGTTTAAGGCAGAGGAGTTGACGTAACTAACTAAAGAAACAAAGGAAACTAGCACACCATGCTGGTGTGAGTCATAATCCTCAGATTCCCCAGATTTGGAGACTCTATTTAAAATGGCAGCTACCTCAGGCTGATGGCCCTGGGCTGGTCATCAGTCATCATAGAATAACATCTGATAATTCTAACCGTGCCTTTACAGTCACTCAATTTTTCCTCGTAGTACTTACATACATGTAACTATCACGGCAACAATTAATTACTGTGCTTGCACAAGGTATATGCAGAGGCAGTTAGACCGATGTAACACCGGGCACTCTGTACACAAATATACAGTGCCAAAAACTGGACGGGTATGCGCCTACCACTCAGTGAAACCCATGTTTCTTATTAGTGGGCTGTTGGCTCACATTGGCTCACATTTAAAATACAGGGATGCGCACTGATTTGGCCATTCTTTAACACTTCACACAGACCATGGGCATTGCTGTGGAGAATTAAGCATTCTAGGATAGCCCAGTAAAATTCTGCTTATAAAAACCAATGGTCCAAATATTACACTAAAAGTAATGTCACACACCATCTGTTATCCTTTCATTTAAAATGCTGAGGTTAGAATCCCGTGACACAGAGTGTTGGCTTATGGAACCTGGGACAACCTTCCATTTCCAGTCAGCATGGGACGAATTCTATTAAAGTTTGTACAACAAATGATCCTGCACCCAAAGAAGGTTCCCAAAGCCCCCATGAGTCAGTCTTTTCAGTTCTTAATTAGTCTGTCACAACACTTAAAGGCAAAGACTGGATAGTGACACTGCTGCTCAGCAGTGTCATATATTAAGCCTAACAGAAAAGGTTGCAGTAGACAGTTTCCTTTAAATACCAACACAAATCAAACCTTATCTAGATATATTAAGAAACATTTGGTATGACTCACTGTCCAAACCCTGTCACAAAGCAGAGCAAGACGGATCTGATTCATATCATTAGAGCTATAGAATCCATTGATTTCTGCAAGTTATTATGATTTATCAACACTGTTTAATCTATTAATTGTCTTACAACTTCTGACCTCAAATTTATCAATTTGTTCTTATTTCTGCTTTTAGTTTAACCTGTTGATTTCCTATTTACCATTAGCACTATTCTTTCTCGTCTTTGGTCTGGTTCTGTGAGACTGTTATGGAAAAAATGGCTGTATGTAAATCAGTTACATGCGGTAAACCATTTCCATTTATCCCCTTTCTAGGGTCACACCAACTTAAACCAGTTTAAAGCATACATATGCAAACCTTACTGCACAACATCACTAACTCATAGCCAAATACACCAAAAGGTCGGGAAAAAAATCAATACACCTTTGATACCTACAACAGGTTTTCTTGAACACTGCCTGCTATTACAGATAAATCCTCTACATGCATCTATATCTCTGCGAGCCTCAGTCATCGCTGGGTATTTGCTGGTGGGCTATGTGACCATGCACCTCCAAATGTAGTGAAGAACCGACTCTATGAGACGGAGAAAAGCAGAGTGTGTATGCCATACAAACTGCTTAGAAACGGAGGTGCCTATAGGACCAGCCTGATCCAATTTCAGTGTTCTGGAAACTGACAAGGCCCCAAATAATACACTTTTGTAAGCCTTCTAGTTGTCATTCTTGTAATGGGGCCGTGGCAAGAAAAGCAAGATGATGGACAGTGTTGTAAGGATTGAGTGTGGAATTGTGACAAAGAGAAATGATACCTAATGTTCACACATATACAGTCAGGTCCATAAATATTGGGACATCGACACAATGCTAACATTTTTGGCTATATACACCACCACAATGGATATCAAATGAAACGAACAAGATGTGCTTTAACTGCAGACTGTCAGCTTTTATTTGAGG
>JAODUD010000002.1:4457536-4467618 GCA_026784285.1 Stomatorhinus walkeri | reverse complement strand
CCCTCACCTGTACCCTCCCCCCTGCTTCAGTAGCGCTCCCTCACCTGTATCCTCCTCCTGCTTCAGTAGAGCTCCCTTACCCCTATCCTCCCTCCTGCTTCAGTAGAGCTCTCTCAGCTGTACCCTCCCTCTGCTTCAGTAGAGCTCACTTACCCCTATCCTCCCTCCTGCTTCAGTGGAGCTCTCTCAGCTATATCCTCCCCCTGCTTCAGTAGAGCTCTCTCACATGTATCATTCCCCCTGCTTTAATAGAGCTCCTTCACATGTATCCTCCCCCTGCTTCAGTAGAGCCCCCTCACCTGTATCCTTCCCAATGCTTCAGTAGAGCCCCCTCACCTGTACCCTCCCCCCTGCTTCAGTAGCGCTCCCTCACCTGTATCCTCCTCCTGCTTCAGTAGAGCTCCCTCACCTGTATCCTTCCCATTGCTTCAGTAGAGCTCCCTCACCTGTATTCTTTCCACTGCTTCAGTAAAGCCCCTTGCCTGTATTTTGTCACCTGCTTCAGTAGAGCTCCCTCACTTGCATCCTCTGCCCTGCTTCAATAAATCTCCCTTATCTGTACCCTCCTCCCACTTCTTACTGCAGGCACATGACCGTCTCAGTCTTACTGCTTTTGACACCGTTTGATGGCCACAAGATCAGCATAATCATCAGTGCTGCTCTTGTCATGCAAATCCACATATTCAACATGGCATCAGCGAGGCAGACAGAATGCTCAATTTCTTGAACGTTCCCAAGAAGACTCGTTAAGGGAAGTGCATGAAACATGTTTGGAGGCCTGGTCTGTACCTCTGGCAGCCCAATTACTCTCACAAACTGCTGACCAAAGCGGTTGGCGCTTCTCAGCTGCCATTTCAAACACTTAGCGCCTTTTACCGGCTTGGCTTGCTGAAATGCCACATCTGCAGAAATGGCATCGTGGGAAGGCAAGCCTCCACTCATTAAGCCGGGCACAACTCAGTCCAGAGAGGAATTAAAGAGGTGGAAAGAGGCTTGGGGGGAGGGGGGGGGGCACTGCTGGCATTAAAGTAATGAATCCTTCAATGTTTTGTTTTGTTTTTTTATTTTTGAATATGTGATGACAAATCATACCAAAACTATTCTGCCAATTATGTGTAAACTAATCTAATCTTTACCTTTATTGAGCTCCTAATATTTAAATGATTCAGTTATACTGAAAAAAAGTACAAGCGATGCCAAAATACACCTGATTAATTGCCTGGGGGAAAGTAATTTTCACTCATTTAGTTAGTTGCATCCATGTAGCCTTTGACAGAAGAAAATGCAAAGGTCAAGCCCCTCCCCTTACTGTACCTGTACTGTAATACCAGTAATATAACAGCCTTTTTTTGCCCTGCCCCTAGAACACGTGCCCAAACCACTGCCCACTGTAGACCTCCCCAAGACCCATCTCTTCTGTTGTTTCCCCCCTTCTAATGCCAGACTGGCTCTCCGTAAACCCGTGTCCACTCCTGTACCCAAATAAAGTCCCTATCCATTCCGCCAGTCCTTGTCACATGGTTCTTATCTGGAACAATGCATGTATTTTTGTATATGTAAAAGGTAATAGGTGAACCGACGCCCCAAAGTGGACTGAGCATGTCTTTTTTTCTCTCATCTCCGGCGCTGCTTTCCTTAATTTCACAGCACAAACAAGTGGATTAAATACCAGCTGTTTGTACTGTCTTTATCACAGGGTCTTTTAAAAAGATGCTGTTTTAGAGGCAACCCAACACCATATTATGGTGACTGCAAATGCGAATAAATCAAGACCAGCTGGAACACAATGAGTAAATTAAAGTCAGACGGTCTAATTTAAAAAATACAGAGTTCGGAAAATTGCATTTTTTTATGTTCCACATTATGGTGCATTTTACCGGAAAGTAAAACAAGCCAGTGGCAAATTCATAATTTGATCCATCAAAATTACAATGTATCAAAGACCACAAAGGATAGCATAAATGCAACTAGGAAATGAAAGCATATAAATGTTGAATGCACTTTAACCGTGTGGTGAATGTTTATCACTCCCATTTAGAATTCTACTCTCAGAGACGTAATAGTTACATTTCCTCTCCCTGGTCGCCATCTCATATTTACGGCAACTAACCCAAAACTACAGATGTTCAGGTTACTGGTTCCGGATCCTATGTAATTCTGAGGTAGTCACTATTCACGGTTCTTAAGTAGCTGTCTGGACTCTGGCCTGTTTAACCTATACAAAACATCCTCCCAGTTTAGGCTTCTCTTCCACCTCCCAGTGGACCCATTGTGGTTCACTGCCTCTAAAGTAGGGACTCCAAACCATTTTGATGAAGGTCATTCATACAATATATGCAAAGCTTTCATGGGCCAGTAAAACTTGCCCAGGGGTGGGGGCATTAAAAAATCCCTCCTGCAGACCCTCAACATTACATAGCCCAGCGTAACAAAGAAACCCAGCATCACTTGACTCCCTTTGGACCCAAACTCCTTCACGGAAAGAGCCTGGACATGTGTGCCATCCCATCAGGCTCTGGGCGGAGAGAGAACCCCTGGAGTATTAAACAAACATTACCAGAGAATAGACTTGGAGTTGAGAGGTTGATGGAGAGGGCGATGGAGGGAAGCGGCCAGGGGTCACAACTCCGATGAAGGCAAAAGTAATTTGGTGTCAATTTTCCTGAAGAGACTTTTTCTCTCTCTTCCTTTCGCCTTCAAAGCACTCACTGTGACGAACTCCGACAAAGAGCGGGGGCGGGATTCATTACGATAGAAGAATCTAGAGAATATACTCGTGCACCTGTAGGTTGTATTGTACAGGTTCGGGGGCTGCTTATCAGCAAGGGACAGCAGAGGTATATAGATCTATGCTGCGGGTAGTACCAATGATTTCCACATCGAAATCAAAAAAAGTTAAAAACAGAGGAAAGAAGACTGAAGCCAAGGTATGTCTGAAATGTCTACACTGTGAACAAGAAAGAAAACAAGCATAAAAATCCATCCATCCATCCATCTATTATCTTATCCTACTGGGTCGCAGGGGGGTCCAGAGCCTATCCCAGAAGCAATGGGCACAACCCTGGACAGGGAGCCAGCCCATCGCAGGGCACACCCACACACAAGTCACTCACACAGGCATACCTACAGGCAATTTAGCAACTCCAATCAGCCTCAGCGTGTCTTTGGACTGTGGGGGGGAAACCGGAGAACCCGGAGGAAACCCCACGACGACACAGGGAGAACATACCAACTCCACACACATGTGACCCAGGCAGAGACTCGAACTCAGGTCCCAGAGGTGTGAGGCGACAGCGTTAGCCACTGCACCACCATGCCGCCCCCAAGCATAAAAATATATAACAGAAAACAAAAAACAACATGATCAGGTTTTAATCGCAGATGCACATTTATGTTCACCTTGGCCATGAGCCACAAACGAAGCTCCTGTTTGTTTTTCGAGGTAGGACGTCAAAAGCTTCATAATGGGACAACCACTGGCATCTGCGTCACGCCTGCACAGTTCCTAGTGCGAGCTAACGTCAAGGTGCGCGGTGGTGCGCTCGCACCACGTCGGGATCGCCGAAGTTCCTCGCAGCCGTGCGCCGCGAAACCCAGTTCTCCATAGACCGGTAGCGTCGCCCCAGCACTTGCCGATGAGTCAGTTCCTACTGCCAAAGTGTGTTGCTGTGCAAAGTACTGCATGATGAAGGGGAGAAGGTTGGGGAGTGGGGGGGGGCTGTCTGTCACGGCCCCCAGCTGCGGCGTGTGAGGACTCAGCGTGATTTGCATGTGCCTCGCGTTCCTTTTTTTAGATTTCTCAACCCCAGCCCGCCTTTAATGTTTCATGACTGAACCGCTCCGGTTCTGCTGGCACAGTCAAACGGGGTGCACTCTGGGAGACCTGCTGAGGAGCCGCCATTAATTTTGTCACAAAGACGACAAGCAAACTGAAAGTAATACAATAAAGGAAGACTTTATCACCAGTCTGCCCAAAAAAGTACAAAAAATGATACTCAAGGGAAAAGGAAAGATCATTTATATTCATATTTGAAATTAAATTAAAAACAGGTAAACGGACAATACATGGTTTTAAATTGTGCTTGTTCATCCATATATCTTCCAAACTTCCAAATGGACCTGAAGTCCATCCCAGGTGACAAAGGTGGTAAGGCCAGGTTATGCACATCACACAGTACACCGCGGGCAGAACACCTTAGAGGTGACACTCGAACGCCCAACCGAAGAGGTGCCAGGCACCAGCGTCACCCACGGAACCACCCTTGTTTGCAATCAGTTTATGCAAATGCCACGGTCAAACGCTATAGTGGGTATAAGTGACGCAGCGGTCACTGGGACTCGGGAAAGCAAGTGGAAGATGATAGACACGACGGTATGGGGGGTTCAGGGGGGCAGGTACAGTAGACACGGGACATGCAATTGCCCATTACCTCCATGATGGCTTATGGACCACGGACTTTATAGACCCTCACCTGGGGGGGTCAGGAGAACAGATGCATAGGTGTCTCAATCCAGTCACCGCAGGTCAGCGATTACAAGTGATTGTGTAAATGAGGGAACTTTTCAGAGGCCTTTGCAAGACCTGCGGCCTGACTTTTAGATGTTCTTTAACTCTCAATTAATATTAATTTAAAAAAAAAAAATAAAACATATACTGTATGTCTGGCGCTCATCCCATCAAAGTACCCAGTATTGTTTCCAGTGTTTTGTTGTCTTCTTCCTCACTCTCTTCAATAATGTTTCTCTAAGGAATTTTTAAAAAATTATATATATATATATATATATATTCATTCATTCATTCATTCCTTGGACTCTTAAAACTGATTAAATTCATATTTTGTATAATCAGTCTACACACAATATTCCACAACGACAAAGCAGAAAACAGGCGTTTCAAGTATTTTGTTAATTTATTCAGTTTTCAGGTGAGTATTAGACATCATAAGATGAGGACAACTTGAAGGAGTCTGAAAACTTTCTGTATGCACTGTAAGCTTTCAAATTCATTCAGGGTCATCATCTATCAGGGTCGCTAGTGCATAAGCAGCCTTATTGTCAAGTATTCTTTATCCCACTACTCTTCCTTCGTTCTTCCAATGTTCCTTCTTGGTTTGTGTCCATGCTTCTCTCTCTCTTTGTAGTATAGCATACTCACTGCTAGTAATAATTAATTAACTCTTAATCAATCCCCAATCAACACCACTGCCACTATACAATCACTAGAACCTGAAAGAAGAAAGATAATTTTCTCAGAGCACCCACACACAAGGTGAACGGTAATCGATTCCGAGCGGGATAAGCGTTGCCGCCTTTGTTGCTTCCAATGTAATTTTTAACACGGAAACAGTATTTCTAGCAGCCGAAGGAGAGGAATGGAAGAGAGATAATAGACAACGGGACAAAAATCTATGCAAAACATCCCAAGATTAATTGGAACTAACATAAAAGTCCAGACAAGAATTAATGGAGCTTCAATAATCTGACTGTAGGGGCTCAAGGACTTAATGTGAATTATAAAGTACGAAAGTAAAACATGCTACTTATTGGCTCGCAAGATGCTTCCTTCCAAGGCGTCTTATCTAACAGTCCATTTTTACCATGCTTGCCAGTTTGCATAGTAGCATGTTTTTTTTTGCTATGCTTTCAGGTTATTTCAGTCTCCATTTCTACCGACTCAAAAGTTTAGCCACGCCAACTCTGAGTCACATGGTTTCCAGGCCAGATTTTCTTTACAACAGAGAATCTGCAAATTGTGCGGAATTTTCCCTAAGCACCAAAAAAGGATGCGCCTGGATAGAAGTGAGCTTGGTTACAAGTTGCTGTGGGTTTCACATTAAAGCATTAATAATAATAGAATTAAACATTAATAATTTATTTAAGTGAATAATTTAGGGCTCTCACCACACTGTTCACACTGTAGAAAACAGAAACCCATAGTAACTACCCATCAGCATAACTATATTACTGACCCATTAACCCGTAACGCTAGACTAACTACTCATTAACATTTATGCAATGTAGAACCTACCCAACCACATCATTTACAGCCCAGCAGAATTTCAGGTACACATCTCCAAACCACAGCAAATATCATTCAGCACTGCAGCAATAAATTAATTATCAGTTCGCATTTGTAGTGTCGGCTCATTTCAGGATCATAATAATGTCCAAATCATTGCTCAAAAGCGTATAAATTAAACATTGCTGCCCAATCGTTGTGTCCTGAGATTACGGGAAAATCGACTGGAACAAAACAGTAAAATTCAGTGAATCACAGAGAAAGTTAAAAGGTAAATCACTGTTTGAAATCCACGGTGCCCTCAGGGTAGACCATGAGAGATGCACGGAGCCTGACGGCTAGATCCCGTCTTCATCTCTCTCCTCCTCCTTTAACCTTTCCTAATGGCAGAAAGATGACCACTGAACAAGTAATCAATGTGGAGAAGCCACTGCAAGGGCTCATCTCACTGCTCCAGTAAATCTAATTAATCACGGCCCACAAGGCACTTTCACTGCCTCCGATCGTAACCATGAAGCTCTGAAGAAGTGGACGTGAAGAGCGTAGAAACTTAGGGGGGTTTCACAGTCTGCAATGCGGAGGCTGTTTATTGTCCAATCATACTTCAAAGTAGCATCAAAGCGCTGAAAGGTGCATCTAAACTAGAATATAGTGCACACAGAAAGTCTCGAGACGTTTGCTTAATTCTGGAAAAATATTGCACATTTGTTGCTTTTAGAAGAAAAATTACAACTTTATTCATTTGTTTACAAAATACATGTATATCACATCAGAAGTAGTAATAAATTGAAACCAAAATTATAATTGTAAAAGCTGTTCGTGGTTAAAAGATTCAAGCAGTATCATTGGATGTTTTTAACTTAGTTAGACCTTTGCAATAACATAAAACACCAGACATTTGTGTTTAGTATCCTTACAACTGCAATCAATATCAAAATGGCAAGTACTGAACTGAATGAGTCAGTCAAAAAAATTATGACAATAAATTGTCTGCGCAGAAGATATGTTAAACATTGCTTGTCAATGGACTATGAAAGTATTAAATTTGCAACATTTCTGCAGCGTCTCAAGACTTCCAGTGAGCACTGTAGCTCTACAGGCCTAAAGATGCAGAACTACCAGCTACCAACCACTGACAAACTGCACACCGACAAGGGCCATTGAAAGCAAGCTGATTGTAGGACTGATGTAGTCTCCATTGTGTCAAACTACCCATGTATTAAATGTAGTGTATGCTTATACTCCCTAATGGGAACACTAAGCGACAGCCTTGTTGAATGTATAATACTGCTCACTGCTAATGGGTGGGATCAACGCCAGTCTCTGTAATGCAAGACTCTGCTCTGGAGTTTCCTTCTCATGCAAAACTAAGGTATGCGACGTGGAGAGAAAAACAGTAGCCCTTGCTAGACTGGATACCCTGACATCTTGTTTAGGATGAGTAATTACATTAACAAAAACCAAGGACAGCAGCACAGGACATTACACAGGCAGAAAGTTGGATGTGAGAGAGACTCAGAACTCTATTGTGATGCATGTGCTGTGCAGAGGAACCTGACAAAGGGGTACCATGCCCAGTCCAGCCACCGGGCCCTAGATCCATGTACTGCTCTATGTAATAATACTTTCCCTGGTACTCAAAGTGACTCCTGTGGGTTATAGCTTTACACATCACCCACGTATAGAGCTGAGTATTATTACTAATAGAATTTTTAAAAGAATGTTCTGGTAAGCACTACGGTAAAGAAGCTTTTTGGAGCCATCAGCTAACCACCATAACTTTCTTGACGGTAAGTCCAAGGTGAACTGCTTGGAAGTGTCTGACCTACGCGATATCAGTGGCATTGACAACACTTATTACAGAACAGTGGAACAAGCATAACACTGTAGTTGGTTCCTGTTCCACTGTTCTCTGATAAAAGTGGAACAGAAACCAACAACAGTGTTCAGCAATGACACTGCATGCTACATGCTAGGTTAAGCAAACATGATTAAATAAAAATGTCAATGAAATAATGATGCTTCTTCAGAGAGGTATCAGGCTCCCTGTAACTCTATACTTGATATCTGGTTGGAAAAAGGATTGATGAGTGGCTGATTGTGGAAGTAAAAGTGTTGCTTTAATGATAATATAAAGAGAATTATAATAATGCTGATAATTAGTGCATCCTCATGTGTGGAGGGGGTCAGACTGGTAACAGAATTCTGAATGCACACTGAAATGTCCCACTCAGTACGAGTGTGCTCTGCGGCAGTCTTCTAGAGCTTCAGGGCCTTGTGAAACCAAGTGCCTGCGTCAGTCAAGCATCCACAGTGACTTCCCTTCATCTTTTATTTGCATACGCTGTTCATCTTCAGGTAAAATAACTATTTTGCATCTCACATTAATTGGCGCACGCACTACATAGCTGTGTGAATTAATGTGCCAATTAGATTTCACAAGCGAAACATGACTTTGATCAACTTGGAATTGTAAAGTAAAATTTAGTGCAAATCATACATAAATTACACCATCTGTATCTCCGACTTGCATTTCATTTGAATATTGAATGTGCATTAAAGCAACACACGAATGACAAACAAAGATGACTCACGGCGGCCACGATCTTATTTATTAGTCACTTCAGAGTGATTTCCAGTCCTTTCCTGCCCTACATTTCTATTCTGCTTTAAAATATTCAATGTAATAATTAAGAAACCTATGCCATGTGTCGTAATGCAAATAAGTAATGCGAAGAGTAATAGGATCAGCGACTTACTGTATATCTGCTGGATCCTTACTTAACTCCACAAACGGTCACAATTCCATTCTGTGACTAACCACTTCTATGACTTCAATATCACAAAGAGTTTAGCCCTCACCTGCTACACTGTTACAGAAGCCAATCCCCAGAGTACTACTTTTGTCGGGAACAGATAGCCTTACGGCCAGAAGTTCACTTCAAACATTATCTGTTATCTAACCCGGAGCTAGGAAATCCCATCTACATCACCAAGGGCACCCGTGAGCCACTATTCAACAATGCTGTTGGCTTCCTTTTGGTAGAGCGGCTTTTTGGCTCCCACAGCTGATGCTCACTGAGGCACAATATCCCTGATCGATGGCAGGGATGTAAAGGCCCGACACTGACTATGCTGCAGTCAGTAAAGACAATTGCGGGATGCTTGCAGAGATGACTTCACCGAGATAAATACAGAATACGATCTGCTGTCCAGCGTGCATAAACTGTCACAAAGGCAGCACTTACTACATGGTACAGTAGATGGCTACATGGGAAGTACAGATCGTTGTAGCGGCAGTACGTACAAGCAGGAGTCCAGAAATTCTGGACCTCCTAGCAAAATGTTACCTTGCCCGCCATATCTCCTGCCCTCAAATTTATGTATAGCTGTATGCATAAAATGCTGGGCCCCCTGAATCTACCAGGGTATCCATGTCCCTATGCACCCCGGCATACATGCACAACCTTTTCAGGACAACTTGGCCAGTACAAGCGCAAATATAAACTGAAGCTATTGTTTTGCATGGCAGTACAAAAACAGTAGATACCAAAGACTAATTTCTGAGATATATTACCCATTACACACACACACACACACATGACAGACTCGATGAAAAACGTTAATAATTATAAACACAGAACACAAATCTGAATTTCTTGCATCTGCCAGTCAATACAAACACAATATACATGCCTTTTAAGATACTAAATTAAATCTGATGTAAAATCCATGTGCATGAGGATGTGAAGTTAATTTGATGCGGTGTTTCCTCTCTCCCTCTCCCCACATGCTAATGACGTGCCCTCAGTCTCTGCATGTGGTCCACAGTCCCATGAAAAGCTGAGCAAAGCTGTTATGGCAGTGTTGGCTAAACGCAGATATTTGACAGCAGGGGATATCGCATTTATATCTTGCCACGACTCTGCCCTGACCACAGATGTGGGAGTGCCCCCACCCCAGGCACAAAAACACAATGTCAGGGTCAATTTCATGTGTATGGCTCGGGAGATGCAAGATGGATATTGGCTGCAAACATATAGTAGGCTGGGTGACGTCGGCA
>JAODUD010000002.1:4356939-4373606 GCA_026784285.1 Stomatorhinus walkeri | reverse complement strand
TGGGGAACAGGGGGATCCAGAACCCATGGGGGGGGGGGATGGTTGGAAAAGGAGTGATAATGCTGAAGGGACTGTAAAGGCGACCCACTGCACACCACACACGCACACACACACACACACACACATATGCGTTCACACACAAGCACTGCCACATAGAGCACCAGGAGAATCCAGCAGGCCCTCCCGGCCAGGCGAGTAGGAAGTGATTAGCGCTGGGCTTTGGGGATGAGGCCGGGCCGGCCTGGGCTTTTATCAACACTTACAAATCCATTCCTGTACCAGGCACTGCGGCCAGCGGGCCTTAATGATGGGAGTGCATCGCCACGGTGATAATGAAGCCCACGGCCCCCGTGTCACTTACAGCCCCAGATGCTGTGACAAGGAGTCAGATGCAAAGATGGCACTCCCCCCCCCAATTATTACACCTGCCTGGGGAGCTCAGATCTACAGGATGAAGCTAAAATTATAACACTGCTGTATAGGCTGGGAGACCCATGGGAATAAGGGGCAGGCCCTTCCAGCGTGAAGGGCGGGGCTTGTTTTTCCCAGCACAGAGGCCTTGAGGAACATTTCCTGATGTCAGGCACTATGCCCATACTCTCTTCACACAGACGGTATCAGCACCTGTGGTTTATTCTGGGCACCCTGACAAAATGGCAAATTGGAGAAGTTTTGCCGACTGGGGGATTGGGGGAGAGGTGCCCCACAGGTAGATTTTGCAGGCGATAGATTTCACATAATTATATAGAAACACGAACATAAATAAAAATGTAACAGTATGTCTTTTGCGACGTAAGACATAATTTTACATCTGGACCCTCTCCAGTCCAGGACCTGAGAAAACACAGCCCCCCCACAACAAGGTTGACATTCCTCTATTCGTCCTCTCCTTCTCACCCACGCCTTCTCGCCCTCCATCAGCCCGACAAACGCATGCACACACATTCTGCTATGCGGCTTTTATAAAGCGTGATAAATAAAGCCAGCTGTGCCGCTGTAGACCATGATAACTAAATCACTGTGTCGTGCTCCTCCAGACCATGATAACTAAATCACTGTGTCGTGCTCCTCCAGACCATGATAACTAAATCACTGAGGGTCTGCAGTGATAACCAAAGCACACTGCCGCACCGCGCCGAGGCCTAACCAGCAGGCTCTTTCTCAAGCTGTAGCCGTGACAACTTTACAGTAAAGCCATCAGGTCACCTCTAATGAGAGAGCACATGCTGCGTGCTCTTTATGGTCTCCCATTAAAAGCAAAGAAGCCCTCACCCACATCCACCACGCCAGGCCCTCGGCCTCTCTCACTCACCTCTATTAACTGCCGAGTTCAGTCTTCCAGTCCGTCCTGAATCAATCAAGCCAAGACTACACTCTACCTCATTTGTGTCAAGTCTACAGCAGACCTCTACATCATGTACCAACTGTGCCGAGTCTACAGTGAACATCTCCATCATGGACCAACTGTGAAAAATCTACAGTGAACCTTACCATCATGTACCAACTGTGTTAAGTCTACAGTGAACCTGTCTATCATGTATCGATTGTGCCAAGGCTACATTTAGCCTCTCTTTTAAATATTGAATTTGCCAGGCCTCAAACTCTCATTATACTCAAACTTGAATCAGCCCATTGTCTGAGCTGACTGTGCTATTCCACACTAATATCATCTGACATCAGTGTAAATATGGAGGGTGTTTCATGATCCTCTTGGCCAAATTCCCATCCTTCTGACCTCTGACCCCAGGGATGCTGCTCATATATCTGAAAATTCCCACACTACCCCTACTGCCAGATTCCACACCTTCCCACCCCACACCACCCATCCCCTGACATTCTCCTGAACAGCCTGCTGTCATAGTGTCGCCAAGGAAACCTCAGGGACAGCCTTCATGATAACAATAATGCGTGCAGGATGGGACCAGGCTCCTGGTGATAAAAAATAAAATAAGGCAAGTACACGCTTCCTCACCTGACGCATAATTCGGCTCTGAGAGGCAGCAAGTACATGTGCAGAAAGTTATCTTCGTGAAACTCAGAACAGAATAACATTTTGCAACAAAAAAATTACTCAAAAAACAAAATGTACCAGTTGTTGAAAGCAAACACCCAAAACAGAGTAATGGTCCATTACATTTCATTACAGCTGCTGTTTAATCCCTTCTTCACTGCTCCATGGGACCACGCGAATGAGGAGGTGCACTCACATGCTCTCTACAGCAAAACAGGCCAAACAAACAAGCAAGTAGCAGCTACTGCTTCCCTGACCAGTGACAACGGCCATTTCACAACAAGAATGCAATACGCCTTCAAACCCTCACCTATGATGCTGTCGCTGGGTCCTCTCTGTCGATCCTGAGCTCTGACCGCTCAGCGACACAGAGGGACAGCGCCCCCACATGGAGCACAATGTCTATGCTGACACTACAAGGCAAATATACCTCACTCATCCAGACGATCTACCCGTGGTGGTGAAAGGAAGCCACTCGCCTAAACACAAGCATCACTGTCTAGTGCAAACGAAAAACACCCCACCTTCCCCCCCGCCCCCAGTGTCCCGTAACTCCACCTCTGAGAACTCTTTTTATTCACTCTTCAAAAGATGTGCATGCATGTCCGGACCATGCCCCAAGATACTCCAGACGTGAAAGCAAAAGGAAAACACCAATGAGAATCCGTTTTCCAGCTTTATTATAGTAAAAAGTAATGAGTACAAATTACATTCACTGGTACTTCCTTTGGACTTCCACAAAGCCAAACGTACTTCCTAACGCTATGTGTGTGGTGTACGGACACTGAGAAAATGCATTAGCAGCCTGGGTTTAAAGATAAAATGATCTCACTCAAATTCACAGTAACTAAATTCGCTTTGACGGCAGTTTCATTTCAAATAGAAACAAAGGTTTTGCTGACCTAAAATCCATCTTCCATGAAAATACCATATATTATCTAAATATACTTTTAAATAAAACCCAACGATAACAATATCTGTTGAAGCATGTGAAATGCCGATATCTAGAGGCTAATCTTTTGCACGCTGCGTCAAGTTATTTTATTTTTTATATGGTTCTCATAATGACTGAATGTCACGTTTCAGGAAGGGCGGGGCAGAGGCAGATGGGGGATGGGTCCATTTCTGCAGAACAACACTCCAGCAATTAAGTGACAGATTGCCGCTCTGCTGTAAGTTTTCTGACAGTCACTTTGTCCCCGTCTTGTCCCAAGCTGCTCTGGTTTCGGCAAACTGGTGTCCCGCGTGGCGCCCTCAAGGGACAGGGTTCGAATCAGCGGCCCTCGCCAGCAGCTGGATGCTTTTGCCAGGAAACAAGCGGACGCAAGAGGAGCATCAGGCCTTTATGTCGAGTTCTATACGGCTGCAGGCCATTTGCCGGTTGATTCCAGTCCAGACGCAGTACCTACCTGCGAAACCCCCGCCGAGCACGCAGACTGCCCCCCAGTGGAGTCCGTGCCACAGTACGGCTCGTAACAGATGATACAACCAACGCCAGGCCCCCAGACTGAGATCTGCTTCGCCCCACCAGTCCACTGCAGGTGGGATGCTTCGGCAAGGAGGGGTGGGAGGAAGGAGGTCAGCAAATGACATTTCGGCACAAGAAGGTAAAAAAAAAAAAACACCCAAAAGCCAGAGAAGACAATCCAGTCAATGCATTGGATCCATTTAGTGACTGATTTTATATCCTCGTGGAGAAGGTCGCAACACAGACAGAGGACAAAGATTCCCTCTGAAAAAAAAGGCTCTGAAAAAACAGGCGAGAAAAACTTATGGCGTAACTGTGTCATCTTTCCTCACAAAAGAGACTGTGGCCGTTTTATTTTTGTTTTTTTTTTTCCTTTTTAAATATTGTCCGCACAAGCAAATTCTTTTTTTTTTTTTTAATTTTGAACTCCACAACAAAATGATGTGCCACTTATAATCGATAAACACTGAGCGATAACGTTGATCACGAGCACAGGCGGAAGGAGAGTTGGGTAGCAATAGTCCTTGAAGTGCAGCAACGAAGAAGGCCAGTGCACCAAAATCGGACTTATGGGCATTTCAGGGAAAAAAGGTGTGCTGTTTATAAGTTTTTAAGGCAGTCTGTTTTGGCCGGCCCCCTTCTTTCGGTCAGCGCCCGAGACTGCACCTACAGAAGGACAGATACCACTTACCACTCACACAATGGAACGCAACGACATTCCATGCAAAGATATAAAGGTAGAATGGAGTAGAAAAAATTAAACGACACAGGATAAAAGTTTATAACAAGGCGATGCGCTAGACTGTTAATCTGATGCTACTGGCAAAGCCAATGCTATCCTGTGGTGATTTTAGTTAATGCTATCTTCCGGCCATTCTGCTAAGCTAATGATATTTTCTGGTCATTGTACTAAGCTAATGTTGTCTTCTAGTCATTCTGCTAAGCTAATGCTATCTCCTGGTTACTTTGCTAAGCTAATGTCTTTTGGTCTTTCTGCTAGCGGTCATCACTGATACTGCTAAGCTAATACTGGTCTACAGTAATGCTATTAACAAGCTATATGGTCATTTCGGTGTGTATCACCAAACTGGTGCTCCTATCCCATAGTTGGCGGCACTTTCCAACACTGATAATACCTTGTTATTAAACCATTGCACCAAAGTAATACTACAGAGGGAGCCAGATTTAGCAGGAAATCGCAGCAACAGGAACTGAATTTTGAGAGTCGCGATTGTGGCCTAATAACGAGTCTGTGGTGCGTTCAATGAAGTTCTGATGAGATGTCTATCGGATCAAGAAGATTGGCACAACAAATATCGCCATCGATCCAGCCCAGCATGGCACACAGATGCAGTCTCATATTGTCCCTGCATACAGAGAGCAGTGTTTCCCCTACAATTATATTAGGGTGGCGCCCCACCACCCCAACGGCACCGCCCGCCTCCCCTTGAAGGTCAAGTTCATTTTATTTTATTCAATTTTCTATACACCACCAAATCACAACAGAAGTCATTTAAGGTTACCTTTCCTATAGAACAGGTCGATACATTGTCCTTTTATTAAACAAACCAAATAGCCTTACGTTATTTATCTTATTTACACAACAGCTTGTCATTTTTGTGTCTACACGGTGGCGCGTTTACAGTTCTCCCCTGCTCTCGGTATCGCGCATGGCGGAGTTCCACCACGATGCACAGGTGAGCACACTCCCACCAGCGGACAGAGAGCACGCGTCGGAAAATATGTCGCGTCAACCGCCGGAACAGCAGACAAACAAATCTGCGCTTTTTTGACTGCTGTCATTAAAAGAAACACATGAACACCATGAATCCTGTTGGTGTCCGTCTGCCCCCCCAAAGCTGTAAACCTAGGGGAAATACTAGAGAGGGTTCAAGCACAGACCGCTTCCAGCAGCACGTCTGAACAAATAGACTGCCGCCCGAATTATAAGTTACACCAAGTGGCATACAAAGAACCCTGCTATGCACAGCGGAATACCAGCGACCGCGTGCAGCAGAGAACGCACCGCACTGTGTCCGGAACCTGCATGGTCCTCCAGAAGCACGGTGCATGACGAGTCCATATGCCTGAAGGGGGTGGGCTGGCAGAAAAGATGCTTTTTATGATCACACACAAATTAGACAGCCCTAGTAAGAATCACGCCTCCTGTGCCCCCCCATCCACCACATCTGAGCTAAGGAGACACAACCTGTCAAACAGTTTGTACAACACCCCCACACCACCCCTCCATGCTTCAGAGGTCACCTTCTGACAACATCGTTTAGACTCTGGCAGCCAATTTGACCCTCCCACACCCCTACACCAAGTCCAGACTGTGAGAGCACAGCAACTTAAGAGGTCCCTCTCCATGTGAATAAAGCAGCCAGAGTCTTAAGTCTGAACACTGTCACTTTAAAGGGCCCATTATGCAAAGAGGCTGGATATTAAGATACATCCTGCAAGACTGACAGGAAATCAAAGCAGAAAATGGTTCAGCAGCAGAAGAACTGGACTAATGTCCTACTGACAGCACTTATCCGTCTAGGAGGGTAGACACTGTCGCCCCCTTGGGGTCTTATAGTATGAAATATGGTCACATAAATGATTCACGTTGAAAGCAATGCATGGTTCTTTACATACTGGTACCCACTAAGCCAATAAATAATGTAATAACAGAGTAATGAAGTTAAATCATCAGTCATATCAAGAGTCTTATTAGGAAATCAAAAGTATAATAAAACTTAATCACTGGTCATGGAACAAGTGAATATTATTAGCTCATATTAGAAGAGTCTTGTACCAAAAAAAAACACACAAATGGTTATTTATGCACAGAGGAAATCAAACAAATATCTATCTGTGTCTTGTGAGCTTCACAAGCAGGAAGCAGCTGATTCAAACCTCTAGGCTCGCAAAGCGGAAAAAGCGGAATAATTAGAGCCGGCTTTGCACGCTGCTACGTGGCCCCAACATCATCGTCTCCTGTTTTCTTTTACCTCGATGTATGTTGTCAACATTGTGGCGTGGCAGGGTGCGGCTTGACTTCACTGGTATGAACAAAATAGCAGTAATTTAAGACTTGTGTTAAAAAAAAGCCCTGCAGTGATGGATTCACACCATTTCCAAACAGCCAGAGGAGGCAGAACAGGGGGCCTAAGAGATACACCCAGATCAGACTGTGGCTAGGCCATTGATTACAGCTTTCAGCAGAGGCAGGTCACCCACTGCAGCCTGGGGACATCCCTGTCATAGCCACTACCTTTGTTCAAAGGTAATCTGATTTTCACAAATTACAGGGAATGTGTGTACGTGTGTGTATTAGTGAGTGTGCAAGGAGGGTTTTTGACCGGTGGGTGCAGTCTGTGAGCACCGCCCACATGTGTAAGCGGCGAGGCCCAAAAACATAAAATTCTCATGTGACAATCTGTTTGGAGACGTCGAGAGGGAATGGAAGCAAGTGGGCAGGGCCGAATAAACCTCAGGCCATAATAGGTATCAGAAAAGCATTAGCTAGCGTCAGAGCAGAGCCACAGGCCACAGTAATCACACTGCCACCCCAAATGTTATTAAAACCGTCCCAGTGTCCCAGTGTGCCTGACAGTGTCCCAGTGTGCCTGACAGGCTTTCGTGGGAGGATCCAGTTTGGGGGCGGAGCCTGAAGGTTGTCTGAGCCAATCAGCTGTGTGTGAGGGGGTGCATGGCTGTAAACCATGGCGAGCCACACCAACGCATTATCCTACATGCCCACTAAGGACCAAGATGATGAATTACTCCTCATAAATTTCCATCTCCACTTGCTGTTTAGCTAGGAAAATGACACAAATAAAGATTCATGCTCGCAATAAACAATTCCGCTGTCTGTCTGCATCACGGTAATAAGAGGCCCGTGTGTGACATTTCTGCTCTTCTCGCCTTTTGGGGGACGAGAATGAAGGTGCCACATGCGCTTGTCCCTGACGCTGACAAAATGAAAGGCGACGGCTCCGATTTTAATATCGCTGGCCACTATGTCCTTCGCCTAGCTCGAGATTCGAGGTATCCATCTTGGCTGCCTTCCACTTTAGTTCTCTGTAATTAATCGGAGGGGGATCAGGCCCTTCACCTGGCTCAGCTGAATCCCGTCTGGCCTGTCCTATGTCTGGGATCAATGGCACTGGCACCCCAGTTCCTATAGGAACAATGGGGATTTTCGCTCCAAGAATTCAATTTCAAGCCATTTAGGGTAGAGAATAAAAAATCCTGGCTTTCCAAGCCCCTCCTCCTGCTCACCGCCTGTTAATTTATACTGAGGATCTGCCATTTTGGCTCCTGAGTCCCTCACCGCCTGTTAGCTCACGCTGAGGATCAGCCATTTTGGCTCGCAGCTCCTACAATGCGTGCTAGCTTGAAATCAGGATAAGCCATTTTGACCCCCTGAGTGCAGATTCGCTTGTGTTTCAGCCGCAGGGCAATTCCCAAGTAAGGGTCGTCGTCTCTGCCCAGTCCTGAGACCTTGTTTAGAAAATAAAACTGCACTTGGCTGCAACGTGGGATTTTCGTCGCTCTTTCTTTTTCACAGCCCGCTTTGTTTGTGGTTCTCTCCTCTATGTCCTTTGTTCCTTATCTTTGCTTGGCTTTCCTCTCCTCACTCGCTCTCCCTCTCTCTGTGAGCGAAACATATTGCGGACGCAGTGGGACGCGAGGCAGCCTCGAACCCGCTGGCGGCAGCGGAGGCCACACTGCGGGAGTTCTTTTGTTGTGATCAGCGTGGCACGGGGAGGAGGCGGGGCTACCCACTCGGATCCATAGCGGCCCTGGAGCCCGGGGCACGGCAGCCCTGGAAAGAAGCGCCAGCTCCCAGCACGGCCTCCCCACCCACACCCACTCATGCGTCCCTCTGGCGAAGGGTAGGAACACCACGCCCAGGCCTAGAATTGGGGGGAATAGTCGGCTGTAGATGGGGGTGGGATTTGTCATCTGAACAGGACACAGCATGGGGGGCGCTGCTGGACTTCCACATTTTTCTTATGATGGTTCCCCACCCCTGCCTATAACCACAGAGATGGGGATGCAGGCCACTTTGTCCAATCAGTTTGCTCATGAGGCCTGTCCTGGCACCCTGGGAATGAGGTGTGGGGACCCAGGCACAATGCAGACGGCCAGCAGCCGAACCCAGCCCCATGTGGCTTCCTTCTTATAGAACAAAGAGAAACCGGAGCAGCTGTGGCCCCCTTAAAACAATACAGATCAGAACCTTCGCTGCACTGGTGGACACAGCTGTGCAAACACGACCTGCCATGTCGACGCCTTCGGCAGGACGAGGAACGAGTCCCAGTCTCAGAGCAACGGGGGGGCGCTATCCCTCAGGTGGACCTGTGACATCATACTGCCCATTATACCCCACAGACACAAATGTATCCTGCCCCCTCAACTCCAAATCCCTTCCAGGACCAAGTCTTGGCAGGATCCACACACACACACACACAAAAAGCCTAGAGTCAGAGAAAAATCAGCAGAGGAAAAGACATATCCCATTAAACTCTTGGCATGTGAACCGTTGCTATATAAAAGTGAACAGAATCCATGGAGAAACCTAAGGGAGAGAAACACTTATCTCTCCTGCATCTAGCCAGCATAACGAGAAGCGGAGAGATAGCAGGGAAGAAACACGGTCAGTGTGTAATGATGTCTGGAGAAGGCGCGCTGAGGAGCAGTCCAGGCAGGGGACGCCGTTCCGTCCGTGCTGGAGCTGGACCCAGACCCCGTGTCATCCCACACGCACCAACACTTTGGAAAGTGAGATTTATCGAACAAAACAGTGAGGCTCATCTGCCCGCGGGCCAAGTCTCCATGCCAACCACTCGCGATTAATCCTCTTAAGGAGAATCTTCTTCCCTGGCCCTCGAGAGCACGCTTGTTGACATTACTAATGCCCCCCCCAACAATTCCTTGTCTCACGGCATTATACCACCATCTTGATCCTGGTATTACATACCCTGTGAAACACTCTCAGTCAATACCAGCATCATTTCCTTACCACAACACTCACTACAAAGCCAAAGGCACCTCGCATGCGAATTTTTGAAATTACACAGGTATGCATGTCCATTTCTGTGTCTCAGTGTACATCTTGGGGAATGGTGGGACAGTACAGTGGCCCTGTTTTTAGCAAAACTGTCTGGCTTAGCTAAGCTAAATTTTGGAATAAAAACATGATGTTTATGTTACTGTTTCTTGCAAAATGTTTGCTCTGAACCACTCTTCGCATTTGTGCTGGTATCCAAAGAGTTCTACCGTTCAAAGTTTTATTAGGCCTGGTGTCACCAACCTGTACAATTAGCCGTTAAACAGAAGCACTTATTTCAGCCGGGGATTGATGTGGGTTTTCACAGCAAATTGGAACCAACTGCTAACACGGGTGCTGTTTGCATAAATCAGAAGGGTGCTAATTACAACGATCAACAAGTTTATGACAGGATCGAACGACAGTGAAACATTCAGGCTGTAAACATCTCTCCCCTCACGCTGTTCAGTACGACGAGTGCTGCAAGTTCTGCATCCTTTGGCAGTGCATGCTGGGAAGGTTTGTGTGACATACATATGGCTGCACACATCAGTACACATCAGCACTGAACAAATCACTGCAGTTTTTCTGTGGTCCAAATAATTCATTGAGAATATATGCATGAATTTCTTAAATTGTGTCAATTACCATTTCTACCATTTATTAAAACTGTTAAAAAATAGATTGCAAAACATTCAAAACTATGACTAAAGCCCCAGTGTAAAAGAGGGAAATAAAAGAGCTGCCCTGGAGAGTAGCAAATTTAGCAGGCCCCCCCCCCCCCCCCAAAGATACCCGTCTTTTCTGTTCAGTCGATGGCCCATGTTCTGGCACCATTATGTGACCCGTAATGTGCCTTTCATGCCCTAGAGTACTGAGGAATTCTCCAGCTGCACACTCCCTGCCCAGCAGTGAGAAGCACCCCATCCTGAAACACAGATGCACACCAAGCACTCCAGCACCCTACAGGAACAGGCCTACTGGCCAACCTTTCCAGCCAATACGAAGGCTCCTCCACACCCCAAGCAGGAGGAGACTTTTACTGGGTAAATAAAAAAACAGTGAAATAATGATGCATCACATGAAGCCAGTTACTGTTTCACTTCATCAGTAAACTTGCAGTATATGTTCCGGCAGTCAGTCCTTAAGTAAACTTGCAAACTGTATTCTTGCGGTCACTCCCTTGGTAAACCCTTGAACCATCTTCCTACAGTCAGTCCCTCAGTAAACACGTGAACCGCGTTCCTGTGGTCACTCCCTCAGTAAGCCCATGAACCATGTTCCTACAGTAACTTCTTCTGTAAACCCGTGTTCCTGCGGTAAATCCCTTGGTAAATGCGTGAACCGTGTTCCTGCGGTCACTCCCTCTGTAAACCTGTGAACAATGTTCCCGCAGTCAATCTCTCAGCAAACCCGTGAACCATGTTCCTGTGGTCAAACCCTCAGTAAACCCATGCACCAAGTTCCTGCGTTTACTTCCTCGATAAATCCACGAATCATGATCCTGCGGTCACTCCCTCGATAAACCCATGAACATGATCCTGCGGTCATCCCCTCAGTAAACCATTGAACCGTGTTCCTGTGGTCACTCCCTCGATAAATCCACGAATCATGTTCCTGCGGTCACCCCCTCAGTAAACCATTGAACCGTGTTCCTGTGGTCACTCCGTCTGTAAATCTGTGAACCATACTTATGCAGTCAGTCCCTCAGTAAACCAGTGATCCACCTGCCTGTGGTCACTCCGTCAGTTAACCTGTGATCTTTAGCCATGTGCTGCTTCCAGCAGTAACCAGACAGAGGATGGCTAAGGGGCCAGAGCAAACAAATCTGTCCCATTTGTACACGCTGGTGTGTTCTTAACCTTTGGTCAGCCATTGCAGCCAAACCAGGCCTTCTGCCAGCAGAGGGCTCCCAGGTGATTGAATATTGAATATTGAACATTTCCCCCTTTTGGCCGGAAAAAAGTGTATTTTGAGTCCAAAAAGGCCTTGGCCCAGCAAAGGGAGGAATAGGGAAGGAGCTGGCATGTATCCATTCTTCTGACATAATTCCATGTCCGGTGGCTGTGCTGAGTGGAAAAAATGTATTTAAAACACACACACACACACACACACACACACACAATATATTAGCAAATCTCAGATGACCTCCAAAGACGATCAGTCAACAAATGTCCAGCTACGCAGAAAATGTTTAATGTGCCAAAAGCGGGCAAAGTTATACCAAAATGACCCACGAATGACCCAAAGTTAATGTCCTTCACAAGTGACAGCAGCATCAGCAGCAGCAGAAGCAGAGGCAGCAGCAAGCTGTGAGATTCAGCACCTTTTTCGCGAGCCAGACAGAGAAGGGCTGAATTCTACAGGGCATTTTTATTTAAAAAACAAACCATTCGATTTGCGTGACTAATGCCTGGCTGTTGCTGCAGTATGACACTAGTAGCATTCGATTATGTGGATCTGAGCTTCTGGCTATAATATTTCCATTTTAATTTTGCTAACTAATTTACTATAATTTTTGCATATATTCAAATTTCAGAGATGTGTAGGCTGACTATTACTGATGAATTTTAAAAAGTGCTTCTTACATTCCCCAACCCCCAATAGCTGTGCGGCTCCCTATTTGAATAATACAGTCCTTTCAGTCCTAATCACTCACATCAGTATTATATTCAAGTCAAGCCATAGGTAAGAGCACCACGCACTGTAATATGTCGATGGGTAACACTGTGGCACATAATGATTCTGTAGTTTTAACAAGTCTGCTTAGAAACGCAATCTCTCTCTCTCTCCCTGGACACGTATTATCTCCGATATCCTTCTGTCCACAACCACAGACAGACTTGTCATTTCTGATTTAAATTCGCCATGAATATTCATGGTTATAAATAGCATATTTTTATTTTCAATCGTTATATGTCATGTTGAAAGCGTTTCATCTGGCATGCTTAAATCATTTCTAGGTTTTTTGCATATTACAGTAGTTATTATCATCCGGAAGTTTAATTGGATTTAATTCAGGGACAATTAGCCTATTGTCCCTGAAGTTTGCCATTAAGTGCACGCAGTTCTGCAGTGACTTTTCCTTTTATAGCTTTCACAGGACATGGGGTAGGACAGGTCATGCTAACCTACCGCTTATTATAGCGTCTTAGCCGAAGCGCTGAAAGGTCACGCAAATCAACCTTCGCACAAAAGACGACAGGACGGAATTTAAAAAGAGAAAACCTGCTTAAAATGACACAAGACCAAATGCTAAACCGAAAAAAATCCAGCCTCTGCGGGCAGACTCCGGGCGTATTTTAACGAGCTTGGACAAGGCCTCGGTTCCTGAGTCCTCGGGATGTGGAAAGGCAGCAACAATAGCCTGCATTCACGCAGACGCGAATGGAATCCCGCTGGCGTGGAAACGTCCACCAGCTTAACTGGCTGAGCCAAAGGTTTGGAAAACATTATTAAACTGCTAAAGTACCAGCGAGGGTGAAGTAATCAGGCAAAATCAGAGTGGACTACTTCACTCAGAAACAAAGCCAAATATTCTCAACTAAATACTTCACAATAAACATTCTAACCGATCATGTGATGGGAATTCATTAAAAAAACAGTTCAAAATAATCACTAAAACAGAGAAATGTATCACTTGGAGACACACGACGGCAGTTTTGTAATGAGAATCACACAGGAAGCAAATCAGTCCAGGGAGCCACCAGGTTACGAACGAGATCCGTTCCCAAAGTCGAATTTGTAGGTATGTTGGTTAAACAGTAATACAACACGCAATAATGATAATATTTATACAGTAATAATAAAAGTAACTACATACTGTACTGTACTGTGCCTCAAGACGATGAACCGCAGAAGCGGCGCGATGTTTTCGCGAGTGTCACGAAGTGGCGCGTGCGTTCGTTCGTTATTGTACTTAACCCAAATTTTAAATATGACATACAGTACTGTACGTGTTTAAGTACGAGATGTCCGTAAGTCGGAAGTTTTTAACCCGAAGTCAGTCTCTATACAGACTTCTCTATGTTCTGGTATATGAATCTATTTTGCGTCAAAAATGCTGTTTTAATCATTACAATAATAATGATAATTATTATTAGCATTATTATTAAGAATCTGCTTATTCCGTCACTGTTAATCAAAGGTTGTTTTGAATTCACAGCCCGGTACCATCAGCGTCCAATCAGCTGTTTTCTTTGCCGGGTTCTGCTACACCGCCCTTGGCGGGATTTTCCAGTCCTGCGGGTTCTGAGTTCGAAAGGAGAAGCCGGCACGCGGAGGGAGGTGCTTGGTGTGTTTGTGTTTGAGGAGCCGGGTGTTGGTGTGGGCGAGAGACAGTGCACACTGCATGGTTACAGACTCTAACAACACCGACATTTTTCTGTTGGTCTATCGTTCCATCTATTCTATCCCTCTTGACTGTAGTTATCGCATTGATCTTAATGGTTGTAATTCTTGCAAATCCTGTGTATACTGTGGAGTCTTTATACCACATATACATTCTAGTTCTTATCTATTTTGTTTTTCTGTTGTCTCTGGATCTTGTTTATTCTGTTTTATCTTTTTATGCATACTACCCTTGTTACTGTACTCCTTACTGTTGGACTAAAGTGGTTTCCTCCCAAGGGATCAATAAAGTATATTATCCATGAATCAATCACAGCAAAATGAGCCAATTGTGCGTGTTTTTGTGTTGCGGGAGCTGGGGAGGGTGTAGAAATGGCCGAGCGGGTGTGTATATGTTGGTGTGACGTGACAGCTGAGTGTGTTCCTGTATTAGGTTGATGCAGTTCATTATATATGTATGTATTGCATTTTTTACTGTGTGTGTGCTTCTTGCATGAGGCATGTGATAGTGCTTCTGTGAGTGACATGTGTGCACTTGTTATGCTGCTCTTACTCTGTTAGGTTAAGACACCCAGAGGGGAGCCATGTCTGATCACCCCTACCCGCCATATCCATCATGTCACTGTCCTCGTCACATATCCAGCTATGACAAAGTGTCCTTCCCCTCAGTTTAGAACCTCACCCCCCAGACTCAATTAAATTATGTTTGGTTCATTTCTCCCACAAACAGCTTTACCCAAAGTGACAAATATTTCGTACCTGTCGTATCCAAACCGCATGTAATTACCTTAATGGTGTTCATGTGGCATCCCAGGATGTGAACCCAAAACCATTTTACCACAACCCGTTTCTTTAATGCTCCTATGTTGCCTGCTACCACACCCAAAGCACCTTCTACAGAAGCGGCTCTCTGTTCCTGGTACCAGACAACTCGTCATGGTCCACCTCTGGTGAAACAGCATGTGTCGTCAAACCCAGTACGGCTACACATCCTCCCACACCATGCGATGGTTCGATTCTTATCTACATTCCTGAGCTAACAGACTATGCCGCCTGCAAAACTGAAAGGTGCTTTTGAAACGCATGACTTACCCATATGTTTGCTTAACCTTTAACTGCCCTTACATACATAGACAAGGAGTAATCAAAGAACAAACAGTCTGATTTCCTCAGATAACATCATCTGACTCTCCATCACCTGTTAATTTCATCCCTGTTACATCTACGGTGAGTTCTTCAGAAACCTCAGTGAAAAAACAAACCAAAGCCCCATAATGCCATGTGCATCAGGAGGTGGTGGTGGGGGGGGGCAGTAAACAGGGCTCTCTTCCCACTAGACTGATCTCCAACCACTGTTTTCCATCCTGGGAGGCGGCTTTCGGAGGACGAAGACTAAGCCCCTTTCCAGCTGCGAAACGTGACCGGGGCATCTGCTCCCCGAGTCAGCAGCCAGCAGGGCACCACGGACATCCTTCTCACTGACAGCATGGCAGAATAGGCTCCATCACTTTAAAAGACCCTGTTACATCATCGCTTGCGCGGCCTCAGACGTCGCGTCCTGCTGCAGTAGATACTTGAGTCGATCCTTATCTTATCCCAGCCATACAATATGCAGCCGCTACTAAGAGATATAGATTAATGGAGTTCTCATTAATTAGTTTTTTTCCTAACCAGCCCCCCCTTCCCAACTACCACCCCCAGCCAGTTGATTGGATTACATCTTCCTTGCCAGAAAAGGCACACACGCCAACGATCCGTGTAATTCCAGTGTTTCTGATCTCTAAGTGGATTTGCTCCGTGCTCCATATGCCATCAACGAACACCACGGCTGGCTGCCGTACTGGCAAGCCGTGCTGCGTCCAGTGGTAACGACTTCAGCGCCCGCCTCCATCCCCTCAACCTGGTCATCTTCCTTCCGGAACATTCTGGAGACTTCCAAAATGCATTGGGCCGTGAATAACAAAACACAACATTCCCAGCTAGGCTCTGCTATTTTGTGCATATGTGCATCTGTTTATATGCGCCTGCATCGGTGGAATAAGGGCCTTTCTTTGACTTTAGTGAGGATATCCACAGATATAAAGCAGGTAAATCGTATGGCTGTCGGATCTCGATTAACGAGTCTGCTGGGCGGATTAATTAATTAATTATGTTAACACAGGCGGGGTTGTCACACCAGGGAGCGTCAGCGAGCTTCATTAGAAATGATCCCGTAACAGTAATTTCGTAGTAATAATTACTTACGGCCTTCATTGTATTTCCTCGCACCTGACTTAAAAGGAGGCTGTCAAGACTCGGTGAGTCTGAAAATGCACAAATATGACAAGGCAGAGCGTCTGTCTGTAATTAAACAGACCCCCGTTTCCCGGCACACGTCATCTGTGGGCTGTTCGTACCTGGCAGGCAGGCCGATGGCGAGGCCGATAGTCATTAACAGTCGCCGGGGCGAATGGACCAGCTCTCCTAAGGTCTCCAAACTCAACACACATTCAGAGGAATAAAATATTAAGGCTTTTAGTTCCTTCTCCAGAGCCGATAATTCTGACCTTCTGCAAGCTGTGGTTTTAAGACGCGAAAAAAGATGCGAATCCCTTGTAGCATCTCTGCCCCTGTGCCTCGCATAGCTGAGGCTGCCCCTTCAGCACTGGCATGGCCTCGTTTGCATACTTCCCATTGTGCCTCGCAGCCCTGTTCCCTTTAGAAAAAAAATAATAACATAACAAACGTATGCTTTGTCGCATTTTCCTCCTCCAAGGTCGGCTTACGGACCTGGCGTGAGTGACATCAGCCAGAGG
>JAODUD010000002.1:4227266-4238873 GCA_026784285.1 Stomatorhinus walkeri | reverse complement strand
CATACACACGCAGACTTGGTATTTGCGAATCCTCAGTAAAGGACCCGAATTAGTGGCCACCGCAGCAAAGTGCCGGAACAAACGAAATACGACACGGCGGCAGGCCTGAAACATGAGAGCCTTAGCCACTCTGCAGGCCTCTCATAATGCAATCTAACCAAAATGTGAATCCTGCAGAGACACCCGAGATGGGTCTAAATGACCTTCCGATGAGGAGACCTTCAGGTGCGGTAACCTCGCTACGGCGTGAGGCCAGAGGTCTTCGGGTATAGACCACATTTTCAACTAAAATGACAAAGACCTTAAGTATGTTCTTCATATCTACTCATCCTTCCCTCTAGGAGGGAATCCCCAAGACCTGAATGTGAGACAGTAGCTTATAAATGGCAGGAAGGGAATATGGTTGGTTTCACAGTCCTTGTTCCTCACATCCAACAGAGGAAGTATGTGAAGCATGCTGAGAAAGACAGCTAGAAGACATGGTATGCACGTATGTATATATGTTTGAATGTATGTATGTATTTATGTATGTATGTATGCGTTTATGTATGTATGTATGTATGCATATAAGTATGTACGTACGTATCTATCTGTCTGTCTGTCTGTCCGTCCGTCCGTCCGTCCGTCTGTCTGTCCCATAAGATATTTACTTGTACTTGTGTAGGTCACATTTTAACCCAAAGGCAATCTTCTTCCATAAACAACAAGTAGCCTCTTGGGACCTGAATCGGGAAACATTTGGAGTGGCCAAGCATTACATTAGCTATGCTATAGAGAGCATCCGATTACCCCTAAGAACTCCATTTTGTCATATTTCCTTCTTGGCACCACAGTCCTCATCCAGAACACTCTCACTCGTGCTCCCCAAGAGGAAAGCTCTCTTCATCTGCTTAATCTTACACATTTTTGCTTTCAATGAAAGTACTACTAATATTAAAAGTTTAAATTAATGTAAACTGACTGGTAATTGTTGGTTTCAGTTCTGAAAAACAGTGCACTACATTGAATGTGCATCTACAATTGTGTATAAATTATAGATCTGAAAAGCAGCAGGTTTCTTCACATAATTGAAAACTACAGGTGCTGGGGGGAAATTTTTACATAACATATATGCATATCCGCATCTTTCACAGTGTCAAACACAGCCGTGAGATTGATAAAACGATGAATTAGAAGCCATGCATGTGGAAGTGAGGGGTTCGGCAGGACTGCCCGAGCTCCGTAAATTAATGAATGTTGGAGGTGTTTAAGATGCTTGGGGGGGTGAATAGAAGATGTAAATCACCCTCTTGACTGATAGTGACAGCCAGGCGATGGAATGTGATAGCCGAGTCAATGCGATGGCTTTGCATTCAAATGGCCGTACTGAGGTAATGTTCATGCTCATCAGAAACACATTAAAAATATAAAACAGGTAATGAATGAGGTCTGTCGCTAAGTGAAGATCTCTGGCCTGCTAATCGGGAGAATCCTTAAGCGGGAGAACATCCAGCTCGCGCATGAGATGCCTCTGTCGCACGTAAGCTGCTACAGGGAGCAGCGCTGCTCCGTTGTTAAAAAATGAAACGTGGGCGTGCCGCCTCTCTGATGGAGAGGGCTTGGCCGTCAGCGCCTGGGGGCGCAGAGGCTGCGGAGTGAGTGTCAGCCGGTATAACAGGGCATGGACTCCGTGGTCCGCTCCCCATTACCGAGTCCACTCTCCTCCCCAACGTGTCAGGTGCCATCAGACCTGCATCGGAACATACCCGGACACAATCCTCGGGCGACTCACAGGCTAATTTGATGGGGAAGTGCTAGGCTCTTCCCTCTTCTGTTAGGCTGCACTCTGTTAACCATTTCATAGTTTATTCATATTACAAGCTGCTGTCAATGAGGCCTTGCAACAAGAACAGGCTCCTGGGCAATCGGGATCACAATAGTTTTCCCTGTTGTGTCAGAAACCAAGACAAGGGAAAGAAATCAATCGCCATGCTGTTATTTATTTATTTATGTATTTATTTAAAAATATATATATATATAAAATAAAATTATGCTTCAAGTTTTTAGAACTCCTTATTCCATCTCAGAAGTCCTGGGAGCCCATGGAGAATGTTGACCTCTTAATTAATTAGACATTATTGCCGTTTATTGCATTTTGACTTGATATTCCTTTAGAAACCTTTATTTTTTTTGCTTAAATTTTGTTCTGAAGAAGAAAATTTGAAAAAAATTATAATTTCTGTTTTTAAATGTGAAAAGAAAGATTTAAAGGTCTCTGCAGAGGTGACCCCCCCTGCTGAGTGTCTGCAGTCCAGCTTCATGCTGGGGGCTTGGGTTCATCCACTTCCATGGCTTCACAGGAAGGAGTTTGGCACTTTAAATAAAAGATCAAACGTAGACTGGACTCTGCATCACTGTGAAGGGCAGGACAAACTGTATTTGTATCACAGAAGCCCCGCCCCCCTTACTGCTGTCAGTAGGTCGTGGGAAGGGCTTGGTGCATGAGATTCAAACCTGGACTTTGCCTCTACACTATGACAGTACAAATACTCTCATTGGCCAGTTTAATATGTACAGCAGGGTCAGCTCCTCCAAGCAGTGAATTGCTGCTACTGAACGTACACAGCACACAGACAGGGTCAAGAATATCACATTCAGCATTAGAAGAGCTAGGATGTGTGATGTAATCCCTTTGAATGTGGTGTGATTGTCGGTGCCAGACGTGGCGGTTCCATCATCTTAGACACGGCCAACTTCCTTGGTTTTCACACAATGCAGTGTCTAGAGTTTACAGAGAATGGTGCAATAAACAAAAAACATCGAGTCAGCAGCAATTCCATGGGCAGAAACACCCTGTTAATGTGAGAGGTCAGAGGGAAATGGGCAGACTTGTTAAAGCTGACAGAGGTGGGCAGAAAGGCTTCTCTGAATGCTGAATCTCTGAAAAATCACCCAGCCTTGAAGTGTTTCTAGGGGAAACATGGGTCTTGCCTAGTACTAACTAGGGCTACTAACTAGGGCTACCAAATGTTATCAACTTGTGCATGCTAAAAGTTTTCACATCTAAATGACTAATTCAGTGCATTTCACTTCTGATTTATGTTTGGAGCTTTGCATGTTCTCCCAGTGTTATGCAGGAATGACTCCAGGTGGACTGGTATCCTGTCCAGGGTTTTACTTCATGACTCCAGGTGGACTGGTATCCTGTCCAGGGTTTTACATCGTGACTCCAGGTGGACTGGTATCCTGTCCAGGGTTTTACTTCGTGACACCAGGTGGACTGGTATCCTGTCCAGGGTTTTACTTCGTGACACCAGGTGGACTGGTATCCTGTCCAGGGTTTTCTATCATGACTCCAGGTGGACTGGTATCCTGTCCAGCGTTTTACTTCGTGACACCAGGTGGACTGGTATTCTATCCAGGGTTTTACTTCGTGACACTAGGTGGACTGGTATCCTGTCCAGGGTTTTACATCATGACTCCAAGAGTGCTGTGACAGATGACTTGGCTCCCACATTCCCCCCCACCTAAACCCCACAGAGCTGGATTGGGATGAGTTAGAGTGTAGAGTAAGAGTAAGGTAGCCAAGTTGTGGAAACTCCTTCAGGACTACTGGAGAAGTATTCCAGGTGGCTACATCTGGAAGCTGGTTGATAGAATGCCAAAAGTTTGAAATGCTGTTATTAAAGCCAAAGGGGGGCTATTTTAAAGAGTCTAAAATATGAGGAAATTTGGATGTTGAACATTTCTCTTGTTTGTTGCAGTATTTCATATGTGTTCATTGCCTCAAGGCCTTTTACTTTAAGTGGAATAGCTTAGCTAAAAAAGACAAATGCATTAAAAGTAGACATGTCCAGAATTTTGCCTGGTACTGTATATTAGTGGTGGTATCATTGGTATTGTTATTTTGTACAAGCCCAATCTAGCTTTTTTGAATGAGAGGTTGACTGGAACAAGAATTAACATACACAATGGTTCCTCAGGGATGAGTTTAAGAATTGAATACCAATGCTCTAATCGACCCTGAGGGGAAATTCTCTTTTCGCTTTGCCTTTCGCTTTTGCTTCCACACCATACAGGTGAGAGTAAGCTTGGGGGTCACAGTGAAGTGGCAGCCACCCTGCAGCAACCAGAGAGCTGGGGGCTAAGGGCCTTGCTCAAGGGCCCGCTGACAAGTGGCTATTCCGCCGGGGGTGCGCTTAAGCTGGTGACCTTCTTGTCACCAGCATAAAGGTTTAGCCTGCTGAGCCGCACATCACCAAAAAAACAATGCATGCCTGTGTTACTAATATCCTATTAATATTGCTGTTAATTATTTAATTAAAATATCCCTCCTTATAAGCTTAAACATAATAATCCATCCATCCATCTTCTAACCATTTACCGTGGTTTAACCACTGGCATCAGATGGTACAACAATGTCAATAATAATAATCGATCCTTTATTGTCCCCGTGGGGAAGTTCCTTTTATGCTTCCCTCAACTTGCTCTTTGCAAAGGAAGCTGTCTGCAAGGGGCAGCCACCTGTTGTGGCACCCAGGGAGCTGGGGGGTCAAGGGTCTCGCTCAAGGACCCACAGACATGCTGAGGCTGGGTTTGAACCGGCAACCTTGTGATTACAAGCAGACAGGCTTAGCCCCCTGAGCCACATGCTGCCCCCCTATAATAATAATAACAATAATAATAATAATTAATTAATAATAATAATAATAATAATAATAATAATAATAATAATAATAATAATAACAGATGAAGATTAAGGCGAAGAAGAAAAAATGATCAGCAGGCAGGATCTCAGCAGATGACAGTCATGTGGGTGGGTGTGGAATCTTTGTGTGAACAGATGGTAGTAGTTGGATCTATTGTGGGAAAAAAAATCCTGTCCGGGGTCTTGGAAGAGCACAAAGGTGAACTAAAACTTGCTTTTCTAGCACTATGACCACTAATGCACACTATCTCACAGCACACAGGTTGTGAGTTCAGTGTGATAACCATTACTGTGAATTCACCTCCAGCTCCTGATTTAATGCAGGCAATTCACTCTCTACTACTCAGTTGCAATCCTTTGGTTGCACTTTAAACCAGGTGATTTAAACGGACAATTAACATGAGCTGCAGATACAGCAGATTGAAGCCCTTCTTCGGACTGCCAATTCATTACAGAAGTCAAAGGTTGTCAAGGACCCTGATCCTAAACCTGTTCAGAAGCACTTAATCCCAGGGGAAAAGAAAAGACACATGAATAAATAAAGTTGTGTCAGTATGTAGTTATTCCAGCGCCCATTGAAGTCCACGTGGCATTGATGAATGGAAGCCCACTGACCTTTAACCTCAGCACTTTAATGGACTCCAGAGGCATAAGAGTGCAGAGAGCTAAGCAAACGCCGTTTGAGGTGGATGATAATAACAGAATGTGCAGAGACGCATCGAGGTGCTGTCTGCTTCATCAACACCTCACCAGCTGTTTTACTCCTGGATCTACAAGAGCAGCTCCATCCAGGGATGATGATCACTCATCGTATCAGGGGTAGCTCAGCATCCATCACATCCAGCCCCCCAAAAAAGCAAAATTAGGTAGGACACTACTAAAGACCATCTAAGTGTCACATTTGCATAATTGTGCTTTTCAGTAGAACATTATGATGGTTTGATGGGTAAACAATTGCACCTATTTAAATGTGGATCTTAAACAAGGTTAGCTCATGGAATAAGTAACTTCCTGTTTGCTACCTAGGGTCAGTTTGGTGACTCCTGCAGTCTTAGGCCAACCAGAGATTCACCAATCCTCTTGCTTTAGTCTTTTCAACTGGATCTTGTATATCTTGGATTGCCACAATCAATACTTTTAACATGCCAGTAAAGCATTGTGTTGTCTGTCGATATTTAATCTGTGAAGCCTGTATTAGGCGTGACTTTTAAAAAGTTGACATTTAATAAAACACTTTAATGTTGATTTAGAGCACCTATCAGTTTTCACAGAGCAATGAGTGAAAATCAAGGTAAGTAATGGGGTTTCATTATGAAACTCAATGGGGCAGATTCACGCACGGGTGATAAATTTATAAAAGGATAAACGATCTGGGATTTTGTAAAAGCTAGAAATGGCGCTGTGAGTGGCAGTGTTCTTTGGCATCATGAAACAAGGGCCGGCTTTTAGCCTATGACTGTATCTAATCATAGGAGACTTTTGTGTATGTACGTCTGTGCGTGTAAGTCCATACATTAACACTAACATTTCCTTGTCTTTGTCCAATGACTTAATGCGCAAGATGTGAAAGCTTTAAGATTAGCTATTCACAACAAGCCCCACCTTGTAATCAGACATGCCGCCCCTTCGGAGGGATTTGGGAACTCCCTAGTGATGTCTCAAGTGTGTGATCACAAAGCACATCTCAGAGGAAGTGCCTCATATGGTGAAGTTAGTTAATGATGACAGAATGTCAAAAACGATTAATTTCGATCTCCAGACATCAAGCACCTAATTCAGTTAATAATTGATCTGTTTAAAAACAGAGCACAAGACAAGTTTATTGACACACAATTCAGAGTCAGCGTTAAGAAAAGAGTGAAGGCAATGTCATGGATTGTATCGCAGGGTTCTCTTATCTCCCTATAGCTAATTACCATTTAATGCTAATGGAAATGCTTGCCGAGGAAAAGCTTTTTCCACCAGTCACAGTTTTCTAGCTTGTCTTATGTTATTTTTTCCCATTTTTAAGTCAGCAGAAGCAGATGAAATTGCACACCATTACCGATACAGGCATGGAGGTGAACCAGCTTGGAGATACCCTGGGTGATGCACCGGCATGGTACGATTTGCATTTAAAGAGCCAAGTCCCAATCTGGAGATTCCATGGTTTAGTTCAGAGGAGGAAAGCTGGCCAGACATTTTGAACAGCAGCATAGGATAGATGAACTGTGGACTATCAATGGCAAGCAAGACTAAGGTGTGGAGAAGCTGTGCATCTGTGTCCACAAGGGTACAATCAATAACGCTGAAATGAAATACGATTTGAGCAGTGCAAACATCAGTATGTGCTGCTTGTTTTTAACCAAGTCCGAGTTTGAGTTGTATATGCAGTTTGCTACTGGAGCCACCCACGATGCAACTGATGTAGCATGCTGTTGTGAAAGCGAGTGGTATGGGGAAGGCCTGCCTTTAGTATTGTCGCATTCCGTACAGAACCACACTCAATTACCAAAACAGGCTCTGCTCCACTGAGGCCCAAACCCTGAAGAACCTGTAAAACACCACAGGTTACGTACTGTGACTGTTGTGTTGATTAGTTGAAACAATTGTTCTTTTTTTTTGTTATCAACACAGTGAGGGGGCAATGAGTGGCTCGCTGGGCTAATCTCTGTGTCTGTGATCAGACGATCGCTGGTTTGAGCTCTGGCCTTGGTAGAATGGTAAGATGTTCGTGGGCTCCAGGTCGAGGCCTTCAAGTCCCAGCTCCAAGGCGGCTGCATGCTGGCTGACCCTGAGGTGTGACTCCTAAGCTATGGAGAGTGAGATGGGGTAGGCAATGAGAGGGATTCTGATTTTCCTGTACTCATATGGGCAATAAAAGGATTTATTATTAAAAAAACATTCAGCTGCGACATTCAAACTCATATACGGTGAGGTCATTGACACCGATACTCAAATAACACAGACTCACTAAACACCAGGACCTGAATGCTTGCAAATTATTAATAGCCAGGCAGCCCATGTCCCAGGCTTCTGCAAATATATATATATATATATATATATATATATATATGCTAGTGGAGTCATTAGCACCAGCATCAGCTCACCGGAGGGCCAAACACACTGAACCACAGACAAGTCAAAGGCCTAGCTTTTCTGACCCATGCGTAACTTAATGGGGAAACTATACAGGCTATATTCAGACACGTGCGTTACACTTAACCGTGATGCTTACAACAACAACGGCTGGCAAAGAACTGTAAATTACGCATGCAAAATTTTCTCCCATGCATCGTCCAGCTGCTTATCTGGTGCAGTGGGACCTGGAGTCTATCGTGGGAAGTACAGGGCACAAGGATGAGGTACACCCTGGGTGGGATGCAGGGTAGGAGCTAAAAACAACTCATAGAGTTTGCAAGAGGAGCCGTGCAGGCCCTACAAATACAAGAAAGGGGGCAGGAATCAAAATGCCAGGTCTCTAGGTGTGAGGCAGTGTTACAACCTACTGTGCCTCCATACCAGCCCAGTATCAAGGCTTCTGCCCTGTGAATATCACATAACAGAGTGTCCCTACAGAAACTACAAAATGCTGCATTCTAGAATGCATTTCCTACAGTCTATATTTGTGTAGCCAGGTGGGGAATATTGGGCTGTCCACCCAATTGGTTCCCCTGTGATTTGGGCAGGGTTTGGGTTGGGTATATATAGTGGGTGGATGGTTAGGAATGGGACTGAAGCAGTTCCTGTTGCGGGCAGTGAAGGTGGCAGCCGTGGAGTGAGTGCGCAGGGCGTTTACTGGCGCACTTGTGGTCGTCCCGTATCCCTTGAGGTGTCGTGTTGGGGGCCGAGCGGTTGGTGTAATGCACACCTTTGGGGAGCTGCGTTCTGTCGTGCTTTGGGAGGTGGCGAAGGCAGCTCCAGCAGTGCTATAAGTCCTCACGTTGGCGGTTAACTGGGAACGTGGACATCGCCGCCGTTTTGTCTTTGTTTGTCTGTTTACATGCTATTGACACGGCATATCCTGTGGAACGTGTGGGCCAGGGGAATTTCAGCCAGCCGTGTTAGCGCTGGGGGGTAGCCTAGCGTGGACCCTGGGAGCCTCTTGGAGTGGTTCCGTTCCGCTGCCGATCTCTGCGCACAGCCTACATGCTGCCTCAAGATTTTGTATTTTGGTTTTTGATTTGATTTATTGTATTGCATGGAGTGATTTGTATTTTTGGTTTCTTTTTAAAATTATTTTGATTGTTGTGATTATTGTGTAAGCTTGGGTGGTTAGGCAGGCGTTGCAGGGCAACAAAAGTGGGTTCCACACTAACGTGTCTCTTTGCCCGAGTCTCAGGGCTAGTAGCCTTGAGCAGCACCTTCCTGGCTGGTGGCGGACCTCACTTGTGTGTGTAAGTCACTGGTAGTAGCTCACCAAGCACGGGTGTGGCTGTCAGTGAAGTTCCCCTGGAGCTCCTGCCTGTGGAGAGCTCCTGGTCCAGAGATTTGTGGTGCTGTCCTCTGCTGTGGTCTGCTGCAGGGGTTTGGTGCTGAAGGGTTTTTTAGATCTGTGTAGCGTGGAACTACAAATTTCCCTTTAATGTAATAAAACCACTTTTTACTGATTCATGTCTCCGGCCCTTCCGGTGAGTTTAACTTGTGTGCCCTTCGCGGGTTGGGTATCATTGTCCCAGGGTGTAGTGTCCCGGGGTGGCGTAGTCGGCTATTCATAAAAACAGGGTATCGTAGATCGCTCTGCCACATTCGTATGTCGTGCATCATACGTCAGCTTCAGACCGGACGGCTTGCAGTTATAAGATCAGCACCATGTTGGACAACGACTACTTTTCAAGTCCAACACACACACACACGACCCCCCCCCACACACACACACACACAAATGCTGAGTTCCAACAAGAGACTGACAGTGCAAATGATGGAGAACCAGCCCTAGTCTGTCTGCTCGGCATAAAGTGTTTATTATTTATACATAACATTCTATGGCACATTGATTTTCCTATAGGCATCTTTTCCCTTCCGTCAGGGCTGCAGTGAATGGGAGGCACTGGCACTGATTTCCTAGACATTGTATTGTGATTAATTACCCACTGGGGGCCATAGTGGTAGACACGCTGCATTGCTAATGCCATCCGTAACTGAGAGCATCTCCTTACTTCCTCTCCCTCAGCAGCAAAAGGGGGGGGGTT
The DNA here is from genome assembly GCA_026784285.1 of Stomatorhinus walkeri. Taxonomy (NCBI): domain Eukaryota; kingdom Metazoa; phylum Chordata; class Actinopteri; order Osteoglossiformes; family Mormyridae; genus Stomatorhinus; species Stomatorhinus walkeri. The sequence goes on along the minus strand of JAODUD010000002.1, from coordinate 4,229,015 downwards.
GATAGATTGGAGGGGATGTATGGAGTCAGGGGGAGGGGGGAAAAGAGGGAGTGTAGAAGAGGAGGAGAGATGATTCTGTTTATAGGTATATACTGTATGCTTATTGATGCATTATTAAAGTTATTTGTGCAATCCAGTGGTTACATTCACTCTGGGAGGTAGGTGGATCTGGGAGGTCAGACTCACGTTTTGTTGTGTAATTTTATGCAACATGTATGATGGCTCTCCTGGGTGACTCTAGCCGTGGCTTCAAAGACAGAGAGGAATGCCTCTGCACCCTTTTCACCGAATCGCCAGTGACATGGTAAACACCAAGATCTTCTTCTTAGGACACGTGGTGTGAACAACAGCGGTCCATCGCGGCTTGAGGTGAATGGTGACCTCTGAGGCAGAATTTATTTGCAAAGAAAAGGACTTACAGGAGAGAAGAGCTGGTTTTCTAGCAAGCGTCAAGAGCCCTTACTCTTCAGCTATAGGTTGTATGTTGTCATATGCATGATTAATCAGTCTCATGCCTGATGTTGTCATCTTTAGCTCCTTCTGTTGGTTCTTTGTTTTCTCGACCGGTTATTGCCGCTACCAGGCCGCACACGGAGCTGCAAATCACCCTAATCTTCGAAAAGTACCCCGGGAAAAGGGGGGGGGCAAAGGAAGAAAAAAAAAAAAAGCCAGGTGATTAAGCAAGATGTGGGAGAGCAATAAAAAGAGAGAGGGGGAAGGGAGTGAAGGATGAATCAGGAGAAGGGGATAGAAGGAGGGGAAGAGCAGATGATGGAGTGACAGAGATGGTCGGAGAGAGAGAGAGAGAGAGAGAGAGAGAGAAGGCGGGAGAGAGAGAATGATGGAATGAGAGGGAATGAGAGACGAGGGGAGGCAGAGAGATGCGAGGAGAGAATGAGAATGATACAGAAGGAGGGGGGGTCTTTCCCGCAGGCATGTTAAACATGTGCATCGGAGGACGATAACCACCATGAACCTTTCCCTCATAATATTTGCATTTATGTTGATTTCCCGCCAAAGGCAGAAGTAACGCTGGAAGGTCTACAAGGACAAAACTTTCCTGGCTCAGCTAGCGTCATGGTTCATGGATCTCTCTCACATTTTGCTCATAAGGGTTTTACCATTGAAGCACATTTTTGTCGTACTGTGACGGTTTTAATATCCCGTAGTGATTAATCACCCCACACTAAACAACTTTTGCGCTAATTAAACATTGGCAAGAATTTGCAGCTAATTTAGACACAAATGTCCATAAGGTAGCTATTTCTGATCCATGTCCTGTACTTTAGCCGAGGCCTAATTCACCAAATACTAACAGAACGTATTAATTGCTACCACGCCATCCATTAAGTATTCATGCCCGATTCAAAATGAAATAACAGAATTACTCTCATTTAATTAGGAATGTTTCCTCATTACTGCATTATGAATATTTAACAGCCGACATCTTAACAGAGCTGGCTGAAATGTGGCCTCGAGGTAATTGATTACAATGGAGTGGAATATGTGTTTTGCCGCATGTGTGATTCACGGAGTGCGGCGTCTTCCTTTTAGCGAAAGTCCCTGCTTTGATTGGCAGGGGTGAGTCGTAATGGACGGGGTGGGAGGGGAAATACGTAGAATAAGAGTTGAGAGTGTGGTCATGGTGTGTGTGTGTGGGGGGGGTGGTGGCGATAGGTACGTCTGTAAGAGTGCTACAGCCATCAACCACAATCTTGCCAGTGCTATCCTTCCTCGTGTGCATTGATT
>JAODUD010000002.1:4198370-4217781 GCA_026784285.1 Stomatorhinus walkeri | reverse complement strand
GGAAAAAAAACAGATATTTATCACACTATGGGGACATTGTGTCCCCATAAGGATAGGTATACCCGCTCACACACGCAAACCATCACACACACACTTACAGAGCCAAGGGACTCGAGACAATGAGTGGAAATAGAAGCGCAAAAAATACAAAGGAAAGAAGAAAAGCGTTTTCCATGGAGTGTAGTTGGACAGAGAGCGAGATGGATTGGCCTGGGTTTCAGCTGGGTTGTGTAATATCTTTAAAGTGGCAGACACCAGCCATTATCCATTAGTCTTCCTGAGAAATGCCTTGTCAAGACCGCTGAAGGAATTTTAAATTAATGTCACTTCCTCTCCATTTTAAAAAGCCAGTGTTATGACATCTTGCAAAGGTTTATTTTATGATTATTATTTGAGTTTTATATAGCTTTAATTTATCGGAGAGTGCACGTGGCACAGGCCACAGTGAATGGCCGAGGAGGTAGACAAAAAACACTTCAGGGGAGACGGGGAATGTTATTGTGCCATTCCCTCTGCTGTTTGTAATTGAAGTGGATTTCCTGTCTTACGGGCTGTGGAATATTCTCTGCACTTTGTTCTGGAGGGGGGAAAAAGCAGGGGAGCTGCCTACATACAGACGTGGACGGAAAGATAAAGGGAAGCCAGTGTAACTGGTTCGTCTCTACCTTTTGTCTCATATGAGCTGATTGATAATGGGTGTGTGTTAAATCTGCATGTGCCAGACGTGTGCCAGCACTGAACAGGCTCTGCTTCAGAATTATCCGATGATTATATTGTAAATTATACACAAAGCTTTGAGCTTGAAAATAAATGTCGCTCATTTCTTTCATTACATACCAGAAACACACACACACACACGTGTTTACACACACACATACGCATACACACACACAAATACACGCACATACGGAGGCTCGCACAAACAGCACTACAGTTTAACTGGCAGGATGTACAAGCTGCTACACTATGATGCCTCGCACAGAATCCTTCCCCGTTTTTTGCAGTTTTCCTCCAAAGTTTGCACACAGTAATTGTCACAAGGATCAAATGATGCAGCCCCTGCTTCAGAGCCATGCTGAGGGAATGAACATATTCTGTTTTCTTGCACTCAAATTGCATTTGAGGTACAGAAAACTTTTTCTCCACATGCCGTTGTACTTTTAGGACAATTTCCAGAGCGTCTACTCTGGTGTCAGTTCCGTTGTCGATACTGTAAACATACAAGTCGAAATGGCAGCCCCTAATTGCCAATTAACCACATAAAATTCACTTGAGTAAAAATAATAATAATAATAAGAAGAATTTTAAAAAATGCTTGATTGTTCCCTCCCTTCTCTGGCCTTCAGTGAGCATGGAAGGGGTCAGAGAAGCCCCCAGTGCTGTTGGAGAACAAACGTGAAGCGGATGATAAGAAAACAGAAGGAAAGCTAAGGTGTCAGAATATTTTGGGTAATAGTAGCAATGCTTTGGAGATTCTGGTAATTATCCACTGGCTGAGCACAAGCAAGGCTGGGTAGCAGGTGCAGGCCAATTTGTAATGAGATTGTAAATGTTTTTCTGTGACTTCAATCATTTAGACATTGTGAAATGTTCCTTGTTATCGCTATTTTGCGCTGAAATTGCATAGTTGTATAATGGTTTAATTGTAAACCTTCATAAAGTTGAACATTGTCAAGTATAGTCATTAAGTAATGGGACATATATAATATACTGTACATATAACTATGAATTCTAGTTGGTTACCTCAGCATTTGATGCAGTGAAGAGGTTTTCCAATAATGAGCACAATGATTTTGCTTGTGTTCCTCCAAGTGTTCAGCCATTCACAAGAACGTTATTTCTTTTCTTTTAATTTTGAGTAGCCATATTGGTCACTTAAAGCAATATACAAAATAAGAAACTATAACAATGTTTTACCAATGCGATCATTATTATAAAAAAAGTGTTCATGTCCAACCAAAATCTCTTACACTCCGCCATGCCAGCCTGGTACCAGGCCCAGAAGGTGCATTATTGGCCAAAAATCAGTGCATGACTTCACCCACCATGCAATAATACAGTATAAAAGAATCATGCATCAAAAGATCATCTGTCACCATTCTAAACATAGGCCACACAAAGCTGTTTGTTTCCCTGAATACTTCATACCCATATTCTGCAAAGCAAAAGACAACCGACCTAGCCAGGGCAGCCTATAGGTGTTGTCAATTAGGTAATACTGGTTCCCACCTTGCTGCCATCATCCAAAATTAGTTCAATCCTCTTCACATACCCAATTCTCCTTTCTTCAATCCAATCTAAAGATGTCCTTATCAGTTTGCTATTGCCTTATGGCCTCAATCTCACCTCACCAGTTAGTTATAGCTCTTCAGGCAGTGGATGAGCTCTGAGTTTATATGAGGGCTAATGTCTGACACTGATTGACAGCTTTTGGTATTCATTTCGTGGTTGTGTACATTCAGAAGAGTACAGCATTACACGAGAATTCTGATAGCATCTTCTCCTTATCCCAGCCGTGTGTGATATAGGTTTTAGTCTGAGCATCTGACTTGCCGACGTGTACATTATACTGATACATGCATCTGATTCTGTAGGCCGTAGACACGGTTTTAAAGCTAAGGTTTTTGTGCAGCAGAGCATGGTGTACCTGTTTTGAATTCTGAGAACACGATGTACTCTTTTGAGAAATATGTGTAAACATTTGAGGAAAAACCGCAGTAATGAAAACATTAGGACGGTCCACACAGACTTATGCAAAACATCCTCTTTGCAAGAATACTTAATGAATTAATCAACAATGACCTCTATGCTGCATGCATATGTCAAAGGACAATAGAGACCTTGCATTTCAAATTTGGCTGATAAAAGCAGATCTGAAACAGTAGCAGAACTTAGAATGGGGGTGATGAAAAATGCTATTATAGTCAACAATTCTTTCTGCATTCACTGCTCCTACGCTCCCCTGCTTCTTTTCCAATGGAAAGCAACGGAGGAGCCTTCTATTTCCAGTGTCCCCACCTCTGTCCCTTTGTCTCCTCCTTCCCTGAGTCCTTGCTGTCTCCAGCAGGTCCCGATTTTTTTGGTTTTTGACTTCTTTCAGTTGCCCATGTTTGCCTCAGGCAGACCCATGTACCCGCTTCCCCATGGGCGTCAGTCATGCCTGCGGTCACAGAGTCCCTCGGAGGAATGTTTCTGCGTTTGTAGAGCATCCTCAGATTTATTTACTGCAAAAGAAGCAAGTCTGATTGAATCACAGATCACTTGTGGCATTTGGAATGGCTTCTTGATGGTGCTCAGTGGCGCCCACTGTGTGGCCTCACTACTTTGATTGTCAATAACTTGGTATGGTAGTTGGACCATAACACAAACGGATCCAAGACTGGACTTGAATGGGATCATGTAATTGTTGCCAGGAGCAAGGTGACGCCTAAACGAGTAGCTTCTGGCTGGAGACAGGGCTGTGACAGAAGTGAAAATATCCACATATATAGTTGTGAGAAAACGGTCTAAATTGAGGTCACTATTTTATTTTTCCCTCCAGATGAAGAATATCTCTGTGTTTAAGAACCTCTAACCTTGGCCACATTTTTGTGCACATCCATCTGTGGCCGCACGCATTTTACGTGCAGATCAATCATTTCTTTTACAGCAGCAGGTGATCGACCTGACAGAGACAAGGAAATGCCGGGCAGCCCCAGACAAACTCATCATGCGAGGTTATCACACAGGAAAAAATGCACCAGAATGTTCATTTCATGGGCACTTTTACCACTGGTGCTCCGCTTGTTGTAGCGTTAAATTACTCCCACTCTGCTGTGGTCTTGCCACTCTAATTGGATGACATACAGCAGAAAACAATACCCACCTTTAATACTGATGTGCATTACAAAGGCCCCTCAGACACACACTGATGCTTGCAACAAAAAAAAAATCCTTTGACACCTGTAGACGTATGTATCTTTAACATATCATGTCTTACGCATTTAGACCCACAAAGCCTTTAACATGTTAATTCCTTGTTTTACATCATATTAACTATTCTTTAGATATAAGGTGAGAATGCTCTTAAGAAGGTCTCCTCACTGTAATGCATATTACTAGAAAATGTCACACTGAGATACCACACTCAGTGTCAAGGCTGTATTAATCAAGAATTCTTTTTTTTTTTTTCCAAGTGACTTCCACAGATGAAAGATACCACCTCTACCACAGTTCTGGGGGACTGTGGATAGTCAGTTGGAGGTTAATGGCATTCTTTAGTTACTCAGGGATGTACTTTGCTGATCTTAATACAGACACTCTGAGCGCCATTATCGCTAACAATCCAGAAGAATATTCTCCTGACCTCAGTGTCGCAGAATCTCTACAAGTATCCCAGCTGATGCTTCTGCACTTCAGAATGTGCACATTTAGTTCTAGGGTATTATATAACAATATGTATGCCAAACTATTTTTCTTATTCTTTCAATGGAATCTTTGAGTTGCGCTGAATGCTCTTCGGGCTGACTCAGCAACGCCGACATGCAGATCCACTAATGAGCTTGTGAAGAGGTGTGGCCTTTATGGAACTTGCAGTCATGAAAGGGGATCAGGAAGACCTTATGGTGCTTAGCTATGGGCTGTGGAGCAGAGATAAAATGCAGTTACTGATGCAGAGACACTCTGGCTGGATGGTGAGGTAATCTGCAATCAAGGCAACCCTGGTGTCCGTAACCTGAATCACCTTGAGGTTCTTCCGCAACAGAGAAAACCTGGAAGCTGTTAAACTCATTGAAGGGGTGATGATGTCGATCTACCATATGCAAGTAGGCTTTATGAAACAGATACAGGATAGCACCTTCACATGTCTATGTGTGTCTGGTATGAACACTATAGTGGGCCTAGGAAGCCTTTCACAAGTGATAATAGATTCTATATTCAAGATTCAAATATCTTGATTATATGAAATTACATTGCCACCATTAAGGGCATAGGTGTGTCCCCATTGAGGAACAGACAATGCATGACGTTTTCTAGAAGAGGGACCCTTTTGTAGTTATAGGGTCAGGTTAAACATGGATTATAGAACGTTGTCTAAATGAAACTAACAGGCTATAAGCAGTCAGATCCATCAGGGACTCCTCTGTTGTCCATGCGTAGCCATTGTAAATCACTTCTAACATGAGCAGAAGAGATGGATGGACATGTTGTAGAGAGACTGACAGAGGTGGGTCAAACCAGTCTCTGTTTTTCTCAAAACCTTGGCATAGAGTGTTGACCACTGTGAAGAATGTGTGGATGTACGTGTGTATCTGTCTTTCTGTATGTCGGTTTATTTTGTGTATGATGCTGAAGTGAATAAATTGCTGTGTGTGTCAGTATCTGCTGTGTGCATATTGTGCAACTCAACTCGAGTGTTTTCAGGAGTTTGACTCCAATTACTGGGTTTTTCTGTTTCTGTATTTCGCAATAAAAAAAAAATACCATTTTCTCTGCCACTGAAAAGGAACAAACAATCTGCACGGGTGACACATCTTTAACTTGCATCAACATGCATCGTAAGCATTATGCAGATCGCAAACACAGAAACATAAAATTAACAAGTTGCAATGCATAAAGTCCAGGTCAGCTCTTTGAAAGAGTTTTCCAGCACATTCTGTAATCGATAGCAGGGATTTAAACAGGGTCCTTAATCTTTTTTGGACCAGTCCTAGTACCATTAGTCCAACAAAGCCTGAAATTTAACTGGATTAATTTCTGTCTGTTTGGTATGCAGTTAGAAAAATACAAAATGTATTAGTCATATGAAATGCTAATTACATGTTAATTAATTAGAAAAATGACTAATTTTTGAAACGGATCATTTCCATTTTTAACATCACTATTAAATACTGTGTGTCAACAAGCTGAGGACAGATCTTGAAATAGTCTTGATGTAGTAGATTTAGAACGTTCTAAAAGACTCTGATGGTTTAAAGCTGCCTAGATGTTGCCGGCTCTGCCACTGTTTATGAATATTTTATGTGTTTAATTTGTTATTGCACGACTTGCTGAATGAATCACAAAGTGTGCTTTTCCACAGTAGGGCTGACAGTCCGTAAATGCTGACTCATCCTACTGCTAAGGCCAAGCATTCTGACTGAGGGCAATCTATCATTAGCAAAGATTTTTTTTCGTGCCCAGTGGTGTGCTTCTCTTTGATTGAAAATGGCAATAGAATGGTCAAAGAATTATTTTTTTTTGGATTAGAATACACAGAGAATTTCGGCCAAGCGTTTGTGTCCACAAGTTTGATCTAGGAGTGTGGAGACGTGAGCGTCGTCAGGTGTCCTTCACACTTGACTTTGTAGAAGCCGTAATGTAACATGACAGGTTTTGGACTCTGTATCAAATGTATCAAGTGATGATGGATGCAGCCGTTTGAAGCTGTATCCCTCGCCATATCTAACCAAACATTAATGAGGATAATTCCAGTTCCATGTAGTCATTCACTTTCACAGCCATGAAACATCGAGTTATGTGATCTGCTGTTACTTTGACCTCTCTCGGAGGTGGCAATCCAACCCAGTAGTGCAGTGTCAGAGAAGCCCGGCCCGCTTGTGAGATCACGCTCTGAAGGTGAATGTTGCTGCGTGCAGGTGAAAAAATACCCGCGGAAAATGTGCTTACAAATGAGATATTTTCTTGCTGAACTCCAGGCAATGAAAATGACAAAATATATAATATATACTGTACTATCATAGATTAAGCACGTGCACGCAGCTATTCAAAAACTTTCGGAAATATATATGGGGGGAAAAAAAAGTTCCGTGGTTTGGCATCGTGGCATTAGGGTGTTCGTTATCTACCTCTGAAATTCACCAGAAACCGAGGCATGAACAGAAAGCATGGTGTGGATTACCCGGCTTTGATGTTATGTTGTTCAGAGTTTATAGCACATGCTTCTCTTTGATCATACTGTGCCCTCTCACACGTCTTAGCATTGCCTGTGTGCCTGCGTGCTCCTTGAAGCTACAGGTAGCCTGGCTCCCTTGAATCAGATGAAGAGTCTTAGAAATAAGGAATAGAATGAGCAATTAATTTGCTTTGTCTGATATGATCCATCAGTGAGAAATAAGGACAATCTGCTCCTATACTGTCTGGTCCGCTTCTGTCCTTTGAAGACTGTCCTAATGTGATGTGACAAGCATAGAGTAACATCAGAAAAGAATTCCAGTGGGCTCACCTTAAATGCTCTCCACGGGTCAGTTTGTCTATGAGCAATAGGTCTTTATTACTTGTGACAGAGTTTATTGTCACCCTTTTAGGGGCGTCATTATAGGTAGTTAGCGCAGTAACCTCACACCTCCAGAGTGTTGTACGTTTGGTTCCTGCCACAGCTCTATGTAGTATGCATGTTCTCCCTGAGTTCTTATGGGTTTCCTCTCACAGTCATGTATCACTAAACTGTGCTTGGTCTGCAGTGTTTGAGTATGTATCCTGCTTTGTGCCCTTGGCTTCCCTGGATAGGGTCCAAACTAACCCTGCAACCCGGTCTGGGAATAGATGTTCTGCTACTATAATAACACAACACTCCCCACTTAACAAACTTATGACCAGTCGGTATTGTACACTGCACAAGAACTCTGGTCGAGAAAACGGCAGCGTGGCGTCTACGCGTCGAGTATCTCACCCCGCATCACCCTTCCTCAGTCTCATTCCCGAGGTCAGTCAGTATTCACTACACTAGCAGTCACAATCTCGAAAACTCCAAAACATATTTTGCCTATAAATTTGTGTTGTCAGAGATTTAACCTGCGTAATGAGAGTATCAGCGGTGAGGCCACAAGCACGGACATAGAAGCAGCAGGAAATTTTGTTGACCAGTTTAATGAAATCATCAAGATACAACTTAAAACAAAATTATCAGGTTGGAATTTCCTCAAGACCTAAGTAATGTATATTAGAGCTGAGTTCCTCTATTTTGTTAGTTACAGTATACAGTGCACTACTGTATAAACATTTATAAATATAACAAAATGCCATAAATGGTACAAAGGTGACATTAAAACAATATCAAAAGATGATTGACAGAAACCCACTACCAGTACAGTATGGATGAAATAATATTATATAATTTAGTAGTAATATAATAATAATAATTAATAATAATAATTGAAGGATTTTGATCTATCCACTGCACTGTTCTCACATCTCACAGTCCCCAGGTTTAGACTCTATGGTCTACTTAATGCATGTTTTAAAATAAGTTCTGATGATTGGGGCACCTTTAGGGCTGCATTTCCGCACGTGGAGATTAAAGACTGATGTGGTAATAGATCGACTCGTCAGACCGCGTCTCACACCTCAGAATTCTCCCCTCTATTTGTTGTGCTGCACAGATCCTGTGATGTTGTAATCCTGTTTAGCCTCGGGCTAAATGCCTGTTCCTCGTAGTTTTGGAGTAAAAACTTTGTTCTTTGGCAAATGTTCCTGTGAAATATCACTGTAGTCTCCTCTGGCTACCATTTTTGAAGAAACATGTTGTTCTCACTCCAACAAATTGTTAGAATACTCTAAATGAAACACTGCACGAACACACGCACACACAGACACACACACACGCACACACACACACACACACTCGTATATATAACAGCCAAAAAATTGAAAGCCCTAAAACAAACAAACGGAGTTCCTTAATAATACCTCCAGTGTTATTTGGCATAGATTCTGACTCAGTTCCTGTGTGAGAAATGACATAACTTGGTGTTTTCTTTGTTGGTGGTATAAAATATTAAAATAAAACTTTGTGCTGCCACTGTAGAATCACCTTCAATAGTTGCACATCTTCAAATGGGACATTTGCATCCAAAGCGATCACAGGCACTGCATCTTAACCCAATAAGCCACAAATGAAACAGTGAAACGAGCCCTTACAGTGACCGTCTGTGCTCTGTGGAAGGGGGCATTCAGGAAGATTCCACTGCCATTGGGGTAGAGATGATTATTCATAGAATGAATGAATCATTTGCTGATGGCTTCACATTTATTGGTATTTACCTGCACTCTGAGGGCCAGACAGTGCCAGGACGATGCACGCTCTAACTGAGAGGCCGGACCTCTTCATTGCGGCCAGCAAGCTCCCGGTCCAGTAGGTTATTTTTTTCCATGTTGCACACATGCACTTTTTTAAGAACAGGGATGAGCAGAGATGACTCATCTGACTATATGACCTCTTACCACTGCCACTTTACCACTGTGTTCCTTACAGCAGTTGCCTCATGAAAATACACTTATATATGCAATTAGAGGTTTATGCACTGCAACTTGACCATGGTAGCTATCGTCATGTTATTCTCAGTGGGTTCAATAATATAATGCTGCCTGTATGTGCATTCACTAATATTTTCATTTAACTGATTCGGGGTTGTTTAGTATCCTGTCCAGGGTGTCCCCCAGCATTGTGGTGTATCCTCCCTGAGATGGGCTCCAGGCCCTGAGTGATTCTGACCAAGATGGATGGATCGATGGACGGGTGATTTTGTAAAGGAATGAGCAGATATCCTGGCTGTGGAGAATGTGCTTTCGTCTAGTCGATGATGTCTTTCCCCCAGGCTTCCATTCTAAAGTCACCTTAGTCAGTGCTCCTCTTGAAATATCTGCAAATTCAGCAGTTTTCAACAATGAAGAGCCATCCAAGCATACACCCAGCGCCCTAAGTCCCAGAAATCGCCCTTTCCTGCAGAGGTGCAGGAAACAAACTATCTGTTTACACATGGTCTTATGTTTAAGCCAATCAAACCACTGAAAAACACACAAATTAAAGGACCATGCTATGCTAGCAGAAAGTGGCTCTGGGGGTAGTGAGCCTGCCTCACACGTCCAGGGTTGGGGGACAGAATCCCGTTTTTGCTTTGTGTGTGAGGAGTTTGCATGTTTTCACTGTGCAAAATGGGTTTCCTTTGGGTATTCCAGTGTCTTCCTGACGTTCAGTTAGGCTAATTGGCGTCTCTAACTTCCCCCTAGTGTGTGGAATTGTGCCCGCTGCTCTGTACTGCCTGCTTCAAAAAGTATATGTGCATGTTATACTTAACTGGGCAAAAGTCTTAGGCTGTCAAAGAAAATGATCTTTAAATCATCTTCATGTTCGTGCAAAACTATGATTTTATGTCTGTCAAAGTGTGTCAGCTTTGCCATTTCAAAATCTCCCCTAAAATCACCGCAGTATTTGCAGCAACCGTCCAGTGACTCAACTACCACACCTTGTTTGGCTGAATAATACCTCATTGAGTTAACTCATTAAGTTAATTTACTGAGATGGTGGTCAAATTTAACAAATACATGGAATGCTTGAGGTGCCACTGAAGTGACTTTTGGGAGAACAAAAGAGTTTCTTTAGTTTTTCATTATTATTTCTTGTGTTACTGTTAATTTGCATTTCTTAATTTTGAATTGTGTGAATTTCTTTCCCCAAACTAAAACACTCACTACCCAGATAAATAGCCTTAAACATTTAGACTCCCCAAGACGTTTGCACAGTGCTGTATATAACACATTGCAGAAGGAGCTTAAGTAACTGTATAATGTATAGGACCGATAAAAAATAAATATCAATGAATGTGTGCACAATGCCCACTTTTTCAATTCATATACAAAGCTAAAAACCTAAATAAATAATGCAGAATTAGCTAAAGGATTTTAATATAGTCAGTATATGGCAATCCAGCTACAGTGTATAGTTTTAATGGCCATAACTTCATCCATCCATTTTCATCAGCCACTTACCAAACAGAGCACTGTGAGGAAGCCTTTCATTTATCCTTGGCAGGATACACCCTGGATGTAGTGCCAGTCCATCGCAGGGTACACACACATTTCTTGCACTATGGGCAGTTTAGAGATGTCAGTCTAAAGATGTAAATTTAGGCCTTCGAGAACCCTGAGACGGCTCCTATCCTGTGGATTGTCTGAGGGTCCCTGAGGACTGGGTTGAGAAACACTGAATTAGCCCATCTGTATACCTATCGACTATAAGAGGAATCATCGGCAACAGGGGAATAACATTCAAAATCCACATGTAGCGGAAGACGGGGTTTGAACCTACAATGCTTGAGCCGTTTGGCACCAGTGTTACCCACATACCCACCATACCACCTGACATATTCCTAAGATTCAATTAAACCACACAATGTTGGTTAAAAAGGTGAGAATTAAGGACGCAGTTATTGATTTCATGTACAGCCAGCTACCTTACGTTGCTACCTCCACCAGTAACCCAGATGATGACAGAACAAGCATATCAGATAATGATGATAAAAATTGAAATATTATAAGCGTTTCTGCCAGTGCTGATATCAGTGTACAGACATGTTCAGACAACAAACTGTGAGCAAGGCTTCACACATAGCCTGAAATGCATAGACACACACAGCTACCGCATGCATTTTCAATAGCATTCTTCTAGTACAGCTTGGCACCTATTGCAGCGCGTAAGGCAGGAGGGCGCTAGTCAGTCGATCAAACAGGCACATATACACACCTCATAAATGATATAGATATCTGAGTCATATGAAACATACAGTTTCAGGTTGTGGATCATTAAACCCCCCCTATAAAGCCAATTTAATGGGGGTGACACTATTATCTAGGAAGAGCTTCCGTATACTTATGTGATGTTTTCATTTCAGCATATGATAGCCAAATAAAGTTTTACTCAAGCTCTAGTCAGTATTTATTGTTATATATAGATATCTTTGTACAGGTTAGTTTTTATGGTGTTCTTTGTGAGTGATGCCAAATCTATATGTAACATCAGAGAGGTGGGCGGTTCAAAGATTCCGGAACTGTTTATTATTGCTTTTCTAGCCGCATTGTAGGATGGTAGCCCGTGTAGGCGTCTGCTTCTCTGAGCTGAAAAATAGCTATGCTCTTAACACGCAGCGGAACGTGTCCGCTCTTCCTCCTTCATCTGCTCACTGGGAAAAAAAACTCTGCCCTTCGAGGAAGATCTGTATGCTGTGACCTTTTTTTTCATGGAACAGGGATGGAGGATGTTGAGTGAATTTTTGGGGCCCAGTCCCTAGTAAGTCTCCTGCAACAGTCTATCACTCCTCCACCAGGCTTTCCACAGAATCTTATCCCACAGAGTCTCTCATTTAACTCTAATTTTTTTCATAAATACCTCGCTATTAAGAATGACAGATTTTCTGCTGTTAATGCTTATAGATGTAGGATTTAATTTTCTTCTCCCACTGCTGTATTTTTTGTCCACCATTGGTAATCCTAAATACCTTATTATTCAAAATGGGTGAATGCCAGCACAGCATAAGTGCAATTCAAAATGGTATGCAACGTAAAGAGTTTGACCAGATTAACTTTCATCACCAGATGTTTCCATTAATCCCTCCAGTCTTTTGGGTCAAGGAAGGACTTAGAGGTCTTACCCCTGAGAACATCGCGAGTCAGCAGCTATGCTCCATGCTTACACTGGAAGTTATTTATTTTTATTTTTTAGCTGACAAATTACTCAGTCTTGGTGTCTTATTTTATTTTATTTAATAGACCAAGCTGATTTTGAACTCATAGTTTTGTAATAATCATAATTATCATTATACTTATAATGAAAAATAGTGCACGTTTGCGATTCACTGTAGGTCAATGTAAATAAAAAAATATGAGTCATACGTGTGTGATGCGGGATATGACCTCCTCTGGAATTACCTGAAGATTACATTGTGATGCAGGCAGGTTTGTGGTTTGCACAGCTGGACTTAAATATAACCTTATTAAGAATCTTTAATATCAATAGTAAACAGCTATGATACATATCTGCAGAGTTTTCTTACCTGATCAGGTACCTGAACATTAATCAATTTTATATGTGACTATTGGTTTATTATTTAGTGGCTTGGAGGAGACATTAAACCAAAGTAATTATATGTGATTATTCAATTATGCATCTTGCTACAGGTGACAAGAACTATTGCTCAAAGAGCATAAAATTTACAGTCAGCTGCTTAACTACTAACCATAAAAACTATTTTACTAAGCTGAACTGTGCCTTAGCACATTAAATAATGACAAAGCATTTAGTTAGCCAAAAATCCCTAATGAAATAAATCCTGGATTATTCTGAGAAGCTTTGCTTTAAGAAAATTAAGCATATTTTAAGAGATGCCTCTAAAGCAAATGAACTCCTGCTGCAAAAGACTCAATCTAACAAGGCGATGTAATAATAGAGCATGAATAAAATTGATCAATTTAATTTCGGTCTTTGCTATTATTTTTCCAAAAATACTGAATGATTTATTGGATAATCACTGTAGATACAATTAATGACATAATTAGTGACAGTTAGCTGCAGCTCACAAACTGATCTTTGCTAAATGTCAAAGGTATTGTGTGGATAATCATTAAATGGACTGACCAATACAGCATCATTAAGCAATTAATTTTAATCATGAAAATCCATGCATTTATTTTTGGACTATTATTCAGCGTATAATGTGAGCGTAGTCAGGCATATTGTTTTTCTTCACCTGGAGATGGACTAGAAGAGTAATTCAGAGAAGGTCTGTCTGATAAGGTCTCATCTTTCCAGTTCCAGTTTTAAATAGATAATATGCTAAATTTCTGGGTTCTGGTACTGGGCAGGGGGGTGTGGCTCATCGGGTTAACACTGTGCCAGTGGCTGGAAAGGCACCTGTCCAATCCCTATGGACGGCAGTGTGGTCTCGCACCCTTGATTTGGTCCCTAACCCTCACTGCTCCAGGTACTGCGTGTCCCTGCTTTCTCGAAGGTGCATCGCTTTGTGTGAGAGCATCTGCTAAATACATAAGTGAATGTTAATTACCCCCAAGGAAGGTAGTTCATATAGTACATATATATGTTGTCATGGTAGTGACAATAGTCATTGTTGGTAAAAGTGCCATCTTGTTTTGGTGAAAGCACGCTGAAATGCGATGGAAACCCCCGTGTGACAGTGGCGGGTGCGGCTGTGGCTAGCCCGGAGCTGGAGGGAGTCAGGTGACAAACAGTCACATTCCGTTCTGAACCGTAATTAGTCGCACCTGTCCGTTGCTTCCGCTGGGTTTCTTCATGCTGGTACATTTCTGTTCTGTGAAATGCAAACCTGGGAAAACACACCAGAAACCAAGTAATCTCCGGCCCAGAATCCCTCGTGAAAATCGACCGTTCTCCTTTTTTTTCTTATATATGCTGAAACATCATTTCTGTTTCTTTCTGCCTCTTCCCCCCGGGTTCCTCAGGAATTCTGCTTCTCCTTTTCCATCCCTGTGTTGTTCCCAAGGCCTCAGGAGGCCAATTTAAATAAAATGCACTGGTCCGCTACACACTGCCTTTCGTCAGGCATCTCCGTCTGTCAGGCTCAGAAGGGAAATCTTACACACACAATATACATCTCAAGTCGTTTTCCCACCAAACTATTGGTCTCTGCTACTGAGTTGGACCTCTGCAGTGGAAAAAATAACACGGAATGAACCTTTTTTAGGACATCAGTCAAAGAGGCACTTCATTTTGCATTTCATCTGTTGGCAATTTATTACTTATAATTTATATGGTCAACTGTTATATTCCTCTATTTTAAAACTTACCACAAGATAAAACTTATTAATGAAATCACTACAAGCATTGTTAAGAATCTGAGGAGTGGAAATTTATCGAAATGAGTTAACCTTTGGCTCCCAAATCACATGAAGTTGGTACAAGATGCTGTTTGAAAGGAGTGAAAAGATCAGATAGGAAGAAATAAATCAAGGTACAGCTAAATAGCATCTCCCTTTAATTTTCAAGCTTAGCTTGTTCTTATCAGTGCACCTGTGACATCATTTGTCTCTCTGAAAATGACCAAACCCTCTTCCATGCGACGGAAAGTGGCATTTACCTGAAAAAGGTCTTTAACATCCTAACCTTCTGTCATAACTCAAGGCCAAACAACGCCTGGAAGTGATAGTCAAAACAAGTTCTCTACATCTGGGTTACAACCCCGAGTTACGCTGGGTCATGTCGGTCACACTGGTGTGGGTGCCCTTTAAAATAGCCCCCCCCACTACAGGGAGGCTCCAAGGCCCGTGCAAAGCTTGCCAGAGGCACTCACGGCCTGCTCTTTATTACGCAAGGGAGAGAGGCCACGCTAACCTGTTTGTAACTCAATTACAATGTCTGCTGCCTCTCAGCCCAGAGAAAGGGCTCTTTTTTACATCTCATTTATCATACCTCATCTCCAGACAACATGACCTGACGCACTAGGAAATCTGCTCGGGTGCACATACACAAAGATAAATGCATACAGCCATTTATGCATGCGCATACACAGCCACACACACACACAACACAGACATAAAATAAAGGCATATGTCCATTTGTGCATATGTACGCAGACGGAGCTAAATATATAAAGAAATTTCTGTGCATGCACAGAAGCACAAATGTGCATACATGCATCGATACTGAAATTCTCAAACCACAAGCACATAGTTCTACAAACATCATCTCCAGTGTTCCTGCTTTATACATTTAATTAAACATAGGTGGATCATTTTTTTCTCAGTCCCTTAAATGCACCAGCATGGATCATACAGATATATTGAATATAATTTGGGGTTTCTTGGTCAACACAGTTCACAATTCAAACACATCTGCTTTCTCCCCAAATTTGCGTGCCTTCTCCGTCTGCAATCATAGCACCATTGTCACAAAATGATCTCTCTAAGCCTCAAAGACTGAGCTACAGATTAATTCAAGAGTTTGAGGGAAGGGGACATGTGCAATAAGGACCACTGTGTCAAATGAATGAATGAATAAATGAATGAATACATAGCCTGAGAAGATGCATGACTGAGTCGGCATGGACCCCAGCAGACAAAATCCGAAAGCTGCCTGGACGCTGACGAGTGGGATTTTCATTATTAAAAAAAGTCTTCATTCCCTAGGGTGGTCGACTCATATTCTGGTGCAATTTACGCAACATTAAAAAAACAGAATTGTTAAAATTACTTGCCAGTAGTGTTTATAAACTTGTTATATGATTAATTTTCTTATTAGTTGATGTTCCTTACAGGAATGATTTAAAAGCTTGAAGATTTCTTTGCGGTAGGCAAAACAAGAATACCAGCCTTAACCCTAACCCTGCAGTTAGAAAAATAAATTAATAATGTAATACTTACTCGAATTGCTACATTGTTATACGGAACTATGAGTCTTTCCATTGACTATGATATGCTTTTAATCAAGGAAAAGAAAAACTTGATCTGTATGCTGGTGCACACGGGCATACATTATGGGTGAGGGGGGCATGTAACTCCGCCCTCCGAAATAATGAATGTAACTCTCTGGACCCCTTAAATGGGTGGATACCCCAGCCCCCTAATTGCTCAAACTAAATTCTGTCCTTGCATGCGCATGTATTTTTAACTGCGAACACGTATGCATGACGAACAATTTGCAGCGTCTGTATTTATTCGGCTTGTGTGCCGTAAGAGAACTGCGGTTTCCACATCCCTGTGAGACAGGGTTACTCATCCTGAAATAAAAAAGCACGGGCTGTGCGCCGTTATGCCTTTGCCAATTGCGATACGCGACTCCTGAAATTAGGGGATTAAAATAGCTAATAAAATCATTTCAAGTTGCCCGCACAAACACGAAATCATTAGGCTTGGACAATGAAAACGTTTCCGGGTAAATTGCTTTTTGACCGGACACTTTAACTACTCAAAGTCTCCCGTATTTAACCGTTTAACATTAGTGTTTCACTGCATTGGAAAAACGATTTACAGCATAGCCACATATTTTTTGTCGCAGCCGTGTTAACACACATTCAAAAGTAAACAGGGTACCCACGTCTATCTAATAATAAAGATAATGGCAGAGATGATAATTACGTTCATTATATTCATTCTCATAATAAAGCGAGCCATTCTGTTGCTTCTGTGGGCTAGTGCCAGGTGCCAGTTCTGTCATACCCTGCAGACGTCCCTCCAAATCGTTCGTTCTTCTTAAGGCTCCAGATCGTGTTTTTTTCTTTGATAACTGAAAACAAGAACCAGCGAATACATACGCTGCTCGTCCGCCCCTAATCAATCACATTATTTTCAGCTACATTTCATATTTCAGGAACTACGCAGCACTAATAATAATAATATTAATAATAATAATAATAATAATAATATGTGTATAACTGGAGCAAGATAAAGCTTTCTGGGTGAAAACCAATAGTATATTATTAAGTTAAGCCTTGATAGGTATGTAATATGAATAAGGAACATAACAGTGTTTTGGTAACGGTTTGCTTGAATTTGCTGTCTTCATAACACCACTTCTGACAGTTATAACAGACAGCATGTCATCCTGAGGACAAAGGAAAGCGGTTTGTGTGAGAGAAAGGGGGAACGGGCACACAGAAACTCAACGGTAACCTGGGTGTGGAAGGGCCGACAGGGTTTGGGAATTAGGCCGTGGTGAAGTGAATGTGTTTTGGCCTGGCTGTGGAACACCCACGACACTGCATGTCTTAGTAAAAGTGTTTATTACAGGACAGTTCATATTACAACGAAAAAAAAGCCCTGTGAGAAATTTCGTCAGGTTGGAGTGCCAAGACGGGAAGCCGGTTTAGGCAGGAGAAAGTATCTTTACTTGATTGTTTTCAGGGGCAGTGGAGATAGGGCAGGTACTAGACCGGCGGCACTCAAATTGGAAAAAGAGGGAAAGCCGGTTTCAGGAGGTATCAGCTCAGAAAATCCTGTCACATTCCTCCTATGACAGGAGGGAGGCACACCCCACTATTAAAGTGCATGAGATACTAAATCAGTCATGTAATCTTTCTAGATCATTTAACTGTCTCATGCTTGTCATCGTTGTGATTGTCTGACTGTGCAAAGAAGGGTAATTCGAGTCGGGATTTGCCATTTGTCTGGTACAGAACAGTGGAGGAATATATATTACTGTATATACAGAGAAACATCTTAAATAAATCTTATTAAATATTGCAGAAACTAGTATGGTCAGAGGTGGATAAAGTAAAAATCTAGACCAAGATTTTGTTTCAGCCAATACTACTACACAAGATATATAATTGTATAAATATAACTTCTGTATTTATACAAAAATTCTGATGGAAGATTATGTCACCAAAATTCCTGGATCAAAGGTGAGAATCTGGACATCTGCATTCTGTTAAGTCACTGTTGGGAAAAACAACAGGGCAGGTTGGGCTGAATGTTATTGGTCAAAGAAGCACTGCTTTTCCTGGCAGAAAAAAAAGCATAAAGTCTGACATAGATATTTAACTGAGTCATCCCAGGAGACATCGACACATCAAGAGAACAAAAAAAGTAAAAATAGAATTTTTTCGGGTTGACAGGGGTAATAACGAAAAGGAACATTCTGAGAATGTCATTTAAAAAGGAGACAAAGAACAGGGAATGATATTCCTGTTGCCATTTTAATTAAAAAATAATGAAAGCATCCTAATTTCCTTTTGCCAGGACATTGGACATATTACAAGGCAAAGTTTGTTGCCTAGTAACCCATTGTTTCTCTGTTCATTTCTAAATGTAGATTTACTGGCTCCATCAATAAGGAAGTCAAAGACATGGAACACGTTCATTTCTAGATGCCTGGCCCTAATGGTTCTGGGAATCATTCTGTCTGAAATTGGCCATTATTTATTATTTATTACACAAAACAACCGCTTCAAATTCCGTAACTATAAAACACACACACACACGCACGCACTGGAAAAAGAGACCAAACATATTGACGGGATGCTAATCCATTCCATTTAAAGTGGTTTGCGTCGCAAAACAAAGTGTTTGGAAACACTGACATCATCCCAACTTGTTTACCTTGGGTGTAGCTTCTTGAAAACTTTTGCTTTACATATGCAGCCTGCATTGAGGGTGTGGTAACGCTTGCAGTTACACGGTGGCCACAGGAGGAAGGCACTACATTGAAAGCTCCAGAAAGAGGCACAGCGGTTAAGCACGATCGCAGTGCACCCATTTAGGAACTCTAAAAGTGCTTCTGAAGCATGGTGTCATTGGAAATCTAGATGTGTTAGATCTAATTCCACCAGCGTGTAAGCCTGTGGGTAGCTGCTCTCTGGTTGTGTAATCTTGAACAGTCAAAGATACTATATTTGAACCTAATATCAGTTTATTTTAAATTAATTTATTTTAATTTTAAATCTGTATCTCTTGAAACTGTCTATCAGCATTTATAGGATGAGGCTTATTTAGGGAAGGTGGACATTCTGATTTTGCCGAGTTCGACATGTCCCTGGATCAGCACAGGTGGGGCTTGCATTTAAATTCTTTAACCACAGTCTGCATTGCATGACATCGGCACAATTGTCTGTTTTTTTTTTCTCATTTTCAAACTCAAGGCCTCCAGCCATTGAGCCATCGGCCCAAGGACAGTGTGTGGCTCACCAGG
>JAODUD010000002.1:4156959-4179062 GCA_026784285.1 Stomatorhinus walkeri | reverse complement strand
TTGTTCCCTGCCTCGTGCCCGTTGCTTCCGGGTAGGCTCCGGACCCCCCGCGACCCAGTAGGATAAGCGGGTATTGAAAATGGATGGATGGATGGATGGATGGATATTATCTGATCTGCCGGCCTTCTGTATTGGACACTCGGGTGAACAGAGGGGCAGAGCTGTCAACTGATCACCACCTGGTGGTGAGTTGGCTCAGGTAGCGGGTAGAGATGTAAATAGAGGCTCCTGTTTGCTAGAGCTTTAACTCGTACTTCCAGCTAGACTCCAACTGCGTACCGGGGGAGGTTGGGGATGTTGAGTCTGAATGGACACTGTCTGGGACCTCCATTGTGGAAGTGGAGGAGCTGTGACTGCAGGGTAGTTGGTGCCAATCGTGGCGGAAACCCTCGTACCCAATAGTGGATACTAGAGGTAGATGAAAGCCTACCAGGAATTATTAATGTTAGGGTTTCCAGAGGCACCTGACGGGTACTGGCAAGCGGGGGTAATGCAGCTCGGGTGGTTGCGGAAGCAAAAACCTGGGTGTGGGAGGAGTTTGGTGGGCTCATGGAAAGTGACTTTCGGTCGGCCTCAGAAAGGTTCTGGCAAACCATCCGGAATATCAGGAAGGGGAAGCAGCTCCTGGTTCCTACTATTTATAGTGGGGAAGGGGTGCTGTTTACCTCACCCGGAGACCCAGAGGTGGAAGGAATTCTTTGAGGACCTCCTCAACTCTGCCTCAGACGCATCTACACGCATTGCCTTTGAGACATCTGAGGGCACAGAGCCTGAGTCGGGTGAAGTGGACTTACCCATCACTGGGGCTGAGGTGGCAAGGGTGGCTAAAGAGCTACGTGGTAGCCGGGTCCCAGGGGTGGACGAGATTCACGCAGAGTACCTAAAGGATCTGGATGTTGCGGGGCTGTCATGACTGACACGCCTTCTCAACAGCATGTGGAGGTCAGGAACAGTGCTGCTGGATTAGCAGACTGGGGTGATGGTCCCCTAATTTAAGGAAGGGGACCAGAGGATGTGTTGTGTAACTATAGGGGGATCACACTTCTCAGTCTTCCTGGAAAAGTCTATTCTGGGGGTGAGATTGATAATGGAATCTCGGATTCTAGAGGAACAAGACAGCCTGACGTGAAACACTGGACAAGCTTTATACCCTTGCAAGAGTACTGGAGGGACCCTGGGAGTTTGCCTATTCAGTCTACATGCTTTTTGTGGACTTGGAAAAGGCTTACGAGCAGGTTCCCCGGGGTGCTCTGTGGGAGGTGCTTCGGGAGTACTGTGGGCTACTCGGTCCCTGTATGAACGGAGCAGAAGTTTAATCTGCATTGCCGGTAATAAGTCGGGCGTGTTCCCAATGCAGATTGGGCTCCACCAGGGCTGCCCTTTGTCATCGGTCCAGTTTATAATATATATGGACAGGATTTCTAGGCACAACCATGGTGTCGAGGGTGTCCAGTTTGGTGGCCTCAGGATTGCGTCTCTGCTTTTTGTGGATGACGTCATCCTGTTGGCTTTACCTGCTGGGGACCTCCACCATGCTCTGGGGGCGATTCACAGCCGAAGGGTGAAGTGGCATGGATGAGGATTAGCACCTCCAAGTCCGAGACTATGAGGGAGGGTAGACGAGATTGAGAGCTGGACAGACGGATCAGAGCAGCAGCTGCAGTTCTGCAGGAGCTTAGCAGGTTCGTCGTGGCTAAGAAAGAACAGAGCCATAAAGCAAAGCTCTTTTCAATTGGTCCATCTTCTTCCCTACCTTCACCTATGAACTATGGGTGATGCCCAAAAGAATGAGATCGTGGATTCTGGCAGCCGAAATAAGGTTTCTCTGCAGGATGTCTGGACTCTCTCTTAGAGAACTTCAGATATCCAGCAGACTCTCAGAATAGAACCGCTGCTTCTCCACATCGAAAGCTGAGGTGGTTTGGATATCTGGCGTGGATACCTCCTGGGCGGCTACCCAGAGAGGATTTCTGTGTATGTCCTACAGGGAGGAGGCCCTGGGGCAGTCCCAGGACACGCTGAAAGGATTAAATCTCTTGGTTGGTATGGGAACACCGCGGCATGAATGAAACACCTGAATTTAATGATTAAGAGGTGTGTCCCAAAACGTTTGCCCATAGAGTGTGTTTGTTTGTGAATGTGTGGATTATGTTTATATTACATCGTAGGGACCAAATATCCCCACAATGTAATAAAAACATGTTATTTTGACCTCATGGGGACCATTTTCAGGTCCTCACAAAGATCTGTGAATGCAATCAAAAACTTAAAAATTGGTAACTTATGGTTAAGGTTAGGGCTGGGTAGGAGTTAAGGTCATCATGTTGGGATGAGAGTCTTCCCCATAGAAATGAATGAAAAGTTCCCCTAAAGATATAATTACAAACCTGTGTGTGTGTGTGTGTGTGTGTGTGGTACAATGACACTAGGAGGGGAATGCTGAATACCGCTCTCATAGCAGCTTGCTCTGCGTAACGTGTGAAGTCCCAGTTTGCACAAAGCCACATCCGTGACAGCTCCGATACCACACTAGCAGTTGTCCCAGTTACCCAGAGCTTGTAGTGCTTTCTTTAATTAGGGGCACGCTGTTAAAATAGGAGCAGATGGGATAAAAACCGGAGGTCATGCGCCGGGAGGCTGAGACTCGCCTCTGATTCGAGCTCTTACCCCCCCCACGGTATAAAATGTGAACGCTGGGTGAGTGCAGTGACCACCCATCGCACCGTCATCATGGGCTATTATAGGTTACCCTCCTGGCGCAGCGCAACAATCCAAAATAAGGTGTTTACAGTTGAAACACTTTTTTTCATATTAGACCTTTAATTGAAAACAACGAAAGGCTATAAATCATTTCATATGTTTGCCCAAGCCCAGATGCCAGACGGTCTCAGTGACTTTGTGGCCGGTGCAGAAAATAATTTGTCACCATACAGCGCATTCAAAATGAATTCAATTCCATAGCCAAGCTTTTTAAATGTTTAATATGTTTTAGTCTCATTCCCACGGGTGTTTCCAGACCAGCTTTTTTTTAGTAGCTGCCTTTTAAACCAATAGCTTTGTTATTAAGTTGTCTCCTTCTCTAAATGAACACATAGATATCTATTAGAGGGGAATACTGAGGATGTGCTTCGGCATAGTGGCTGCGAGATGAGCTTTTTCAGCTCCAAGTGATGTTTGGTCTGTGCCGTCCTGCTCCGAAAAATAAATAAATAAACAAACAAATAAATAAATAAAGCGCAGGCTCAGATATCAGTGCTTACAGCTGGAATTTTCCGTCTTTTTTATCGTATGGCTTCGTGTGTTTTGAGCATGCATTCTAAGTTGGCGTCCGTGATATTGTAGTTCTGCGGATTGTTGTGTGATTCCTTATATCCTACACGTTGTATAATTTAAGATAATAACAACACGTCAGTAATGGCAACAAGATTTTGGCTAGAGTCATGGAGGGGCCTGGGGCCTGTCTCTGGCAGTGCAGGCCACAAGGCTGGGGTGCATCTTGGACAGGATGCCCATAACAAGAGTTATATGCAGTAAAAATTGAAAGTTAATCTGTGGCAGAGTTAAACAGAGGTGGCTCAGGGATTATTGGAAACATCAGAGAGACAGCAGTTATAGAACCCAATATTATACAGAATGTCTTTCTGTGGCTCATGCTTTATGTGAAAGCCCAGATCAACATGCTTGTAAAATAAGGAGGGCAGATAGGGTAATGACACTAACTGAAGTCGACCCAGGCAACAAAGCAACACTATTATCATTCTGTGACTGAGGTATAATATATGATTTGCTATATTAAAGCAATAGAACAGTGTCACATGCAAGTACTTTTCAACCATTGCGCAGCAGCATCCCACATTTGTTAACGTTGTTACCAATCAATATTTTCTATTCCCCCAAAATGCCTCGGGTGGGTCAGAGGTGATTATTGTAGAGCTTGTTCGCAGTTTGTCTCACATTGATCATCTGTGTCTCTGTTTATGGGTGAGAATGGAGGTCTTGGCAAACTGCACCTTGAACCTGAAACCAGAAGTCCCCCTGAATTATGGGACACGTGACCATATGATTTGGTCATGTGACTCATATCCATGCTCGTAAGCACCGTTGATGTCGTGCCTTCCAGCTAGTCAGCAGGCCTCATCAAAGGCCTGTATCGGTGACCTTCGCCGGCTCTTTGGTCTCAGCCTGTCTGCCACTTTTAATGAAATCGCAAGGCTGCATCTGAGCCAGGTGGCCTTTCCCGGGCTTTATGGTAATAACTGCATACAGCAGTGTCTAAAAAGCTTGCCGCCGATGATGTGGGAGAGGTTTGTGTTTCATTTACAAAGGGCCTTCTCCTGAGAGGACATAAAGGTGGCGGAGGCATGGCAGAATGAAAGGTGCTGAGACGCACACGGCAGAATCTTCAGCTGCATCACCAAGGAAAATTAATAGTCTGCTGTCCGTGGCCTCATCTTCCCACCTCTGCAGTCTGACAGTGTCATAAACAGTATTGAGATTCCAAATGGTTAATTCCTTCCTTTCAGTATAATCGCACATTTTATCTAGTGAAACTTTTAAATCAAAGAGGCACTAACCTTAACAAGGTGAGGATGGTCTCCATGCTGTGAGTACAACTGAGGCCTGCATCTCTGGTCCACATTGACACACCTCTTGCATAGCTAACACTCAGGCCATCGGGGTGAAAGCAAAAACATGCCGAGCACCCACCTGTAAATCAATGGCATGGATTTTCACCAGAGGTGGAAAATTCAGGTTCAGAAAGTATAAATCCAGACCAAGGTTTTGTTACAACCAACCAGCTGAGAAATAAAGAGTCACAATGACAGAGTACTCAGCTGGTTGGTTGGGGTAAAATCTTGGTCTGGATTTGTTCTTTCTGAGCCTGAACTTTCCTCCAATGATTTTCACACAGCTTTGAAGTAATATTTTCCTTTTAAGAACCAGTACCAGCTGTGGATTCTGACTATAACTAATGAATGGATTTCCATCCAGGGTTCCTATAAGCCGAGTGCTGCTAATGGGTCTGTGGAAGCAAATGGATGAATGTATGAATTATAAATGTGTTGCACCAATGTGAATAAATGTATTGCTCTCTCAGTTCTAAGCGTCAGTAATATAAGTGTTGTGGAAATTAATGTCTTTAACCTTTGACCAAACGGTTGACATTCTAGATTCAGCAGAAGCTTATCCTTAAGCAAGGTACTTAACCGGAATTATTTTCATTTAAAAAAGCAGTCATACATGTAAAAATGGGCAAACAATTCTTACCTGTCTTACTTTGTCAGATAAACAATAATTTTCTATTACCTCATTACTGGCTAAATAAGTAAGACAATTACCATCTGCAGTTCAGGCCAGATGATCCCTTTGAAGCTAAGCAGCTTTGGGCCTGACTAGAACCTGGATGAGAGAGCATCTAGGAAAGCCAGGCAGCTGTTGGAAGAGGTGTTGGTGTGGCCAACAAGGGAGCCCATGCTGTGGTCTCTTTGGTTCCTGATGCCCCAGTGCAGGGATGGGGACACCGTGCTCTAAAAATGGTGCCATCTTTTAGATGAGACTTAAAGCAAAGATACTAACTCTCTGACGTTACAAAAGATCCCTGGGCATTTTTTTGAAAGAGTTGGGTTGGAAGCCTGATGTCTTAGCTAAAATCGCACACTGTGGCCCCATCAAATATGGCATCCTAAATCATCCTCTATATCTAATTTGTGAATTCTCTCCTTCTCTTTCACCCACCTAGCTACTGGTTGGTGAGCGTACTGCCGCCAAATGTACTGCCATCACATCACCCAGGTCAGTGCTACGCAATAGTGGTGCTTGAAGAGGCTCCCCATTGGTACTCTGGGTTTCCTTAAACGTGCTATATGGGTGTGACATCACACTTCTAGTGCTGGTGGCTTGACTGCTATGTGTGGATCATATCTGGTGTTCCAATAAACATATGAAGCTCAGGCAAGATGTTTACTGCATGACTTTAATATTCTAACGAAGATTAACTTGTGAAAGATTGATCTCCCTGTATGCTGGAGACACAGATTTCAGTGCTCCCAACTAACCGTATATTATGTAGTTCAGTGATTACAGACATTTACAGAATAATTCACATGCTTATATTAATAATGCTGTAGCATAAAATTTATTCATGTCTATTCATGCAATTTTTACATTTTGCTCACATATAAATAAGTGATGCTTTCACAGACATAGCAATCTGGGTTAGATCCTAAACTGTATAAAACATCTAAAAATCTATTTGATGGTGGAAAACGAATCAAGGTTAAACCATGTCAGCGTTTCAAATAATGCCATTTGTACAAGCTTGAATACTGGTACATTGGAAGGCTTATTTTCACACGTCCCATTTTGTTCTTCTTTGAAGCATACCCACAAATACAGATGAGAGCAAATCATGGGGTCTGAGACAGAGGTAGCCAGAGTATAGCCCCCCCAGAGCAATTGTGGGCTAAGGGCCTCACTCAAGGGCCCAACGTCTGCCAGGTCAGAGATTCAAACCACTGACCATCTGATCACAGGTAGTCAAACTCGCTGAGCCGCCTGTCACATTTGAAACAAATCCGCGCTATCAGGAGCAGACCAAGTCCTCTGAGGGCCCTAGGGTGTTATGGGTAGGGTCCCTGAAGTGGCCCATTTGAGAGATATTTAGGAGCCAAAAGAGAAATGTGAGGGAATTGAAAATGATGGAACATCAATAACATGCTAATTAAAATGTGTGGAGCAGCTCGAGCCTGGCCCATACTCCAGACCTTGAGACTGAACTTAACCCAGTCAGAAAAGTACTAGCAAATTCAAACCCTGAACCTGACCTGAACCTGAAATGTATAGATATTTGCGAATTTTTGCCATATTTCTTGCATTTCTAGTTGGATGCTTGCTAGGTAGCGAGAAAGGGTGTTGGGGATAGTATGGAAACCCAAATGAGCAAAGGGCCCATCAAGATGAAAAAATGATTTGCATGTTTAACAAAAATTAACTAACCTGACCCAAGCCCAAAATTGAAAATAATAAACTGACTTTGTTAGTCAGTTTAATAAGTTTAAAGTTTAATAATAAACTTTGTTGGGGCCTGTCGGACTCAGGTCAGGTGCTGGGTATTGCAAAGTCCCGCAGTAAATTAGTCCATTACAGCCAGGACGGGGTGTGGGGTATTTAGTGAAAACTGTCACTAATACTACTAATAACACATATATCGTATTATGTTACTTCCTTAAAGGTAACTTCTGGAAGTCTTTTCTTCTTTCCTGAGTGTTGCCTACCTTGTCTAATGGTAAAGTCTGCCTCTGCACGCTAGTTAACAGACAGATGCTTGTGATCTATGTCATACAATAAAATAGACTGTGAACATACTATAAGCAGAGATAGTTTGTGCATTGCATGGGCAATACTTAGGTGACTGATCATGGGACTGACTTCACATACATTAAAGGACCATTACCAGATGGGACACAAAACACTAACTTGGAATCAATATATACAGCAGAGAGTTTAAAATAATTAAATCACAACAGGAACACATTGTAAACAGCTTGTCTGGATATAACCTGACAGTGACGATCATGAATCAATCAAGCTGCAATAGAAGAGGGCACGTGTGGCCCATTGAGGAAATGGGAGGTAATTTACATTCCTCCAGCTCCGTTGCGCACTTTAGTAAATGTACATCGCGCCTGAGCACCAGCTGCTGAGGAAATTGCAATTTTGCCTGAACATCAACGGAAATGGGAATGAAAGTTCCACCTTTTTTTTAATACTGCATTTTCTGATTATCTCTCCTGAGTAATTATTTCTGGATCCTGTAGCATTGAAGTATTATAGCCTTGTGTTTTGCATATCAAAGCATTGTGATCCTTCCCATTAGCAATGTGTCCTGTAGGTGCCACATGTCAATTCATGGTTTAGAGAAATGGCAGATTCGACGTCATAAACACCACAGAAACACTGCTTTTAAGATGGTGTCATTTGTTATTATTTTTTAGGTTGCTGCTGTGGACCAGTCCATACTGACCACACTAAATTGAAAAACTTCCTGAAATGCTTGCTAAGTGTTGCAGCATGGTCCTCTTTAGAAAAAGAAAAGTTTTTTTTTGTTAAATCCTACTGTTCACAGCTTGTCGTTAGCACACGGCTGTTAATGGCAGGGCGCTAGCAGGTTCATCTACGTGTCTTAAAGAATGCTTCCTGACACGTGCCAGGGTCAGAAAAGAGGCTGATTATTTAATCTATTCAAAGACTTTTTCTTCCAAGCTGTTGTATCAATAAAAGCCAGGGGCCGTGTTCAGCTGTTAAAGGACACAATGAATTCTTTGTGGGGGCTGATCACCAGTCACCTAGCACCGCAAACAAAGGCCATTTTCTGAACGATGAACTCGATGAACTCTTTGTAAGGTTAACATAGAAAGGGCTGGTGGTCTCTCATTGGTCGATAGGAACATATGCTAACAGCTATCATTAGAGAGGCGTACAGGAACAAAGGGATGCGAACGCCCCCCCCCCCCGGGTTTGTCCCATTTTCTCCCATTAAGGAAGACACGAAACACTACATGTAATTCGCATAGTTTTTAAGATCCCCACTCGAAAAAACCTTATAGGTTTAACATTGTCAGAGGAAGTGGACTAAAAATATTAAATAATCAAATGACCTTTTCAGGCAGGTGCAAGGCGCAAGTCCTAGTCAAGGATGTGACATGGGCTGGGTTGGCTTGGAAGTCCTCCATTGGTTCACATTAACTTGCATTAACTTGCAGTTCCCCTTAAGGTCGGAGTTTGTATGTATGTATTTATTTAAATGACCACTGGTGATAAATGTAGCTTAACCCATTATGCCCTGTTATGGTACTCTTATGGGACCACCATATTTACATTTGGAAAATCAAACTGTTATGATGCTTCAGATAGCTATATATCCATGAATATAGGTCCTGTCTAGTATTTTGAGGCATTTGATTATGTTTATTAATGACCCTGCTGTTATTCCGTCATCCTGTGCTAGCTTTCTGTACACATCTCTTATATTAGATGGGTCAGTGCTGACCTGTGTCTTAAATCAGCCATAAAATACCCTCAAAACAATTATTTATCATCCATTTTGTTTCTTACTTCTTGGTTACCTTGTTAAGCTTCCTTATCCATGAAAATATTGGTTTTAATATTTTTGGTGTGATCTTTCTTTTGACAGTATACCTCTCGTTTCAATAAAAAATAATGGTAAAATAAACCTCAAGAGAAATATAAATAAACCTAATTGGTCTTATCTTGCCTTACATGTATGGGCATGCTTTGCCTAGTGATTTTTTCTATGTATTAATTTTTTTTTAATGTATTTTCCTGATGCAGTGCACAAATTTATGTGATGCTTTTATGCATTTTAAACTTAAAAACAGGTCAGTGCCCACCCCAACACCAGAGCTGTTATCACGTTGACCATAGCATTTATAATTTAGTGATTTTTAAAATTTATTTTGTTTAAATAGAGGTTCCTGACAGAGTCAAAAAGCCTTGATGCATATTATACTCTTGCTCTTATACATTTAAAATTCAACATCATAGGAAGGTTATAATAATAATAAATGTAATTTTTATTGCACTTTATATTTTAGCAATCTCAAAGTGCTACAGAGTAAAAATAAAGATTATGGATATTTGTTATCCTGATAATATTACGTGCTGCCAAGCATGTCTAGAACCAACAAGGCCTGCTTGAGGCACCTGGTTGGCATTCATATTAATGCTCATATTATGTTCCTTCTCTCACACATCCAGGATGCTGTGCAGACCCTGACCAGCTCTTATGGCTCTGGATTGTGGAAATCCTTGAGGGCTAAATCTAAGGGTAGTGATTAGTGCATTTTGTGCATCATTATTTAATTTACTATTCCAATATTACAAGAATAACCTTTGGGGAAATTAGTTTTAAAAGTGCGCCACTTTTATTATTTTCCTTTGGAACCCTTTATTAATAACGAGGTTTTTGGGGGCATCTTTAATAATTCTGATGAATAACTCAGTCCCTCTCTGTAGGATGTTATTGTGATTCTATTAATTTTTGGGTCTTACATCAAGCCTTCTCAGTATATGCCAGAATATCCAAACACTGCAAACCCAGTTACACTTTGTGTCAATACTTACTAAATTTCCAAGTTCTTATGATAAACTCTTACGTTAATCTTCCAGAATCTTCCAGGATTATGCAGCCCATCTTGATGCCATTTGCATAAACATACTTTTCTCAAAGCCTTTGTAATACATATAATATATATGCATACATAATTAATATTCATATCATTATGCCGTCAATATTTGAATTAAAATCAATGCTTTTTAGTGCATTGGGGTAACTCAGTAGGTAGCCTTGTTGTCTTCAAGATTGGGATTTGGATTAAGTTTAGGATTAGGGATCAGTGACCCCTACTCTGCATTTGTGTTTTCTATACACACACACATACGCGGGCGCACAGAGGTTTCTGATTTTATCTTTGTGGGGACTCTCCATTAATTTATACGGAGAAAACTCTAAGCTCAATATAACAAACTGAAACCCTACACAGCCCTTACC
Source organism: Stomatorhinus walkeri (assembly GCA_026784285.1). Lineage (NCBI taxonomy): Eukaryota > Metazoa > Chordata > Actinopteri > Osteoglossiformes > Mormyridae > Stomatorhinus > Stomatorhinus walkeri. The sequence goes on along the minus strand of JAODUD010000002.1, from coordinate 4,168,492 downwards.
TGAACTATAAGTAATCAAACAACCAAATACAAGGCTTTTGACATTTTTTATTTTTTAACTGCATTGACAGATCTTTGTGGGGACCTGAAAATAGCCCCCACAATGTCAAAATAACTGGTTTATATTATATTGTGGGGGACTTTTGAAGCATCTAAAAGCATATCCTCTGGAGATTAGGTTGTCTGTGTGTAAATGTATAACTTGATTATGTTTCTGTAGTATTATGTAAGACTCTGCACCGACACTGTCTTGCTGTTACCCTGGACAGGTATCCCTTGCAAAAGAGATCTGTGATCTCAGTGGGACAAACCTGGGTAAATAAAGGTTAAATAAAATAAAAATATTCATGGGAGGAAACCCACAAGCACACGAGTAGAGCACAGAAACACAGCGAGCCACTTCCCTGTCAGCAAAAATACTTTTATTTGCATAAAGAATTAAATATTTTATAAAGAAAATTTTAGAATTTAAATTTTTTTTTAATTAGAAAAGCACTTTTTACATTAGAATATTAATTGCTGATATAATATTGCAAAATAGCACCATATGAAGAGTTCCAGTGTTTATTCCGAGTGCCCTTCTCATGCACCAGCTCATGGGGGAGTATGAGGTATACAGTATATCAGGATCTCTGCATTCTGAGAGTGTTCTGGGGGTAGACTGCGTGCACACTGCAGCACCCTAACCCTACGGACAGACGGGCAACATTGGTTGGTTCATTAAAAAAATAAATGATTGATTGACTCGAGTGATGATTGACTAATATTCTCCTAATCCAGAATCGCATGGTTTGCTGTGTCTGGCCCTTTTCGCAGCGGCTTAACCAGAAAAGTAGCCTCTAGATAGAGCCCTTTATTATGACTGGCCACTCTTACTTCACCTTTCCACTTATGCTTGGGCTTTGGTCCGGGGGCGGTCATCCATGGGGCAGCCAGTGTTCATACCTCATTTGGCTGTGGATGCGGAAGATCGCGGTCGGTGCTGCATACAGCGGTGATATTCCACCAGACGAGGAGAGGGGAGATGTATTGCAGCAAACACAAATTCAAGCAGTGTAGTGAAATGGGTGAACTTTTATGAACAGTTAATGTTATTAGTCAAGCCAATCCTATATATAAATACACATGCTGAAAGTTGCGATATACTGGAACATTTATGCCGTTATTTGCAAACAAGAAGCAGGGAGCAGTTTCAGGATAAACACTTCTCTGTTTTTGTGAAATTTGCACTTTTACGCTCACAAAGTTCTCATCAACAGCCATTTGTCGTGCTTCCAGTTAAGCCTCTCTGTATTTAATTGGCTGTCTAAGCCTCTTTGGAACGGTTTCCACCACAAGACAGTCACTTGTTTTATTTTGCTTTGTTTTTTTGTGATCATAAAAGTCTAATTCACCAAAGCGCGATTAATACAAAATCTCTGAAGTGGTTAGTTCATCCTACTTTCAATGCAAATTTTGCTTCTGTTTTAACTGTTTATGATGCACACTGCCATGACCCATCAACAGTAAAGGCAGAAAATTAAACTGCAATTTTTTTTTTTTTTTTTTATAAATAAAAGTGAAGGAAACGCAAAACTTCCCGTAACAACAAGCTCCAGCATTTTTTTTGCAAATTCTGTTCTCAGGATTATCTATGAAAAAAAAACTGTTTTAAATCTAAGTGCTTCTCCAGACAGAATTGTCAATTAGAATTTATAATGTATTTCCACACTAGTCAATAACGCTAGGCAACGTAAAAAAACATCATGATGAAGCTTGCAAAATGCAGTCGATGATGTTTTGTGTTACATCCTGTCCTCATTGAAGAGACACTGCACCTTCTATTCAGCAAATTTGTGTAGATGATGCTTTTGTGTTTCCTTCATGTTAGTGAAGCAGTGTTTTTTTAAAACGAGTGTGTCTCCAATTCCTGCTGACATGCAGGATGAGCTGACCTATTCAGGGCCACGCGGAGACCAGAGCCTGTCCTGGAGACTACAGCCGCATGGCAGAAGCAGCCCAGGACGGGGTGCCAATCCATCGCAGCGCACACTCACACTCACATCAGCAACTTCAGCATGTTCTTGGATTGTGGGGGAAACCAGAGTACCTGCAGGAAACCCCACGACGACATGGGGAGAACATGCAAACTCCACACACATGGAGCCAAGGCAGATACTCGAACCCGGGTCCTAGAGGTGTGAAGCAATACTGAGGCAACAGTGCCAAGCACTGTGTCACCCCTAACAGCGCAGGGCACAAGCTTGGGGTTCACTGTCAATAGCTTACAGGTCCATCACATGGCAGATAGACACTAATGCACTACAGGCAATGTTCTAATGCCAGTTAGTCTAACTCTATGCAAACTACAGACACACAGTGGACAGGAGAGATTTGAACCCGCAGGCTGAGGTTTGAGGCACTAATAATATCTAATGAGCTGCTGTGTTGCCCCTGTGACCCAATCAGTGTTTTACATAATGTGTTCCAGTGACATCTGATGGCATTATAGTGTAATGAGAAGTGTTAGGAATAATTCCCTTGATGAATATTTTTTTCATGGTGTTTTTTATGTACTGACAGAATGACATAATTTTTATGTACTATTAACTAACTTTCTTCTAAGCCATTTGTAAGGTATTTTTAAATACGCAGATATAAGTCATGTCAGTGCAATTAAAACATATTAATAGCAGACAAATATTAAGTAATACATTTGTTCAGGTTAACTCATGTAATTTTATTGTGAAGTATTACTGACTTGGAAATGGTTTAATATGCCGGAGGAAATTATTATTTTGGTACGCAATTGTCAAGTAATGGAGTGATTCTTTGGCTGGGATATTGATGGCCAATCAGCTGAGTCATTGCATATTCAGAAATGATATCACGATGCTTCCTGGTCCTGTAATTCTTGTATAAATATAGACTTTAAACAAAACTGTTTATAAATAATACAACAGTTGTTTATTTATAGTTTTGTTCTAAATGTTATAAATAAGGTTATAAGTACTTTTTAACTTTGTTAGTTGTTCTGTCTCATGAGTAAATTATATATTTCATTTTCAATTATATATTTTATGCATGTGGATTAGTATGCGGGCTCATACCTGCATGGATACGGGTTTGATTCCTGCCTCTCTTCTGTGTGTGTGGAGTGTGCATATTTTCCCCTTATTGTGGGATTTTCATTCTGCAGTTGAAGGGAATGAGGTCAGTTAGCCTAACTGGAATGTCCAAATTACATATAATGTGTGTGCATGTGCCCTGTGATGTGATGGGATGGAACCCCCTCCAGGATGTACCTGTGCCTTGTGTACTACCTGCCTGAGGTAGGCTCCATACCCCCCTTCAGCCTTGATGAGGACAAGTGGTTAGAGGTTGGATGGATTGAATTTATGCACTATAAACATACCTGTAATATTACTAACTATTGCAATGCATGTACCTACCACAGAAGATCCTGGAATGTATGGAAGGTGAGTTTATCCATGGGAAGATGGAGATTGTTTGATACAAGGTTGCTGGTTCCCCTGAATATCATTCTTTTTCTCATTTGGTTATTGTGGCCCCAAATGCAGTTTTATTCTGTGCATACTTAAACAGGAAAACAGGAAAACAGGAAAAGCAGTCACGCCCCAGCTTATAAAAACAACCCTATGAAATAAAATATCCTCTTGATAGGATGATGGGTCAGTGTTTTTGTGGAGCAGGCATTGCTTTCTCCAGCCCTGATTGTGTAATCCATATTGTCATCCAATCATTTCACAATCAATCTTTTCTGCCTTGAAGAATATTTATTTTTGAACAAAGGCTTAGGTTTTCCGGTAATTGTCTTCAATCATTTCATAATTACCTCTGCGGTGAATGATATTTGTTCATATCACCTGATAGAAAGCATTCTCAATATTAGACTTGAAAAGATGCATTCATTAGTATGCAGAAGCATTTGCTAACAGTTCAGAGCCCCTGGTTCCCTGTCGCTGAATGTAAATACAGGGTCTTCCGAGACAGAAGGCAAAAAAAAAACAGGCATAATGTGAATCTTGACCAGAGTACACATTGTTATAATAAAAACTTTAACTGGGAAATCTTGTTGGGTTCAGAAAATTATACACCAGTGCTACCTAAGAAGGGGCATCAGTTATCATATTAATAAAACAAAATAAGTTTCATAATGTAGTCATTATCTCAATGGGCATTCAATATGAATAACTGCAAGAAAACGTAATTATCTTGTAAGCTTTTTGTATTGTCAATTTTCTTTCTGCGGGAGCGCAGAGGGACCATGGGACTCCTGTTGATGTTCAGAGCAAGACAGAATTATTATTAATGGCGATATCCAGGCAGATATGAGAACTAAAAAGGGCTATGTTAAGACCCAGAATATGTTTCTCTGCTAATGCCATTTACTGACACGTGTAACGTGACAGGAAGATGTCAAATAAGTCATTAATGACAAACTGCCATAGGTGTTCATCTACACATGTCTTCCTAAGGTTTCTGAAAGGGTCTTTGCAGATTTTTAAATGGAGATAAAGAGATTCACGACATCTAGTCTCTTATAGTTTATATGTGTGTTTTGGATATTCAGAAACTATAGATGTTTAGAATTCTGAAATTAATGGCACAAAATTTCAGAGGGTGGGAGGCGGGTGAGGATTAGATGGGGGTGGGAATGTGGAACTTGGGTTTTGTTTGGGGACAGGAGGTCAGAGTAACAGGAGCAGAGAAGAATAAGGACAAAAGAAAGCCATTTTGCAGTAAGCATGGCGGATTAATGATGCGTAAATAACCATTAGGTCACAGGAGGTCAAAGGGACTGGGCTGGGATAAAACTCATATAATAACTGGGAACAAGACGTAGGCAAAATGTGCATGTATGTCAATGATCAACCAACCTGTGATGACTACGCCCCCCTGCTGCACACTGCAATATTGTAATGATTTTATACTTGCAGTTTTGAAATACACAGTAGCATACAAAGCAAATCGTAGACAATGGTTGTCAGTGGAGATGTTCCAGAATAATGGCATGCCTGGTGTTCCCAATTTTTAAGCCTAAAGTATAGTCAACCTGTGAAATTGGATATGTTCCTGTATTACCTAAGGAAGAGTGTTATTAAATACTTTTCTTAGCCTTTATTGAATACTGCCATGCTGAGACTGTGTCATTAGGCCTTGGGCAGTTTCTGTTTGTGGGCTTCTTTCAGTGGACTCTGTTTGGTTACCTTCATTATCGCTACGTAGACAGAGGTGACATTAAAGACAGCTGGTGTCTTAGCTTTAACTCTCTTTCACCCACCAAACTCTCTGCCCACACAAATTATATTTCTTTCCTCAATTTTTTGCATATTTTCTATGTTTATACCCTTGAACACAACCGTCAGTCTTAAGCCTAGAAGAAGTGTAAGATGCTGGCTCCTTCTAGCAGGCCACAGATACCTTAAGGCCCCCCCTTTCAGAGCTTCTTATTATTCAGATACTGCCCCAAAGGTGGAATAAGCTTCTAATCTTTCTCCAAACTGCATCTCGTACTCCTCTTCTTCATTGTTTAAGTCATTCTTTTGCCCTTTAATTTAATTATTTCCCCCTGAAGTCTAAATAACTATCACTTAAAATATTAAAGCCATAACCAAATGTTACTAACATGCATCTATGACATTGTGCAAACCAGAATGGTGTTCTGCATTATGTCACATGGTTCACAACATCAGCGTTGCACTGCACTTACTTTGCTGTGTTTCATCGCGACGGTCATGTAAACGGTATCGGAGAAATGTTTCTTTGGAAATTAACGTTATGTAGTTCAGTTTCCTCAAAGGAAATGATTTATTTATTATTTCGTTTTAACTGTGTGCACAAGTCAGTGAAACCCTGAAGCAAGTTACTCCTCCATGTATTTTTTTGCAGTTAGTTTCTTAGCACCCACACTGCATGGAATGTTTGCCCCATTACATCACTCGACATCACCGCTGCTTGTATGTGTGGATGTAAATGTAATGCAGCCATCTCAACAAGAGATGTTTCTCTGTAAAGAGCTGACAATGAGCAAACTGATCCCATCCCTTTTTTAAACATTTTAATCCAATGTGGAATCATAATTAAAACACAGTTTGACTGATTACAATGCCAAGCGTCATGTGTTTCGTCTGACATTAAATCTTGGGTTTCTGTTGTCGTTGCTGATGAAGCAGTGTTAAATAAACATACCCGCATTTTCATTTCAAATCTAGATACAGCCCTTTTTTAGGCCTCGCATCTTGGCAGAAGACACACACCCAAAGCCTAGTTTCTGTAGTCCTTTGGGTAGATATAAGTTCCATGTTTCATCATTGGCTGACGAACAAATGGGTGATAATTTTGTTGCACAATACGAGTTCTGAGGTTTACCTTGAGGGTAAGATCATATTAAATCCACTACCCCCTTTTCGACCCTTTCATGTTTGAGTCTGGAATTAACATTGATTGTATTTTTATGGGAAATTAAAAACTACAAAGCAAAAAGCTCTTTTTTGGGGTATTTTGGATAAAGTAATATATGCTGGAAGCAAATCGTTAAAAAAATGATGAGGCTTGTTTTTTCTAGTGCTTAGAGTTCCTCATCCTTGAGAGAAGTGTTGGAGCTGGATGATGTCTACGCTCAAGGGGCTGGACTTATGACCAGCAAGATGTAGGCTTCAATCCGCATTGGCTGAGGCATCTGAATACTTAATCTCATTTGCTTCAGTAAACATCCAGCTGCCCAAATGAATAAAAACATTCACAGTTATACTGAGCAGACAAACCGATATCTTCTTCAGCCAGGTTTTGATTCTCTGTGACATGCAAACTGTCACAGTTTAAACTACTACCGGCAAAGATCAGCAGAACCATATGGATGCATGTTGATCGTACCACATCCGGACTTCAAAGAGGTTCTTAAAGGAACTGCATCAATTTTTCAGTGAATTACTCAGTTATTCAATTGAAACATTATTCAAATTGTCATTCTGTCGTTATTGTGTAAAGGTTTAAATTAAGTATTAATTGTTATTTTTTTCTATTGTTAACATTAAATAAAGATGTAGCGGAGTTACTAGTGGATGTTGATTGTACGTCAAATATAGTTCAGTATGACGGGGAACCATAAATAAAGAAATCAAGATGCCAGTAAAGGCTGAATGTTTCATGCTGTATATAGTGTTATATATTTGTGTTAATTAGCTTAAAGGTATAAAAGGACCTTTGGTTTATTACTATCTTTGAAACGTTTTCAGCCAGCTCGTTTCTGAACCATTGATTTTCTGAGGCTGTTATTTGAGTTCTGAATGTTTGTCTCTTTTTTTGAGCTGAACCCTTCTGATTGTGATTTGGATTAGGTTTTGTCTTGTTCTAGATTTCTTTGGAGATATGCAGATATGATGGAAGAATAGAATAATGAATGATTGGAAATATAAAAAGTAAAAAAAAAATTAGTCTACGTATCTATAAACGATGCAGGGTTTTCAGACTGTGACATAATCTTCAAGAAATGTATTTTCTTGTGTTGGAAATACTGATGCTAAAAGAAACAATATAGTGATCCGCTATAATATTGACAGGCATACCAAACATTTTTGAAAAAGTTGATGCTGGCTGTTAAAGTGTCAGAACACACTGTGTATTGCAGATTGCTTGTGTATGGCGCTGCATAGCCGCAGACTGGTTAGAGTGTCCATGCTGACCCCTGTCCACCTCCAAAAGTGGCTACAATGGGCAGAGGGTCAGACTGTCTTGTTCTCAAGGAGCACGGACCAGGGAAGAAGGAACAGGACTTCAGGGGGTAAGTGAATATGGGTTTTCATAAAGGAAAACACATTCAGGAACGAACAAACACGATACAACATTAAGACACCAATGACCGGACTGGGGAAACATATTCTAACGAGGACTTAAATAGACTAATTAACATGACTTGAAACAGCTGGTAACACAGGGATTCCACATGAGGTAAATGAGGGGGCATGGCACATGGAGGGATCGGACGATCGGGGCATGACATAGACCACTGAGCAATAGAAGAAGGTGGCCTGGTCTGAGGAGTCACAATTTGTGTTATATCATGTGTGCAGCCTGGTACATGTGTGTCACTCACCAGGGGAAGAGATGGTACCAAGATGCCGTATGGGAAGATGACAACCCAGCAGAGGCAGTGTGATGCCCTGGGCAATGATCTCCTGGGAATTCTTGGGTCCTGACATTCATTTGGATGTTACTTTGGCACATACCACCTACCTAAACATCATTTGCAAACCAAGTATTCCTTAATAGGAGTGAACTCTTTCAGCAGGATAATGTTCTCTGCCACACTGCAAAAATTGTTCAGGAATGGTTTGAGGAACATCACACAGTCTATGGTGCTCACTTGGTTTGCACATTCTCCAGATCTCAATCTGATCGAGCATCTGTGGCATGTGCTGGATTAAGTGGTCCGATTCATGGAGGCCCCACCTCACAACTTACTGAACTTAGAAGATTTACTCAAGGGTGTAGATTTGAATATGGATGCTATTGAGTATAATCATGTCCCTATCAATATTGTAGGAATACTGTGTGTGTTTAAGGGGCATGGGTGTTCGCGTCTGATTTGGTCCCTACCAGTGTTGAAACTAAACCTATGCCCTTGGATCTGCTGCTAACGTCTTGCTGCCAAACACCACAAAACACCTTCAGAAGTCTTGTGGAACCCATGCCTCAACTCAGGTCAGAGCTGTTTTGGCAGCACGAGGGGGACCTGCACAATATTAGAGAAGTGGTTTCAATGTTACGGCGGATTGGTGTCCATGTCACGTAAAACTGCTTGTAAAGCAAAATCATACTGAGGTCTGTTAAAACCCTAATTGCGTGGTCAAGTAGAATAAATTTAATTGCTTAATGTAGGAGCCAAGCAGTGAGATGATAATGATGTTCTGCAGAGGCCACTGCATGATTTGTTGGAGTCAGCTATGTTTTAAAGGTATCTCAAGCCGTTTTGCTGATCTAACTAGACTGGTGACGAAACCTGCTGATCTGCACAAACAAAACATAAGGTTTCCCGGGGATTCTCGCTTTCAAGGTAGAGGTTATAAAAGACGGTAGGTTGACGCGTTTCCGTGGGGGGGGTGCAGATGCAATCTTTCTCGCTTCATGAGCAACACAAAAGAGGTGCGGGGGGGACACTGCTTACTCCTCAACACTTAGTCAGTAGGGGGGAGGTGCACAGGTAGTCTGGGACACTGAAGCGTCACGGACGAGCACTTATGCCTGGCAGGTACCTCCTCACACCCAGTTTTGGCAGGAAAAAAAGAAACAAAAAACACTTTACTTGAGGGGCCACAAGGAACTTAATAACTGAGTTACTGCCCAAGTACAAATCATGAACAAATATAGATACTGCAGGAACCTGCATGACCCGTTACGATTAATTAATGGTGAATGAATACTGGACAGTAAGTAACTAACACTTAGTTTCTGCTTAATTGATATATTAAGTAAGAATGTACTACTACGGCATTTGTGCCCCCTATAGTACAGTGTTACCAAAAGAAGTATACTGGATGGGTGTAACAATATGTAAAGCTGCTAACGCTGCTTGTAAATACAGTTATGAATCAATAGATTTGGAATTTCTCGCCTAAACATTGAAGTTGAGCCATATTAAGGCACAGATCAGCTTAGATACAAATTCATCCAACTTCTAACACAAGGAGGTATCTCAGGTGCCAACAGATGAAAATGACTATCGTTTACTACTTAACGTCTGTCTCTAAGTTTAAAGTGTAGTTTAATTAAAAGTTCAACATTTGCTTTACAATGTGTTGTAAGTCAGTCATAGCGAGGAAACAAAGAAATGTTACTTGAGTAAAGCTTGCCTACACTTTGTTCTTTTACTGGTTTGAGCATAAAGCAAAACAATGATCTCAGAGAACCGCATGAACTGTTTCTTCTCAAAAGACTCAGAGGTTCTTGACTCAGTGGGGCAGGGCCCCTGAAAAAGAAAGCGTGTAGATGGTAATATAAAAAAGAAAAGAAAACACAGCAGGATTAAATAAAAACATGCTACCTCATCCTCAGGCCCAAGTTAAGTCCAAGCCACTTATTTCTACATGACATGTCAGAAACCAGGTGTGAAGAAACAGCTGGAGAAGAAGGCCGTACTTCATTACACTTCCTGCTATCCAGCGCTGCCTGACTTCAGTCTACACTCATTTTCCTCAAGTAGGAAGGAAGGGTCATTTTCGTATCTTTTGGGGACAGCTTCCTGTGCTGATGGAGTCACACTCACTCCCAGTACAGGGGGAGCCATCTTTCGAATCTGCTGGTGTCCTTTCCTGAGTCCTGTCCTGCCTGCTCCAGACCACAATAGCCTAGTATATTTTTGCCAGGGTAACTTTATTGCCCAGAATGTTAACCCCTATCCGTCATTTTCTATAGTGTTACTGACACAGAAATTCCATTTTTTGATTTCTGCCCAGGGCTGGATCTAGGCACAGGCAAACTAGTCAGCTGCCTGAGGCTCCATTGGGAGAAAGGTCCATCGGGGGGTGGGCAAGACAAAAATCCCCATCAGCTAAATCCACTGAGGGGGACAACTCCCCCCACCCTACTCAGCAAAACCTACTGAGGGGGGTGGGACGAGCCTGCCTAAGGCCCTTGAAAAGGTAGATCCGACCCTGTTTCCACCTCATTAGTCTAGACGGTAGCTTAGTGAGAATGGCGGTTTGATACCTCTAGGGTTAAGGGTTCGAATTCCCTGGCAGCTCTCTGTGTTTGCACATTCACCCCATGGTGCTCAGGCTTTCACCTGCAGTCTAAACGCATGTAGGTTGGCTAATTGCCATCTATAAATTGTCGAAAGAGTGTGCGTGAATCTGCCCTGTGACGGGCTGGCATAGCATCCGGGGCCTGCCTCAGGCCGCCGCGTGACCCTCAACGGGAAGAGCAATTGGAAAATAGACAGTGTTTAGCCACTGTTAGTAGATATCAAATCTCCAACCAAAACTGTGAACTGTATAAGATTAAGTGGAACTTGAAATGACACATGGTTCTTCGATAAATGTATATAAATATATGTAAATCAGTTTTAATGTTCATTTCATTCATGCAGTCAACAAACAATCAGTCAAACAAATAAATAAACAAACAAGTAAATAAATCACAAACGGTATAATCTGCACCCAAAGTTACCTGTGTGAAGAAGTAATTGCGCCCAGGTTCTCAACACCTAATTATGGTCCATTTGGCAAAAATGACTTCAATTTTTGTTCAGTTTTTCGCAACTCAAAGGTTGAGTTTTGGAATCCTAAACCATGAAGAACGGCAAAAATGTTCCTAATATTTGTTGATTTATAGAAACGGGGTACGTATCATACATACGTTTTGTGGAGAACCTTTGCAGAAATTTTCTCATGGATCTCAATGCAACAAAGTAAATGGAAATACTGCAACAGGGGTATCACCTTTTTTTTGGGGGGGGGGGGGGGGGGTAGCCCACTAAAATTTCTTTATGACAAGGTAGCATGTTATTTGACAGTATTTGTTTTTATTTTTTATCC
>JAODUD010000002.1:4144063-4156840 GCA_026784285.1 Stomatorhinus walkeri | reverse complement strand
GGGGGGGTAGCCCTCTAAAATGTCTTTATGACAAGGTAGCATGTTATGTGACAGTATTTGTTTTTCTTTTTTCTCCTTCCTTCTCTTTCATTTACAGCTTTCCAGTTACAGAGGTGTGTTGTATGCCTGGACCAATCCCTGTGTGCTTCCACTAATGGAATGGGTGGAGATTCTGTTTATCGCGGAAGCAAGATGAACGCTCCAGCGGCAAGTGCTGTTTCTATGCCATCGTGCTTGCAGCATTTATTGGCAATCTATACTTTTATGACTGTTTGGTTAATTTAATTGATTTGATTGATTAGCAGTTGTGTTGATTGCCTAGGTACTTAGCTCATTTGAGTTTACTGCTCCGATGCGTCAATAATCTTGTGTAGTATTTTGCAGTTGACAATTTCATCCATGAGACCGGGAAGTAGTTAGAATGTGTGCGCACATATCATACATGCCAGTATACGTGCAAACCAAATCAAGTTTTAGTTCCTGCTCTTCTGCACCTTTTGAGTGTCTTGGTGAATTGTATTGGGCCTCTTCTGAGCACCAAGGAAAGTAATCAGTTTTTTTTTTGTCACAATGGTGCTTTCCTGAAGCTGTATCTCTGAGTTGGATAACTCTTGTGAAGGTTACCATTGCCTTAGTTAAATGGTACAGACAGACCAAGGCCCTGTTCACATCTGGTATTGACATGCGCCCCAGCCGATGAACGAATGGACAGCGCTAAATACGTCTGGCCACACCCACCATTCATATGGGTCCACGCATGTGTCTCGACTGACTGTTTTTTATTGGGTCTCACTTTCCCACGAATTTAAATAAGCATGTAAATCACTCCCATATGCAGAATCTGATGAACATTAAAAGTAGGAGAAGAAATCAAAAGGTATTGGCGCATTCCAAGGTAACGAAACCGCTAAGGATTTTTGTAATGAACACCAAAATACTCAAAATATAAATATATCTGTAAATAATTACATGAATACATATAATCAATGTGTCCTCTTATTTTTAAATAATTCCATAAAGGGTATTATATTTCATAATAACATAGTGATTTTCATTTGACAGTCGTTATTGTGAAATATTATTTTGCATAATGCAAATGTGATTTGCTAAACAATTCAAACTATATTTCACAATATACTTTTCATGTTGTAGGCATATATTTTTATACCACGTCAACACAAAACAAATGTATAGTTTAAAAAGCTCTTTCAGTACTTAGGTTAATAATTTTCTATTCAAGGGCAAAGAGATTAGTCTGTAATTAACTTTGGTTGCCATATGATAATATTTCGGCTTTTAATCATAACCAATGAAGCTCAAAATTTGTGAATATTTCAAAGAAGAAGTTCATTGTTTTGCCTGATACATTGAATTATGTCTGACTTGGAGCAAGTTAAGTAAAAGAGGCAAACTAGTCAAGACTGTAGTGGGGCTGAATTTCATACTGGGGGTTCAAGCCCCTGGACAATCCAATATAAAACTATATAAACAATTACACCATCATTATATATTTCTATTAGCATATCCATTTCCTAGGCTGTTGTCGCTTTAACTTTGCATTCATGTAATTTTAACGGCATGTTTCACCAACATTAATAAAGCATGGAACAGCTTTGACATGAATAAGGAAGCTTGATCAAAGTGTGCATTAAATACACGTTCTATGCACGTACTATTTCAAAACATCTTTAATAAATCACTTCTTTCGCAATTTATTTTTCATGAATTTTAGTGGAACATTAACAATGCTCATTTAACATTTCTATGCGTATGGGTTGGGACAGTCTGTTAAACTAACTTCCCAGCATGTTGAAACTTATTTCTTGATGTTGTAGGGAAGAATAATGAGTTGCTGCTTACAACGCAGCTTAGTACACAATGGCCCACTCTGTACTGACTTATGATCTAACATAAATTATATGTCAAATATCATTTGTGCATTTAATGCGTACGTATGTACTTATGCCCGCATGAGGATTTCAGCTGAGTATACAGTCCCTCTATGCAGCCCAGGACACATTCGTGTTAACACTGCTATAAGAATGTGGCCAAATGCATAACAGATCACCTCCGAATGTGGTTTGAGTGAACGGATCTTGATGCGTTTTCAATCAGTTTTGGGTGAGTTCTCTGTCCTCTAGTGATTGGATCACCCAGGACCCATTAACGATGTTAATACCAGGTGTGAACAGTGCCCAAGGCTCAAATTTCTTAACCAATGTTTTTGGCCAAGTTTTAAACAGTTAGAAGGTTAAACACTAAACTTTGAGTCTGTACCATATATAACCTCAAGAGGTTCAACCCAGAAATGTTGCATGGAGACCGAACATGAGTGGGATCGGGGCATTCTGTTTATACTGATGTTTTGGAAGCGGTACAAGAATTCCTTAATTTTAATCCAACCGAACTATAGTTTTCAGGTATTCCATCAGGGGCCTTCTGAAAGCTTTTCATTAAGAGTTTTTATCTTAGGGTGAGAATCTACACAATGCTTTAACTTAAGTGGTTACTTTCAGGGAAATTCTGCATAAACCTCGATCTCTAGCAAGGGAATATGTATCGTCCTCCCTGACACAGATAAAATATCGATCTGAGAGAAAGGCTGTGTTCCATCAGTTTCAGCCAGGAGAAAAGGTTGCCTGTACTCTCCGCCAAATTTTTAGGGCCTCATATCAGTTGTCACGTCGAGCAGGAGTCGGGCGGACAGAAACGGTCAGGAGACAGGATGAAGGGTAGAGAAGCGGGTTTAATTGGGGAATCAGGCCAGGAGAACAGTAAGGGGGCGTGGGGCAGGCAAACAGAACAGGCAGGCAGGAATACGGGGCAGAAAATGGGGTAGCACTCACACAACGTGACGACTTACACAGATGACTGATCTGGGGAAACGAACACAGACACCGATTGAATGCATGTGGGGAAGGCAGGCACGGATTGACAACAGGTGGTTACAATCCGGATCAGACACGAGGTAACGAGGGGGGCGTGGCACACACGAGGCTCGGACGGGCGGATCATGACATCAGTAATATTACTGAATGGAAATTAAGTGATACTGAGTATGTGATTTGTATCTTGGAATGACAGGCATTGGACAATGAAAATTAAACACCTGGTTTTAGACTACAATAATTTATTAGTATGGTGTAGGGCATCCTTTTGTGTCATCTTGGGAATGACAGATATAAATCCTGCACAGTGGCAAGCAGGAATTTGAGGATTTGTTTTCTTACAGAACAGTGGCCAGGTCACTACGTGATGGTGGAGGAAAAAGTTTCCTGACTCCCTCTTCTAAAACACCCCAAAGTGGGTTAATAATATTCATATCCAGTGACTATGCAGGCCATGGGAGATGTTGAACTTCACTTTTATGTTCATGTTATGACCTTGGCTCAAAAAGGCCGCACATAAACCTGGATACATGACATCCAGATGCAAAAGATGATGTCAACAAACAGCTTAAAGTGTCTCATAATTTATTTGACCCACAGACATCAGAAAAGGGATGTAACCAAAACAAAAGAAAAAACAGAACCCCAAATGCTAACTGAAACTAAATAAGCCAATAACTAACCCATTTCCAAAACAAACAAGGAAAGAAAAGAACACAAACCTACTACTACCTCCCTTACCAACCGAAACAGAGGCACAAAATTCCCCCCCCCTGAAAACAAAGCCAAACAGGGTGCACACACAGAAGCCATCACAGTTCACAACACCACTCTGTCACCAGTCTTGTTGTGTGTATTGGTATATTGTCATCCTGATACACAACATCATCTTCAGGGTACAGTTTTTGAACCATCACGTCAACATGGTCCTTCAGAAACGTCCAGTCATCCTTGGCAATGAGGTGCCCCGTGCTGCACTCTGGGTTATGCAACAGTCTGCGTGGTAAACCCTCTTCGGGGCTTATTCACACCGTAGCTCTCCCAGACAGTGAAGGTGGACTCATCAGGAAACAAAACCTGCTTCACATTGCCCACAGCTTAAGGTTTGTGCTGCTAGCACCATTGAGACAGACTTTTGGCACTGGCATGAGTGACCAAAGGTTTGCCTGTAGCAGCCTGAGCATGAATATTGACCCTGAGGAAATTGTGATGAAGTTTTGGTGGAAACAGGAGAGTCGGTGCACACATTTAATTCTGCAATGAGTCGGGCAGCTGTGGTTTTAAGTTTTTTTGTACACTCTGGGTTAGTACCCAGACATACCTTACAGATTCCTCTTGCATCGCAGTTTCTCCTGTTGGATGTGGTCCAACATTCATGGTGATATGCGGACATTATCCTGGATACCTTGGCTCTTGATACACCACAATTATTTTCTGTCCTGGTGAAAGATGTGCCAGCAAGACACTCACTAACAATTGGTCTTTTGAACGCGCCTATTATGTTGTGTGGATTGCAATATTTTATGTGCAGCTGTGCTATTGCTCTGCTAATTCAACCTTCATACTCTGCTCTTACTGATGGAATGTGCAATCAGTGAAGATTAGCCACCAAGCTGCAAATATATAGGCGAGAAACCTCAAACACTATTCATCAGGTGTTTCAGTTTCATTGTCCAATCCCAGTAATTGTCAGGTGTGTCATGTCATTATGCATAAAACTTATCACTCTCATGTTAATTCTGTAGCTGTTGTTCCTAAGGTGTCAACACCTAACATGAGAAATTCTGGTGGCACTCCAGTACCGGCAAATATTGATGGAGAAGTGGATGTGTAGGACATTCCGCCTGCTAGTGCCAATTACCAAATTCTGAAATTTGATTGAACTTGAATTCCCATTATCTTCTGTTTGAAATGGAAAGAAATTATGTTTCCACTCTTTATTTCAATATCTTCCTTCACAAATTCATGTACTACAGCATGACATACAGGTAACTACAGACACTCCACACTTAATGAGCGAGTTCCGTTCCTACAAATAGGTCAGTTAGCGAATTGGTTGATGAGCAATGAGATGCCCCTTAGTGATAAATCAAGCAAACTGTACTAGTAGTGGGTTTTACATCTTGTACTATGAGGTGCGCAATAAATTACAAATTTATAGATGAAATATGTAGTCTAGAAGATTTCAAATGCTTGTGTAGTGAATACAGAGTGACTACAGGAACGAGATGAGACAGAGAAAGGATGACGCTAGATGAAATGCTTGAAGCTGAGATACCATGGTGCTGTTTCCATGACCAAAGTCCTCGTACAAGGCACCATACTAACTGGTTGGTGAGCTGGTCGTGAGTCCCTACGGTTGTTAAAAAGCTAGGTCATTAAACGAGGTGTGTCTGTACAAACATTCCCATTACGCAGCAGACTTATGATGTAAACACTGTAAAATAGGGAATCATGGTTTGGCAGTTGTTAGTTCAGTCTATACAATTTACGTTCCATTGTTATTCCTAAGCTAGATGGGTCTTCTCACCTTTGCACCAAATACCATTGACTAAATGCAGTCACCCTACCCAATTCATTTCCTCTGCCCGATATGGATTATTGTATAGTAGGGTGGCACTTATTTTTGACCTTTTGAAATCATCATCTCTCACGATCCTTATTTGTTAGATTAATTGAGAAAATGCTTCCTGCCAAACTTCAGGTAAATTGTTAAACATTTAGAGGCAGCTCAAACGCCTCAAAGTTCATCTTAGAGTAAAACACTGCGAGTATTAATTCTATTCTGAAGTAGGTCTGTAATGAGTCAATCTCCAAAATAGTTGCAATAATTAAAAACATCATTAACTTGTGAATGTTTCCTACTTACTGAATATTTATGGTTGAAAAAATGTGTTACTGTATCTAAACCATATATGTTGTCATGACAACATAGGTACTATCTAGTATTGTAGTACCTATGTTGTCATTAATGAACAGTGGCATATTGGTAAATGCAAAAGCTACAATTTGTTCATTTAATTAGCATATGAAGTGGTTAATATATCTTCTTGCTGCATATTTCTCAGGTAAAAACAACTTAATCTTTTTAATGTGTATCACATTGCGAAGGTAACCGTGAGTCTGGTGGAAGAGGCTGGCCACCGTTCGCATTAATTACGATACGATGTATGTTGCACGACACATGTTGATGATGACAAAGCTAATATTGATGAATTGATGATGATCTTGCCGGGAAATGATGGCACATAGCACTCGGGGTATAGAACAAGTCTATCTTCTTGACAGCAAGACATACAAAATCATGGGCTCCAAGCTACCGTCTATCCGACAGTGTCTTGGCTTGTTCCTTTACCATCATCTTGACCTTAATAAGACAAAACGTGAGTGTTTTGTAGTTCTGGAGCCGAGCCAGAATACCTACAAGAGGGACCCAACACTGCCAGCAAAAACAAGCAAGATAGACCTACAGGGGATTATTTAAAATATATGTATTACTGCTTGATAAACAAAAATTTCAGTACTGCATGTTACATAGCTCCCGACTTATGATCACACAAACAATGTGTTCCATGCATTTCTACAAATTCCAACAATAAGACAGCAAACTGCAACCTCTTTGAGCTACCTGTAAATTTTTAAATAATTAGACATATGATGTTTTTACACCAAAACAAACAATGGGGTGAGCCAAATAAATTAACACAACATAAAACGAACAATAGGTCAAATAGTGGCCACCCTATTGTATAGACAATGTTGATACCACAAAATATATCAGTAAATTAGACATACCTAAAAGTTACTGACATGTCAAATATCATGGAGAACTGCAAGAGTAGTGGTTGGTGGACTCAATGTGAACAATTAAGGTAGTCTTTGGGGGCTTTGCAGGGTAGTCACTCTGGAGAGCTTTCACTCTACTGAGGATTATGAGGTCTGTGAAGTGGAGGGCCATAAAACCTGTGATAGAGGTGATAGTGAATGCTGTCATTGGGTCTGGTGGCATTGGGTCAAAAAGGTGGCTTTGTGAGCAGCTGCTGCTGGGATGTTGGGAATTGACCCTGGGTAGGGTGCATGAATGCCTTATACCACCTACAAATGGTGCCCACATCTCCTATGGCATCTTTGGAACAGGGGTGCAGTATCAGGCTAGTGACAATGTACTGAGGGCGATTGGATCCCCAAAGAAGACAACTCCATCAATCAATCAATTTCAAACCATCTCGCTACTCACTGTAGATGGTAACATAATTTTTTGTATCATTTCTCGAAGATTTCCTCCTAAAGAATAACTATATCTCAAAAAAGATAGGATGGGTTCCCAGAGTGCCTGGCTGCCTGGAGCATATGAGTGTAGTTATGCAATTAATTAGAAAAGCCCTTGAAAACACAGGAGACTTGGAGGTGTTGTGGGTTAACCTGGCTAATACATACATTCTATATCAGTCACACTGGTTGACCTTGCACTATACTGTCACCCAATAAAATTAATGACCTAATCCAGCAACTTCAGGTTGATGGTTATGACTGGGTTGGCAAAATCTGATGGGCTTTAGTTTGGGAAGGATACCACTGCAATTGTGGTTAAATCAGCTGAAGTAGAGTGCAGAGGCTCCCTCACCTAGAATGGTATATGGAAGACCCTGATTAAAGCATTCAAGGATGACCTTGCCATCACAAAAATATCTACTCTGGGTGGCAGATAGATACTGAGATGTCTGGAGAATCTCATCACCTCGATAATGATGAGTTTTTCACCCTTGCCAGATCAAGGTCCACAGTACCTGGAAAGTGGTGGACAAATTCTTCTTTTTGCTAGCAAATATCATTATCCTGTCAAACACAGAGCAACCAGTGAAGACTTTAGGGAAGATTTTTCACTCCAACCTAAAAGACTCCATCGATATGCAGAATACCAAGAAAGATCTTAAGGTTCACAAAAGTGGATAAGTCAGGTCTGCCTGGTAGATTCAAGGGTTAAAACTAGGATTAGGGCTGCCATTAAGACTAGGGATAGGTATAGGATTATGGTTAGGGTTAGTCTTAGGGTCATACTTGCTATTGGAGTTTGACCTAGGGTTAAGGTCGCTTTTATGGGTAAACCTTGGGTTAAGGTTAGAGCTAAGATTAGGATTGATGTTAGGTTAGAGAGAAACTTTACTACAAGTTGTTCCTATAAAAAAGGTGGAAGACATGATGCATGGGTCATTCTGCCTGCTTATTTCACCCATTCTGTTGCCCTTCGTAGGGTTAGGGGTTAGGGTTGCCATTAGCGTTAGGTTTATGGTTAGGGTTAAGTTTAGGATTTTGACTAGTGTTAGCATTAGTGTCAGGCTTCAGGAAAGGGTTAGCATGCAGACAATATTTTGCAAGGTACACTATATTGCCAAAAGTATAGGGACACCCTTCCAAATCATTGAATTCAGGCGATCACTTCCATAGCTGCAGGTGCATAAAATCAAGCACCAAGGCATGTAGACTGCTTCTACAAACATTTGCAAAAGAATGGGTCACTCTCAGGAGCTCAGTGAATTTAAGCGTGAGTACTGTGATAGGATGTCACCTGTGGAATAAATCATAATTTCCTTGCTACTAAATATTCCACAGTCAACTGTTAGTGGTATAACAAAGTGGAAACAATTGAGAACAAAAGAAAGTTAGCAACGAAGTGATAGGCCTCATAAAATCACAGAGCTGGGACAACGTGTGCTGAGGCGCACAGTGTGCAGAAATTGGTAATTGTCTGCAGAGTCAATAGCTACAGACCTCTAAATTTTGTGTGGCCTTCAGATTAGCTCAGAAACAGTGCGTAGAGACATTCATGGAATGGGATTTCATGGCTAAGTAGCTGCATCCAAGCCTTACATCAAGTGCAAGGCACAGCGTCAGATGCAGTAGTGTAAAACACGCCACCACTGGACTCCAGAGCAGTGGAGCATCTGGAGTGATGAATCACACTTCTCTGTCTGGCAATCCGACAGATGAGTCTGGGTTTGGCGGTTGCCTGGAGAACAGTACTTGCCTGACTGCATTGTGTCAAGTGTAAAGCTTGGTGGAGGGGGGATTATGGTGTGGGGTTGGGCTTGGCCCCTTAGTTCCAGTGAAATGAACTCTTAATGCTGCAGCATTCAAAGCCATTTTGGACAATTTCATGCTCTCAGCTTTGTGGGCACAGTTTGGGGACGGCCCCTTCCTGATCCAACATGACTGCACCAGTGCACAAAGCCAGGTCCATAAGGACATGCATGAGTGAGTCTGGTGTGGAGGAACTTGACTGGCCTGCACTGAGCCCTGACCTCAACCCGACAGAACACCTTTGGGATGAATTAGAGTGGAGACTGCGAACCAAGCCTTCTCATCCAAAATCAGTTGCTTTCCTGGATGAATGGTCAAAAATTCCCATAAATACATTCTTAAACCTTGTGGACAGCCTTCCCAGAAGATTTGAAGCTGCTATAGCTGCATAGGGTGGGCCAACTCCATATTAAAGCCAATGTATTAAGAATGAGCTGCCATTAAGGTTCATGTGTGTGTAAAGGTCGGTGTCCCAATACTTTTGGCAATATAGTGTATGTTGTAGGTTGTGCTGGTCTTTGTGTTTGAAAGTGGGATGGTATATGTTATGTTTGGGGCCATTGTTAAGACTGTTGCGTAGAATTTTTGAGTCAGCCCATTTTACCACCTTCTTTTACATATGTGGCATTTACATTTCAAAGAAAGAACGACAGTGTTTGAGAATCACAGTATGTCATTTCCAGATACCGAATGCTCCTTATTTAGCTATGCCGAGGTAAAGTCAGATTTTCATTCTATGGCATCATTAAATTTGCCAGCACTGGGGCAGCTTTGAAGAAACATTTTGACTACTGTCTTTAGGGAGAAAAAAATTGCCCACGTTGCTATATATTGGACATTTGACATTTCTGGGTGTTGTATAATGTTTTAGCATCATTTAACCTTAACTGTGAATTAGTTCTATTGCATGAAATGGGGTGCAACACCAATCTGAAGATGGGGTACGGTAATAAAAAGAGTGAACTTTGTAGGTATTAAAGAACAGTCTTAGACACTGCTGCACATCCTATACAGCAAACACATAAAAATGCTGTAAAAAGCTGATTTTTATGTGTCTGGCATTAGATTACTATAGGTTAATGATGACAATAGACACAGTATTTGTTTTATTTCTTGTACAATTTCATCAGTGTAACCTATTATTACAATTTTATGAGTGCTTTTTCTTATATAAATCTTAAGCTGTTATGCCAATAAAGCATATTGAATCAAATTGAATTTAGAATTAAAGTTCAAAATTAATTTTCAAGAAAAGTATTGGATCCTATCAGGAAAACAGTTTGAAACCACTTTCTCATATGTCCGTGTGATTTGATAAACGTTATCCGCTGATTATAAGCAGTGGTTTTGGTTTCATTACATAAATGCGTTTAAAACCACAAAATCAAAGCATTTTCTCCAAGAAAATTGTGCTATTAAAGTACACATTACATGAAGAACGTATAGTGCCTCTGTCAGAAGTAATGGGCAAAAAATGCACCTTACAGTCCCCCAAAACATACTGCAACTATAAAAACAATGATAGTTATGAAGGTAATAAAGTGAAGCTTTGTTATTACGAGGAGGCAGGACAGGTTAAGACATATATTTGCTTTCATCCTATACATCCTGAGAATAAGTGGTCGGTTCAGTAACAAAATAAAACTAGGTATTCCTTTTTGACAGAGTTTGACTGAGGTTGAAATTGTAAAAATGCTGTTGGTTAGAATGGGAAGCCCTATCGCTGACCGGTTTGATGGACCCCAAGGAACCACTGTGCTGGCAACTCACACCTATAAAGCAATTTAAACACTGATCTAGTAGTCGGTTCTGGGGATGGGGCAGTGGTGCGGTAGAAGAGATAAGTGAGATGAGGAGAAAAGGGTATATCATTTTTAATTCTCTTTACACAGGCAATCATAGAACTGTTAATGACAAAACTGTTTCATTATGTTCCATTCATTTGTTGTAGAGTGAAGGTTGACTGGCGGCATAATAAAACTTTGCAGTTATATTCTGTTGAGGGTTAATTTGAAGACATGACTGTAAATATGTTCATACTTTCAATATTATCTGCCAGCTGATCCGCAAAGTAATAATTGATATTTGATTTCAGACTATGCCTTGACTCCATTGGTATCTCTGATATTTCCCAGGACTGCTGAGGGTAGGCGTTGCAGCAAGAAGCAAAGTTATTTCTACGGTTGCTTGGTAACGATTGCCTCTTCAGTAATGCATTCTCTATCTTTCTGTACCGGTGTTGCACTTTTTCATATATATGCTGAGAGTGCATGCTTTGGATGGACACGTGTCATTACATATGATGTCGTCAAGTGGATGCTGCATCTGAGTATTCCTCCATCAAACTAAGGGCAAAAAATATCCAGAAACGGCAGCTAGCTCCAATTAAGCATCTGCAGCAGCATGCTTGAACTTCCTGTTGTCCCTCAAAAGTACAACACTGCAGTCCATCCAGACTCTAGTTTATAATCTCATTTACTAGTAACTTACCACTAAAAAACTTTTTAAAGCATATATTTTTTTCAAAAATGGGGAAAAAGATTGTCGTTACTGTTTTTCTTGTAAAAAAAAAAAACACCATATTTCATTGCACCCAAACAAAGGTATAAGTTCATTTTCAGGATTGCTGTTAATTGCTATGTAAGCGATGTGATGAAGGAATGGCAAAACTGTAGCTGGTTGCAAACCTTCACAGCAAGTATGAGAACAGACGGGCACTTACTGTCAAGAAAGATTACCACCCACATCAGGCTCCACAAGACAGGCACGGAGTGGGATGAGGGTGAAGCTCAGGGCTTGGATCAGACATTCTTGCTAAGGTTTAATTCTGTGTCTTTCTGAATGGGGATTTGCCCACAGATGTATTGCCTGTGGCTCCAGCTGCCTCCATTTCATGTATGGGAGTAGAAGCCTTCTGTGGTTAGAGGGAGTTGGACCAGTCCCCACACAAAGGGGCAAAAAGTCAGCCTTTGCCACAGGGGGTTCTGGCTGGGCCACAATACCGCATCAGTCCTCGGTTCCCGGATCTATCTATCCCCCGACGGGCTGATCCATATTCCAGCTAACTATATCAAAAAGCCTTTATGCTGGTATATGTTCCCACTCAAGATGGTCATGCACTGATCAAAACATTCATTTCACAATTTTTGCGCTTAATTTGCACTCATTTCACGCAGCATGAAAAATAAGTCTTGTAAGACAGCTGCATGTAATTTACCACAAGTCTGTCTCTGCTATTTTTGATGACAGTTGAGTCCTTTTTGATCTAGTACACTTCCCATCACCTGGTAAGCTATTTCCAGTGTTGTACTCTTTCTTGGGGTCATTCTTGTGGAACAAAATGGTGGAAGTGCACTTCTTTGAGCAAATTAAAATTTTAAAATAATACTAATTCGACCTCAGACAAATGCAACGATAACATCAACTGCATCAGCACCAAAAACAAACACAGTACAGAAGACATTCGCTGCCTAGCTACAATGTTCCTCGCTACAATAGAGCATAGACACATGTAGTGAAAGAGGTGCTGTAATTAATGAATGGTTTCTTCTGCCACATTCTGAGCTGTACTTCCTGTGAAGCCCACAGACCCTATGGCAAGCCCCATCTCGTATTGATTGGAATGGTTAAAAAAGCAACACCTCTGTCCCGCTTCACACCAATCAATAGCTTTTGATGAGTCCATTAAACACCATCTGTGCTCACCACGACTCTGGAAATGGCAGAACTGCAGGGTAAGTGTTTGACCCGCCTTGCCATCAATGCTCCTTCCCTACCCAGGAGGAAGAACTCCCAGTTTAAAGACATGGAG
>JAODUD010000002.1:4121239-4132274 GCA_026784285.1 Stomatorhinus walkeri | reverse complement strand
CCCACCCCCAACACACACACAAACACACATTTCAACTCCTTCTACTTCTCGATTTGGCAGCAAGGGTGGTTGTGCAGCTGCCTTGTGTTTTTAAGGATGCATTCCAAGAAGAGATCACCTGGTGATTTTGAGTCCTTAAAATATCTATGTGTTGTGAAATAAAAGGTACACCACACATTTTACCTCTATCTAGAGAACTTGTAAAGAACTGCACATTTTTTCGATGACTTTTCTGAACTACAATCACTTATTTCCACTGCTTAGTTAACTTTGCTAGTTTTAATATTTGCACTGATAATCTTAATGTCCATACTGCCAAAGAATGTTTTTTCCTATTTGAATTGTTTGATATGTCACAGGGGGTGGCATGGTGGTGCAGTGGTTAGCACTGTTGCCTCACACCTTGGGGACCTCGGTTCCATGTGTGTGGAGTTTGCATGTTCTCCCTGTGTCGTTGTGGGGTTTCCTCCGGGTACTCGAGTTTCCCCCACAGTCCAAAGACATGCTGAGGCTGATTGGAGTTGCTAAATTGCCCATGTGTGTGAATGGTGTGTGAGTGTGCCCTGCGATGGGCTGGCCCCCTGTCCAGGGTTGTTCCCTGCCTCGTGCCCGGTGCTTCCGGGTAGGCTCCAGACCCCCCGCGACCCAGTAGGATAAGCAGGTATTGAAAATGGATGGATGATATGTCACAGGATGTTGGCTTCCTCATGCTGAAGGGCTACACTGGGCTGGTGTTAGAGATTTAGCTCTGTCTGAGCTATTTTATTTGATACTTTGGTTTGTCCAGTTCCTGTCAAAAAGGAACATAAAAGAAAGTAGGGATGCTTTATTTAGTGAAGCTTAGCAGCAGACTCTAGTTTTACTTCTTGAGAATTTTAACTCTTAAATTCTTCAGGTCTGTTACCTGACTGTTAAGGTAAAAGAAGAAAGAAAAGAATCCTTTCTAGCAAGCAAAAAGCACTATTTAGGAATCCTGCTGCTACAGTTAGAAGACAGAAGGCTCGGAGGCTGAGTGCAGGTGAAGAAAATGAAACTTTCGATCCATTATAACCTCAATAGAGAGAAACGTCATATTTGCAACTCTGAATTAAGCAATTTTAGACAGTCTTTGTTTCTCTAAAGACAGTAAAGGCATCAGCAGTATGTACACTTTATTTACTGTTGTTGATAGGTTAATAAACCCTCTGACACAATCGGCCCCTAAGCTTTTATCAACACAAAAAGCGTATTGAGATTTTTTTTTCTGTAATAAAATAGAAATTATTAGATTAGCTATCAGTACCTCGTTACAAGGCACAGACAATTTGACAGACACGTCACTACACAGAAATGATGTGGCCATTTTGCCTGAATTTAGCCACCATTATCACTGCCTGCAATACTCTGGAGAGGGCAGTTCAGCATCTTAGACCCTCCATCCGCTGTCTTGGTGTTAAATTATGAAGTCATTTAAAAGATTTTTTTAGTTGATTAACCATGAGACTAGCTCAGTTACATCAGGAGTCTTTCCACGGTCACTGAAAATCAGTTATTAACCCCACCTGAAAAAGAGAAACCTGGATCATGCCACATTAAACAATAATAGACCTATTTCAAATCTACCCTTCATAGGTATATTTATTGAAAAAGTCATTTTCAATCAACTAAGCAGCTTCTTGAGCATATATAGCTATCTTGACAACTTTCAGTCCGGCCTCCAATCTCATTGTAGTGAGACTGCTCTCATAAGTTGCTTAAAAACTTAAGCAGGTAACATCCACCCCCTTCCCTGCTCGTCTGATTCCTGTTCCCCTCAGGCGTGGCTTCTGATCAGCTGCGACTGATTCCACCAGCCGCCACCAGCTCTGACCCTGACTCACTGGGCGCCACTTGTCTTGTGCCTGATACACCAGGAACCACCAACCTGAGGGAATTAAGCTCGGAGGAACTGAAGTGGTTCCCTCGGGACAACGACTTGAGTCCTGCTCTGTGGACCCACTGTCCAGGACTTAAATCACACCAGTCCCCAACTCCAAAAACGTCCCCAGTACTGGGGAAAGTTCCAAAGAGGGGCAGGCCGGGTCTCTGTCTCCCAATGAGGAAGTCTGCCCAGTCCAGTTCCTGGTTTGGTTTTGTCTCCCCAGGTCTTCAGTCCTGAGAGTCTGCATGTCCGGTGCATGACTCTGTCCATTGTCCCTGCTTATACTCAGCCATCCGTGCCTGAAGCTTGTTAGTCTTATTGTCTTGTTCCTGCCTTCTTGTTAACCAGCCACAGTTGCCTTGCATTTCCTCTTGTCTTAGTCATGTATATTAGCATATCTTAGTCCCGTGTTCCCGGTTTGGTCATTGTTCTCTGTCTACGTGTGCAATCCTGCCTGTTCACTTCAATAAACAACCCCTGCAAGGGGTTTACATTCCCACCGCCTGATTTGGGTTGTCCTTCTCCTGCTGTGAATGACAATACCAGTCCTGCAAATCCTGCATACTGGACTAGCCTTTTATATTTCTAGACAGTTTGGAAAATTGGGCAGTGCTAACAGGAACGACACTTCTGGATTTATGTAAAAGCCTGGCAATTATTTTGTCATTATTGCAATGAATCTGAGTGAACGGCTGCAGCATATGGAGTCCCTCAGGGATCAATTCTTGGGCCTGGTGTTCAATCCTTATTTGCTTCTGATTTACCAAATTTTGCAGGCCAGCAATATGGCCTATCGTGGTTACACAAAATAACACCCAAATATACTTAGCTCTTTCAGTTAAAGAACTACTGTAGATTTTCTCCGTCAATAACTGGATAAAATTTATAACAGGATGCCACTAGACTTCCTTCAATAAAAGAAAGACAAGACTGAGAGTTCTTTTTGGTTATAAAGAGAGAAGGATTTGGTGTAATCCAGATTACAAATATTCTAAATAGTGAAATTAATTAATTAATTAATTAAAGAAAAGAAAAGATACAAAACAAGATTTGTGAAATAGTCTAATTTACATGTTAAAACATTTACATGTAAAAACTTTGTGATTTTGGTGTGGCCTTCTTGCGGCGTGGTGCTATGGTGCATAGGAGAGAGAGACTTGCGGCAGCGGACTAAAAAGGCAGTGGAGATACGAAGTTGAAGTGATTTGCTGTCTTTCAAAGTGAATTTCGGATCTTTTTTGATCAAAACGTTATTGCAGATTGTAGAAACGGTAGCAACCTTAGCCGGCGAAGTTTTGGTGAAGTTTGATGTGTTTTATGTTACTTTTAATGTGTATTGAGGCTAACGTGTAGTGGAAAAACACCGTAGCCATTTTGGGTTAACCGTTTTCTTTTTCAATCATTAAGATTTAAGGACTTTTGACTAAAAATAGATCATTTTTATAGCCTGTTGTGCAGGCCAGGTTTTCCTTCCATCCGGGACAGTTTCCCGGGCATCGAGGGGTAGTAATGGAAGTTTCTTCAGCTCGTGTGCATGTGTGAGGAGACGTGCGTGCACAAGAACAACAGATTTGTAATTTCAGTGAAATTGCTGGCTATAAACCCAACATTTTGTCTCTGGTCTACTTATCCATTGTTTAAGCTATTCAAATCACTCCTTCGGAACCTAGAACTGGTCCAGTAGCTTGTGTTCCCTGTTTTTGAGTGACACAAGCGTTACACTTGACTCTCACAATCTAGACACAATGATCCAGGTAAAAAATCTTGGGCTAATACTGGAGGGGGGGGTCTTAGTTTCAGTGGCTATATCAGACTCGTGATCTAATTAAACTGCAAGACATTAAACATCTTATTCTTTACTTTTTTCCAGTAGGGTGGGGTCTTTTAGTGCTCCCCTGCCTTTCCAGAATGCTTATACTTTACCACAGTGAGACAGACATAAAGCTTGAGAACTTGAGGTCAAAGTGCAGGGTTAGCCATTTATCATTACATCACCCTTAACGTATTGTTATTCATTTACAAAGCTCTAAATGACTTATTTATTATGGCCCAAAATATATCACGTATGTCGTGCAAGAATACAAACCTTGCGTGATGAAGGTGGCAGGGTCCATGCACTGAAGAATCCATGCTTTCTTTAAAACACACAAAGGCAAAACATAATACAAAAAAATCAGGCTCAGAGAAAGTCAAAAGGTGAAAACAAGAATGGAACAAAGGCAGCCAAATACATAATCCAGGGATCAAATTATAAATGGGTAGATCAGAACAGAGATAATGGGCCCTGTTTTAACCATCTAAAGTGCACGGTTTGAAGAACACGGCACAAGTTCTTTTCGCGCATGTCCAACCCACTTTTGCTACCTTAACAGTGGCAAAATAGTCACAGTGCCAGTGGCATGGTCCAAGAAATTGTACTTAATCTTGTAATTACTTATGGGCGTGTCAGAATGTCGTTTCCCATTCCCTTCAAATGTCAGTTGCACTGTCAACTTGGTGGATAGCTATTATAACAGCAGTTTTTCCAAGTAGTAAGATCGCTGCTTTGCAGAGGAAACGGATCTGGTGGAACACTTAGCAAGGAGTACACTCTCAATACCTCACGCCAGAGAAAGCTGACTTATGAGTTTATATACACATCTGGGCAATTGGTTACAGGTGCTAAGTACTTGGGTGAAACTGATCGGAGAACATGACCTGAGTATTGGGAAGATCAGGACTGGCTGCCTGATTCGGTTTCATTATTTGTTACATCTTGTAGGCTTTTTAGATCTTTGGAGGCATGAAACAGCTTTTAGCCATTATGTGGACCACAGTCTCAAGCGTGTCCCAACCGTAGGAATTTTTAAATCTAAGCTAAAACCCCTTCTATGGGTTTTGTTTAATTTCATTATGATTGCACTTATTTAATTTATGATTTGCTATCATTTAATAATTTTATGTTATTTTATATGGTGTTTATATGTTTAACATCTGGCATGTTTTTTGTTTAAGGCCCTGTAAATTGCTTGATATATGACCGGAGAACTCTATAAATAAACTTGCCCTGCCTTAATAGACTGAACAGCCAGGAAGTTAACATCTTCTACCCATGGGATAGTATACAAATGTGTGGCCTTACCTGAAATATGTTCATCTGTACTCCATAAAAAGCAGAAGATGTAACCAAAGCAAAAAAAAAAAACAGTTGGGAAAGGAACTTTACCTATTGCTGCTGCACTGCTGTTCACTCGTCACATTTTCCTTTCTTAGCTTTTTTCTCTGCTTTTTAGCTGCTTCGTTTTTAAAAATCTAAAAGCTGCAATTAATTTTCAGCCAAGGACTAGAAATTCTTGAAGTATAGAATCGAATTTTCTCGTAAAAGAAAGTTTTATTAATTTTAGTGCACCTCTTATCACAGTGAACGGGAGAATGGCTCCACGCTCCTCACGTTCTTCAAGCTGCCAGAGCTGCTGCACATTACTGCAAAGGATCACTCTGCTCTGCATCAGGAAGCGGGTCACACTGCCGGGAGAGATCCACGCACTTGTAGACCCCCAGCCGGCAGAACCAAACCATGCCTGGAGGGCTGAAGAACACCTGGAGCACACGGTGAATGTTTAGAACCCCTGCAGAGCTGAATCAACCTGCAATACCAGGGTGAGCACTGAGGAGAATCACCTGTAATGTTGATCAAGTAGAACATCATTTACAACAATAGGACAAACTTTGTCAGGACAGAACATGAATTAAAATTGGCACTTGCCTGAGCAAAGACATAATGCTGTTTGCAGTGTACACAGATGATGGACCTTTTAACCCTTCTTTGGGATTTTCCCTTAGTGGTTCAAGGAAGTGCCTCATAATTATAAAGAAGATTCATAATCAGTCACAAAGGTGCTAACCCTAGATTAGGGGTTTTCAAACTTTCTGATCAAAGGTCTACAAACTCAGAGGTCTGGAATAATTTTCAATAACAAAAAAGCATTTCATTAACCTTAATTAATTAACAATGACAAACACATCAATATATAACATCAATAGGACCTTTTAAACACTGATTTTATGGACTCTGACATGGGGGGTGGATTATGAGTGCAATTTGTTGTTGTTGTGTGTGTGTGCAAAGTTTGCTGGTTCTATGTTATATTTTTGTACCTCAAACCACTTTAAGCCTTTTTACGTTAAACATATTGACTCATTAGGTGCATTATCAGCTGGGTCTGGATTAACATGTTGTTTGGTCCATGTCACCATAAATAGAATCCAAAGACCACCAATAACTAGCAGTATTGTTGCTTAACCACCTGCTACAATTGAAGGAACCAGTTTTATACCTGTAAACAAAGTCTGATACATCATTAAACTTTTCTGGAAATGATGGACAAAGAAGTATCTTACACTAATGCATGAATGGTAGAAGGGGATCAAGATCAGAAAGAACCTCAAAACCAGTACCATCCTCTTTTTTGTGATGACACTTTGCTGCTGAAATCATTGGACAGATAATGAAAACCTTCCCAGATAGCAGAGAACATGTTATTTATGCCAAGTCATGACAATGCATGGAGATACCCCTCAATAAGTTATACTCAAAACAAACCACTGGATTAATTAATAGACTTTGACTATGATTTAACTTTGACTTTGACTTGGACCATCACATTGACCAACAGGGAGTTGAACTGATTTGGACTTTGCTTTATCTTTATTTTTATTTTTTTTTACAAAAGGACTGTTTGAACATTCATTCATTCATTCATTCATTCATATTTTACCTTGGCTATGTAGACTTTCAAAGACTTTGATAAATGATGGTTCAATTATGTGATTTAGTTGAATTGTCACTGATTGGACGATTACGGGTCTGGATGTTGAGCCATTTTTGGTTTCAGTTCAAGTTTGCATTATACAGAGATATATGTGAATTTGCCACTTTGACAAATGTTACATAGTAATAAATATTTGTTTTATAGGAAAGTAATTGCATTAGAAATATGTTATTTCATTATGAGGACCTAGATTTGCCTGGGGGGAGGGGTCCCCAGCGATAATGAGTTGGACAGGAAGTAGCATGGGTCTGTTTCACAAACCAGGATTTCTTGCTTAGTCGGATATCATGTCGGATTTCAGGCAGTCTGGCCGAAATGAACTTAATCTTCATTGACTTAAACTCCAACAGGACTCCAACAAATGATAGAGGGATACAGACAGAGGGCAGAGACAAGTAGACGTCTGTGTGTCGTACATAATTGAACTTATTGAATCTATGTGTAGATCCATACACTGTTTTGTTTACATGATTTCATGCATAAGATTAGAGTTTGGTTTGGGAGATTACACTTATTTAAAGTTATTAAAAATGCCACAACATGGTGTGTCCCAGACATTCACAAAAGTCTCTTTCATAGCAGAGAATGACAGAGCGATACTGTTAACTTTCCTGCTTGTTCTGCACAGACACACAATCTCACACGCACGCACACACACATTCATACACACTGCCACTGGTCTCACCTAAACTGCATTCAGTTAGATGTTTCGAGTGCCTTGTGAAGTTTCTGTAATATCATAATGGGAATCTCTACATTATAATTAAAAAAGCTTCGGAAGGGAAGTTGAATAATGAATGTTAATGAGCTGGACTGGTAACCATAATGTAGCTGGCTGATATTCTGAGACAGTTTGTTGTAACATTGAATGAGATAGCTAGAATGATCTGTTTACTATCCATTGGATGCTCGCAACAAAAGAATGTGTAATGAAAATTTTACACATTATGTCCCCCCCCCCCCCCACAATATTTATGTGACATTCATGGAAAAGCATGTCTATGGATATGGTTTTCATAGCAGAAAGTTCCTCAGCTCTTTAGCTAGTTTAGCAAGTGAACTAAGCTCCACTCATTATTATTATTATTATCATTATTATTATTATTATTATTATTATTATTATTATTATTATTATTATTATTATTATAGAATGTTTAACATGGTTATGTAGTCTTCTTTTATCCAATGTTTCCTTCTATACGAAAGTCTAAATTTCAGCTCCGAATTCCATTTGAAATAAAAATGACCTTAAAAGGGGCTGAGAACAAAAACAACAAACAAAAAGAGAAGATGATGGTGAAACGATGATGGAGGAGGCAGCGATGGGGCCACGAGGCAGCAAATCGATGAGGAACAGATACAGATATAACAATCGAATTTGGAAAATGTGGCTGCGACTGAGGAACAAGAGGAAGCGGGGGCCCAAAGACCATGGAAACATATCAGTCATTTAAATGAATGATCCTTCTCGCAGTGCTCAAAGCACCGAGGCCGCAGCAGGAAAGCCACTGCAGCTGATTGAAAATGAACAGAACAGGAAGCCTGCGACAGCACAGAATCATAATAAAATTAGGACCCTGAGATTGCTACATTACTCTTCCCGGCATCATGAAATACAAGAGATGAGATTTCCTCCCCCCCCCGTTCCTTCTTTTCTTTCACCATTTGCCTGCTGCTCTACACCGCTGTGAAACAAAGCCCCCTGCATCTCCATCTATTTCATTCCTATGAGCAAGATGCCCTGATTCCGTGTAAATATGGTTTTAAGCATCCCAAATGGCTATGTATCTTAAATTGGTAAAATATTTACCAGCTCACGGAAACTGATAAACGGAAACATTGATCAAATCTTTGGACTACTACAAAAGAGCCCTTTAAAAGTTTTAACATCTTTCCCCTTTGAGTGCTGCCCAACAATTCTTTGGTGTGTGTATGTATTTCTTTAGAGTTTATGTCTATTAATGAGAACAAACACAGTTTCATGACATGCCAAAGTGCCCGTTGAAGCCGCCTGAGATGAACCGACCCAAGTCGATTCCCTCAGACATGATAAGAAAGATAGACAATATGATAATCATTATTGAACCTGCTGGCACAAGCAATAAAACCCTTTCTGTCATTCTCTTTCTTTCATTTTCCCTCCACTCCAAAGATTTCAGGCTTTATCGGTCCAGCAGTTTTGGCTATGAAGCAAAGTGTGTAGTTCTTATTAACTTTGCTGGAGCGCTGTGTTATCATAAGGATTATTGTTGCAATTGAACACCATGCATCAATTTTTATGAAAAAATCAACTTTTTCTCAATTGGGCGCATCTGGATACTCCTGAAATTTTGACAAAACAGTTGAAACTGATGATTTTAAAAGTGGCTTCTTTTCTCTAGGTCCATCACAGTTATTGTTGATTGACAGATTTCCTGCCTTATATAACAGTATAATGCCTTTTGGTGTACCCTGTGTATGCTTATATGTGTGGGTGTGTGAACTTAGATGTTGTTGCATGTATGAGTAAGTGCAAGTGACCAAAGTGTAAGTTAAATATTCCTGGAATAACATACAGGATAGTTCAGTGGGTAGAACCATTGGCTCAAATATCTCAAGTTCATCCCACCTCTGCTTTGTTTGTGTGGGA
This sequence comes from Stomatorhinus walkeri, assembly GCA_026784285.1. NCBI lineage: Eukaryota > Metazoa > Chordata > Actinopteri > Osteoglossiformes > Mormyridae > Stomatorhinus > Stomatorhinus walkeri. The sequence goes on along the minus strand of JAODUD010000002.1, from coordinate 4,122,934 downwards.
AGGTGGCTCATGGGAGTTTTTCTTACACAAAAAAGTTCTGAGAGTAGAATGAGAGATGATTGCTTCAGAGAGATAACCAATCAGACATCTGATTGGTTGGTCTTGCCTCCTCTATTTGCTTGAACCCAACTCCTCTATCATCAAGAATCCTAACAGATTCTACTTTCTGCGGCTCAGTGATTGGATACCACAGTTTCAAAAGCACTAATAAAAAACGAACAACATATATGACCTTTCTTGGAAGAACAATCCTCGCTAACCAATTCGTAAACATTGCATATCATAATATAAATGGATGAAGGATTGTGTTTGATTAAAAGGGCTATTGCTAGCGACTTGCTGTTATGGGGCAATCTTGTCCAGACATTCCCATGGAAATACATTGTCATTTACATATATGTAAATTAATGTAAATATTTCTCCAGCCTCCTTAGAGTTTTGCTGCTTCAATAGAAGACCATTTAAAAAAGTTGAGCCTGTTGATATAAAGTTTATCAAGCTTGGTATGGAGTGGGTGGTTTCCAGAAGCTTCTAATGGAAAAGTCAGGGAAGTATTCAAATAAATGTACATTACCTCAAAGTTTTCTCCAGTCATTCTCAGTCATAGCATGAAATGTCAGTGCATACCAGCATGTCAATGACACTGTAGTGTGGTCTATCATTCTTTATGTAATCAGCAGACTCATCTCAACAGACAAGATACGCAAATCAGTTGAATAAGGGAATGTTTTCACTCGGCAAGGTCAGGCCTGAATAACCATGGCAACCTCTTGATTTGATCATCAGGATGGTTGTGCTGTTCAGCTCGGCTGAACAGAGCGAGACAAATTCACATATCGCATGAGGAACATCCAATCTCCTCACACCACTTGTTGAACAGGATGACACCTGCACACACTACAGAGACATCACTCAATCCCTACACACCATCTGGAGAACAACCAGTCCTGGCACAGCACATGGACAACATCCAGTTGCATCACGCGTCTAGTAAAGGTATCACTGTTTTTTTTATTACCAATGAAAAAAATACACAAGTAGCATTTCTGCATTTTGAAAATGCCCCTCCTGCTGTCCAGACAGGAAAAAAATGCCTGTGGGAACATGAGGGACCACGATGGAAGATTTAATTAACAGCAAAACAACAGATTTAAGCTTTAAACATTTTTTGTAATATAAAATTTTCTGCATTTCAGGTGCTCAATGCATATTTGTTCTTACAAGAACAACAACAACAATAATAATGGTGTGGCCCTTCAAGTGAAATCATGATGTTATCATACATATATACGATGTCAATGTCAGTTAACATATGTACTTCATTAGGTTATATATACAATAATATTATATTATATTATATTATATTATATTATATTATATTATATTACATTATATTATATAATGCTTTATCTTTACATACACCACAGCATCATACCTCTTGTAAACTAAAAAAATGTAAGGCTTCAAAGAGACTCACACTAACCAAGGACAGCTAGCAACCATTAACGGACTGCACCATGAGCCCCTTCCCCCATTGTCTGTCCCGCATCCTCCTCTTTCCTACAGCCAGCCTCATCTCAATCTGACAGCATCATGTTGATTTTATCGCCATGTTTTAAAGCTTTCACAGCACACTTCCTGAGTAGAATGACTGGGGGGGGGGGGGGGGGGGGGTGGCGCACAATTCTGCCAGTG
>JAODUD010000002.1:4074456-4117474 GCA_026784285.1 Stomatorhinus walkeri | reverse complement strand
CTGTGATGGGTTGTGCCCCACCCTGGGTGTACCCTAATTTGAATGGCGTGTGTGACCTGTGATGGGTTGTGCCCCACCCTGGGTGTACCCTAATTTGAATGGCGTGTGTGACCTGTGATGGGTTGTGCCCCACCCTAGGTGTACCCTACTTTCCTGGGTGTACCCTACTTTCCTGGGTGTACCCTACTTTGTGTCTATAGGCTCTGGATCTTCTGTGATTCTGAATAAGACAAGCAGTTTTGGGAAATGAATGGATTTTATGTTACACTAATTGCATCACATTGCCTAGCTCTTCTTCATCAGGTCAATCAAAAAGAAGGTTTAAGGTTAAGTACATTGTTTGCTAATAGAAAAAAAAATACATTTCAGCAATTGCCCACTGAGTTATCAGGGACACAGTAAACCGGTTCCGATCCTTTAGATTCTTGAGGAATTGCCAATTTGAGATGATATATTCAGTGCAAAAAATGAGTAAAAGATTGAAGTTCTAAGACCTTTTTTGTCATTATTTTAGATACCAATTATTCTTTGTTCAAGCAAACAATACTAATGTACTGCATAGCATTTGCAGGTGGGCTGGCTTGTAGAAGGTTTGCCAAAACCGTGCTGGACTGAGCTGACGGGCAGCCTTGGGACTCCCTTCCACCTGCTGAGAGGTCATGTCTCTCAGATTAACCTCAATCAAATCAATAACAGGATCTTCCTATTATTGATGTTTCTGCTTGTCAGCCTGTGGTTATTGAAAAAAAGTATATGCACACACAAACTGCATCAGATTAAACACTAAATCACATTGAAAGTGAATATTGATCAAAATTAGACTGCATCCCGGACACGTGGACTGTGTACCCCAGGAGGACTGCTTAATTATTTTTTTCCTCTTGGGCATAATCCCAAAGCATTGTTCTTCTACTCCATAATGCTTGTGGGCCCAGTGATGGGCTTGATTAGAATGTGGCTATCGATGCAAGAGTCTCTGAAAACACATATCGATCGATACTGCGGTCTGTCTGCCGGGGAAAACAAACTGTACGCGAATACATAATGTGAAGTCAGAGTCCATTCGATGCGCAACAATTTGCAATTCAGAAACCTCTGAGTACGATAAATCCAGTCAATGAGTTCTCCTGTTAAGTAAGCATTTCCCCTCCTTTGTGTACCAAGATATTTTTAAAATGACATTACTTATATGAAAACTTATATGAAAACAAAAAAAAAATCATTGGGGTCGAGGATGGTTTTAGCTGTAGGGGCAAGTTGCTAGCAACAGTATCAGATACTGGAAAGGCACACTAGGGGGGGCCCACTGCTACTATTAAAATATATTTAAAAAAAACATGACATGTGACTCATGCTAGAAACATATTCTGTATTGCATGCACCTTACTAAGAGGCCCAGAACAAATATGCACATATAAGCACTTTATACATACAACTCTCACTTCTGTTATGAAAAAAATATGCATTATTAATTCAACAAACCTGTAAATGCTAGTGACTTATAATGAAACCGCCAAACGCTTAATCGTATCTCACTTTTTAATGAGTCCCAGCAAATTTAAATATATTTCAAAATATATTAATGCATATTAATTTGTTGTTTTGAGCATTGTGAGCAAATATGCATACTTTGTGACAATATGATGTTAAATAATAAAACACACCTCACAATTTAATGACTGGAATTGCTTGTTTATTACTGTCTATTGTCCTAAATTAATTTTTAATAAGCTGCAAGTTTATCAGTCTATGGCAGTACTTCCCGTAAACTGCAGGAAACATTTTACTAAAAATGCACACTGGACTCTTCTGCAATAATGAGAAGACAAAACGTTAACATTTTGAATTAATATTTATATTCAACTAAAAAAGTGTTGAGTTCTTATTTCTTAATCAAACTGATTATAAGTCAAATGAACAAATTCTACATTGAATGCATATCCCTGTGAATGTATATGTGGGTGATTAAACACAAATTCATGTTGGTGCTTGCATCTCCAAAGCTTCATTTGTAGAACTTGTTTTCCCTTGTATTAGCATATTCCATAAATCTGCGTTTCACTTGATTATCTTCAATTATTAGTGTGTCGCCTGAATATGGCATAGAGTAAGACGCAGGATGTTGGATTAACATATGTCATTATCCAGAGCTAGTGATGGTGTTATTGCTAGTATCTGTTAGCAGATCACTGCCAGAGAACAGAGGGGTTTGGCTAATCCAGTAATGGCTGCTTCAGTTATGGTGTCCCAATTATGTTGACAAAGCCTTAACCTAGCAGACAACTTTACTATATAACCATTAAGGCTACTACTGGAAGAGGGAAAACTGATTATAAATTAGTCCTGAATCACGGTACAGCTTCAGGCATCAGCAATATCGCATACAGAGATGAGACCCCAAATGACGCAGAAGATCTGAATTGTGTGCATGGAGGCAAATTCTTGAAATCGGCCACATTTCCAGAAAGTGTGCATAATGACACCAACAGCCTGTTGTTGTGGTACACCATCACACGCAGTGTGTCACGTGCAGTGATTCATCACTTCGTGTCTCACGTGGAAGTTATTAACAGGCTCAGAATGCCTCCTAGCTGCACCAGATCCTTTTAAAAATCACATGGCATCATGATTATTTCTCAGTCTGGTTTAACCCAAAAACGTAACAAAACTAGAAGTTGTTAAACTAGCCTTTGATCGATGGTACGTGATAAATTGAGCGTCACTTGTGGTAGTCCTGCGCAATCTAATAAGAGATCTCAAGAGAACACAAGGCATGTAAAGTAAGGTTTGTCTTAACTATTTACATGCAAAAGCTAATATTAAAGGGCTTCTCACCTTTCCTTAGCTTGAAGAGCAATTTCATTTTGCATAAATCTTAAGGACCAACTTCATGTTTAAAGAGAATTCACAGGGCTGTCTCAGACCTATATAGATCTAGAGGAGATTCTTCTGGAGACCCTGCGCAGTGATTTATATAAAACCTATAGAAGAGTATCCTTCCAGAGGACATACACTGTGAGCTTAGACTGATACAAAACCTACAAAACAATGGCAGCCTTTCCTTGTGCACACAGCACAGATCTCAGCTGTGAGAGATTAACCTCATGACAGACAGAGTTACTGACTCTGCCATGACCCAAACAACTAGCCATGATGAGATATACCCATCTGAAGACCACCTCAGTGAAAGCATACAGGTCAGCACTGAATGAGCAGAAAATGCAACAGTCAGTCAAGTTGGAGCAGCAGCTTAAATGAGGTTTCACACTGTTCCCAGGCCTTGTTCTTTCCAGCTTGACCTAGCCCCAGGTCTGAGAGAGATAAGTGAGCAAACAGACAAACTCACCAGACGTAGGGGATTTCAGCCCCTGTGTACACTCTGTTTGCTGTAACTTAACTTTACGTCGGTAATCGACAGCAGCACAAGAGGCTAATCCTTCGCCGTTTGCCAGAATCCTTTAAAATTCCAGCTTATCCCACTTTATCCTTGATCCTTATTTTAATAATCTGTTGTTTTTTTTCCTTCCGTCATCTTCCGATTTGCCTCTATGCATCCAGTGCCCACACTGGTCCCTGTTTTCATTTAGTCCATCTCCTCAAAATGCTTCCGTTTTTTCGCAAACTTTGTTGATTTTCTTTCAATTTGTGAGCAGCAGATGGCTTTTCCAGACCTAGTTCTTATAATCCTGGTATAAACATAATTTAAATATCTAAGCACATTCTTTTAGTGGGTAGTCTTAGCCCAGAGTCAGCGGGTGCTCATATAAACATGACTCTTTTAAAACGTAAATGACCCCATATCTGATGGATAAAATCTACAGATGATTGAAGAGTGCAGAATTAACACTGAACATTTAAACATCAGCTAACTTTGATAATTCATTTGCCAAGTATTTTATTTATCAAATATCATGTATAATCAGAATGATCTGCAGCATTTCACAGAGGGAAAAGTAAATAATTATGTAGCCAGCATGATGAAAATGCAAAGATTCCTGGGATGTTTGTATATAATAATTATAATTGAAAATTTTTTATTGATCTCCATGGGGAAATTCTCAATGAGAACAAGCTGTAAAGGGCAGTCATCCATTGTGGCACCTAGGGAGCTGGGGGTTAAGGGCCTTGCTTAAAGGCCCATTGATGCACTGAGGCTGGGCTTGAACCGTTGACCTTGACAGATAGACAGGCTTAGCCCAATACACAAATACATTCAGAACTGAACTCAAATGAAGGCACTAATATGGATTCTCTGAGGGACCCAAACAGTTTGTACATAACCAACCACCCTCTGCTGTTCTTGACTTTTGCTGTCTCATTAGGTTTACAGTTAGGAGTCCATCTAAGGAAGCCTGGGGCAAAAACAGTATAGGATGGCAGTTCACCAGAGATTCCTGACCTCTACAGAGAACTACTATACAGAAATGCATAACAGTCAGCCTCTTTACGGCATGCATAGTATATGTGAAGATTTTGGTGACACTTGTTTCACCATGAGGACAGTTTTGACATAAGCTGACAAAAGACAAATGCTGAGATCTATAAAGACTGGCATCCCCTCATATTCTGAGGAATGAGTGAGTATGTCTAAGTAGGAAAACCCACTTCTGTCTTATCCTAAACCCTGATGTTTGATGAATGACACATGAATGAGCTGTATTCTATCTGTACATCACATCTCCCAGTCATTATAATGCATGTCTATGAGATATATTTCTACACTATTCCTATAGTATTTTAAATGCTGGACATTTCCAAACAAATTGAGTCACAGGCCTGAGCATTAAAAGTGCACTCTATGCCCAAAACTCCACTCCTTGCTATGCTGTTTCCATTTTGAACCTCATTATTTCCATTCTCAGCATCCTGCTTTTACATAAACTTAAAATCCAGCAAATGTCCCATGACCGGCCCCTTTCCCCGATTTTCTCTTTCCTTACCAATACGATGGTTCTGCGAAAAATCTTGTGCTGTGCTATCATATCTTCGTGACTGCTGGCTTGTAGAAAGCTCCTGCTTGAAAGAATATAGGTTTTGTTTACTCCAGAACACACCATATGGGCAGGTGTAATATTGCCACCTGTTTGGGACATTTTTTATGGCATCACCATACGTCATGCACTTCTCCCTTTGTGCCGGAGCAGCCTAGAGACAAAAATGAAAAAAAACTCGATCAATTTTTGTCCAAGACATGAAATGTTCATTCTTGTTTTTTTTCTTCTATAGTTTCATTTCAGAATGTTTAAAAATGGAATAAATGAATATATGAAGTCCAACTTTGATCTAAATATCGTCAAAAATAGTCAAATTAGCATCTGAAGCTTGTGGAAGTTGGCAGCTTGTGCCAGAAAACGAAAGCTCTGAAAACTTTGAAGGTTCCCATCGCTAGTTTCTCCGCAGTTATCTTTTTCTTTCCCTTTCCTTTCTTTCCCTTTCTTTTTTCACTGACATGGTCTGATGCTTCTAGCAATATATTTCCATTTGTAGTCATTTTTGTAGTCTGGATTTTTATTCCATTGCAAGATTTGCAAGATGTCATTAAAATGATATATGTTTAAAAGCCTCAAAATCCATTTAGCTGTGTATCCCATCAGAAATTGGAAGACAGGCATAAATTGGTGTATTCCATAAAGAAATTAATCCTTCTTGTATACTTTTCCTACTGTATTTTAAAGGAAAACTGCAATGATCAGCATTTCCATTTCTTCTATGTTCCCTAATATAATAAGCATGAGGGTAAAACCTCCTTGAACCTTCAAACACCTGGGTCTGGAAATTGATTGGAAATTTCTCAATGCATGTGTAGAAGCACAACATGTAAAATCGCCTTATTCCACTCATCAAAGAGCTTGAGTAGTTACCAGTGGTGTGTTTTTTTTTTACATCACAGACCTGATCATTTCACTGTCATCACAGACAGCACCTACTGATCATTAACCTTTTTTTAACACCAGGAGCCCAACAGAAAGTGTCAAAGCAATACATTTCAAAACGGAAAAATTCCACCTGAAACCTATAACAAACATTCCCTTGTCAGTGGTATCAACATTTATATTAAATAATTCATATCTGTGTTTCCCAGTTACATTAGGTAAACTAAATCCCTTCAGGCCAAATATAATTTTTTACCTAACCTACAAATGGAATTTCTTCTTCTTGACTTAATATGCTATAAAGAAATTGCATACAGGCTTCAGGTAACTGTGGCTGCAATGTGACAAATGGACTTATTTGTTTGCTTGCTTATTTTGATTCCTACTCTGAATAGGATCAATTACATAGGTTACACATAGGATGAATGGTAAGCATACTGTGCATAAAAGAGTAACTGATTGATGAAGATCCAAAGTGTGTTGGGACCACAATGGTTGGAATATATTCCCCTTTACAAAGACACAAGTAGTGAGAATATTCCAATACGATCAGTGAGTTCTCATTCTAAGGGTGATGCACCTATTCCTTTCTAATCTGGAAAAAAATGGTAATAGATTTAAGACAAGACTGCCTTAAAGATATAACTGATAAATAACTTTTCCTATTAGTTATTACTGATATCTGTGCATTTTTTTCTCTCAGTAATTTTAGAAGAAATAATTTAGACAACTGAATGGTTTTTGTATATATAACAGCTATAATTAAAAAATCATTCAGTTGTCAATGTACAGTGTGTTAAATTATTTTATATAATGAGTGGAAAACAGTGTGTTAAATGATGTGCAGTCCATGTATCTTGATGTTTAATTATATTTTCTACTAGGACAGCTGACGCTAAAGATTTTTAGAACAGCTATATTTCAAGTGTTATAGCAAATATAACTCAAGTGATATATGACTTGTTTACCCATAACGCAACATAAACGCTTTTCAGCTGTAAAAGTATATGATCCAGCTTGTCCATGCAGAGAATTCTTCATTAGGATTTCTTGTATCTAAGGAGATCAGATCTTACATTTATATAACGTGTAGTTTCTCCTCAGGCCAAAATGTAAATGTACTTTAAAGCATTTCATAGATCAGTTCTATTACAGAAAATTAAACTGTCAAATCAAATGTCTTAAACACAGTGGTACCTCAGTTCTCGAACTCATTAGAACTCAAATTTCTTAAAAGCCAAGCCAACCAGTTCGAAAAAAAAATTGCCTAGAACTCGATCTGAATCTCAGAAATCGAACCGTGAACACCGACCTATGATAACTTGTACGCGCAGGGAAATGAGTCACGCGGCACGTCTCTCAGCAGAAACAAAGGGTAATGCTTCAGTCTCAGCCTAGCATTTGATGTGATAGCATTGTGCATGTTTACTCTATCTGAATACATATATTTGGACAGTAAAAATGCATTTAGACAATGATAGACAGTAACAGTAATTATTGTATAAAATACATTTAAAAATAAACATTTCTTATTAATCATTTTTTTTACATTGTTCTGATACATTTATTTTCTTACTTTACAAATTACTGTTTTGATAGATGTGTTTAGTACATTATATGCTCTTCTTGTTTTATCCTGTTCATTTTGTGTTTAAATGCTAAAAAAAAGCACATTTTGGTGTAACTTTTCCAGGCCGGGAACCAATTAATCGGTTTTCCATTATTTCTTATGGGGAAAATTCGATCAGAACTCAAACTTTTTAGGATTTGAACCCGGGTTTAGAAGAGTTCCTCATTTATATGTTGCTAATTTACTATTGATTTTGGGTACATTTTTAAACATACAGGCATATAAAACAGGTGGACAGACCGGTGTCTGTCCCGACTACTTTTTCTACAATGTAAGACCTCAGAGGCCAATATTAAGTTTGCCTTCTTGGCTATAGAGGAAGTTAGACCAAGACCATTCAGTAATTGATAGGTGTTTTAATTAACTTTGTCTGCTTAGACATATTTCTATCCATGGATAATAAATGGACACCATTCATCATATTTAGCCTGCCAAAAATCACTATTTATAGGCATCTTCTAACTGCTTGATCTTCTCAGGGTTGTGGTGGTGGTTTTGGGGGGTCAGAGGGGCAGCAAAGGCAGCACAGGACACAAGGTTGGGGTACACCCTGGATGGGATGGCAGTTCATCAAAGGACACCTAGATACATAGCTGCATAAAAGGCCATTTAGAGACACTATTTAGCCTGACTGCCAGTCTTTAGGTTACGGAGCACCTGGAGCAAGCCTCCATGACATGGGGAGAACTCCACACACATGGAGTAAACAGACTTCCTTGGAGGTGTGAGGCGTACCATGCTGAGACACCACGCTGCCCCACTTTTAAAATAACTGTGTGATTATCCCATGTTCAAAATGTATTTTGCTGTTTTCCATATTTGTTGTCATCCTCTAGTCTCAGAAATCTATCCAGCCAAACTCTTCACTCACTCCTCCAAATCAGACCTCATATGTCCTACTAACTATGTTGCTAAGCCCATTGACCCAACAGACTACATCTATCAACCAAAAGTGATCAACCCCATTCTATACCTTTCTGTAGCAGCTGCCATCAGAAAGGTCATCCACAGCATGTAACTGACCCACAGAATCTTTACTGGAAATCAATCACTGTGACCTTTGCAGCCTTGCACTCTTGCCCAAAAAATGTCTGTTTGAGAGGAGCTGCTGTTAGAATTTCAGCAGATGGCTAGGGGTCTCACAGTGTTTCTATATAAGGGATTACAGATGCTTCCTCAGATGCTACATGTGCCCTAACTGCCAAGTTGAATTTACACCTAAGGAACTGGTGCTTGTGTCATTTCTCTAACCTAAAAAACACTCTGCTGTGCAGCTACATACATACATACATGCATGCATATATACATACATACTTTCTTACTTACTTACTTTATCCATCCCCTCAGGGAAATTCAGGTGTGCGGTAGCTCAAACACAACAGCATCAGGGACCGCCAGTAAGAAGGACTCTCACATGGATTCAGGGATGAAAATCGGCTTTATTTGGGCAGATCAAAATTCAGGAATGGCAACGAGGTAAACACCAGGGTCATGCCACAATGTCTAAATGAGAAGATAAAAACCATAGTCAGGAAATGGTCAGGCGATGTGCATTGGTGATCAGAGTGCTCAGACAGGTACTCGTGGTCGGCGGGCAGGCAAAAGTCGTGTGATGTACGTTGAACACACGTTGAAGTGTGAAATCAGACAAACTAAAATATAATCCACTGATTAGAGCAACTTGGAATCAGCTGAGAGGCATAGTTGCACACGAACAGAAAAACTACTGCAGAAGCATGTAACCCAAGCAGACAATGTGTTCAAGAAGGTAAGACCGGTTAGGGATTCTCCAGGGGCGTGGTCTTCCTGATGTCACTCGAGGATCCCCTGGGTTGATCCGTGACAGTACCCCCCTCCAACAACTACCACCTGCCGGTTGGTCCAGCCCCCCAGGCTGTCTGTGACAGAAATCTACAATGAGGGAACAGTCCAGTATAAACCTCAGTGAAACCCAGGATCCATTCCCCTGGGCCAGTCCACTAAATACTGCAAGCCTTGACCCCAGCAGGTGATGGACAGTGAACATCTTCCCTTTGTTGATCAGCCTAGGTGGAGTGGAACGGCCATGCAGGAGGCCAGGGGAGTGTCACATAGAGTTTCAGGAGAGAAACACAAAACATTTTGTGGATCCATCGCATGGAGACTGGGAGATGCAAACAAATAGCAGTAGGACTGATTATCTTGGCTATGGAAAAGAGACCTATGTATTGTGGGGGCAGCTTACGGGAAAGCACGTGGAAGGGAGGATGTGGGGAAGTGAGTGTGCGGAAGTGAGAGTTTAGCCAAACTCTCTGATCCATTTGGAGTGGAGCTGCCTGGGAACGGTGCCTATTAACGTACTTCTCCATGTGGGCACAGGAGAGTAATAAGGAGGACCATGTTAACCTCCAGGTCCACAGACAGTGACGGAGATATCGTTGGACTGACAGGACCGGGATCTTGTCCACCAATACTGGTATCAGTGTGGCTGGTAGCCCAAGCAACAGTGAAATGGTGACAACACTGTAGAAGCAATGAGCAGAGAATTATGGGCAACTCTGCCCAAGGGAGGAATTCACTCCAGGACCCCAGTGTGTGGGAGGCTAGGCAGCACAACATTCTTTCCAGGTCTTGATTGGCCCTTTCTGTCTGACCATTCATCTGTCTGTGGGGCCCAGAGGAAAGGCTCGCAGTAGCGCCAATCAATTTACAAAACGTCCTCCACAAATAGGAGACAAACTGTGGCCTTCAAATAGAGACCATGTCTAGCGGCAATCCATGGAGTTTGAAGACACAGTCGACAGGGAGGATAGTTTAGGGACACTTTAGAGAAGTGGTCAGTAATCATCAGCACCACTGTAAATCCTATGGATGGTGGAAGACTTGTAACAAAATCCACATGGGAGGCTGTAGGAGACCATTCGGAGCCTGGGAGGATTTCTTATTCTGGGCACAAGTGGAACAAGAGGCTATATAGCTGCGAACATTGTGTAGTATAGAAGGCCACCAGAAATATTGCTGAAGCATGGCCCTGGTTATATGGACCCCAGTGTGATAAGATGAGAGAGAAGTGTACCCACTGGAGTGTTTGCGAGTGTAAAAAAATCAGGTACTTAAAGTCAGTTGGCTGGACAACTCTCTGGTGCCTGGACCACAATGTTGGACCACATGGACAGCTTCTTCGATTCCCCAGGACACTGCTCCTATAAAACAATTAGTTACGAGGATGGAGGCAGGATCCCTCATTCCATCTACCCCCTCAAACTGTCAGGAAAGTGCATCGGGTTTGCAGTTCTTAGAGTCAGGCTGGTAGGAGAAGACAGAAGCAGGCAAAAAACAGGGACCATCTGGCTATGTTGATTATTGAGACACTTAGCTGAATGGAGATATTTAAGATTCTTATAATCTGTCAGGATCAGGAAGGGGTCATTGGTGCCTTCTAGCCAATGCCATCATTCCTCCAATGCTAATTTAATCACCAGTAGTTCCCAACCCCTTATATCATAATTCCTCTCAGCTAGAGATAACGTGTAGGAGAAGACAGAACTGGGGTGAAACTTATTGTCGAAAGGAGAGTGCTGGGACAAGACAGCTCCTACTCCGTTCCTGTTGTCTACCTATATGACAAATTGTTTTGTAGGATCGGGTAACTGCAGGACAGGTGCTGTAGCAAAGCACCTGTGAAGGTTGGAAAAGGCTGCTTGGGAGGCCCCAGTCCATTGAAAACTGACCTTGGTAGAGATGAGTGTGGTGAGAGGAGCAGCAACTGAGCTGTATCCTCTGATAAAACTTCTGTAGAAATTAGCAAAACCTAGAAAACATTGTAGATCCCTGCAGGAATGAAGCTGCGGTCATTCAGCCACAGACCTTCTCAGAGTCCATCGGAACCGTTCCCTCCGCTACGATTAAACTCAAAATGGAAATGGTATGCCTGTGAAACTTGCATTTCTTGACTTTAACATATGTTATTAGCAAGTAACCGTCGCAAGAGCTAACAGACATACTGAAAATGATCCTGCTCATTCTGTGAAAAGATGAGAATATCATCAAGGTAGATGAAAACATGCAGGTAGCGATTCTTCAGTTATCTTGTTAAGACCTCGATAATCGATACAGGGATGAGCGACCCATCCTCCTTGCCTGCAAAAAAGAACACTGTTCCTGGATGGGGAACACCTTCAAATTGAGGTATTCCAGGGATACAGTTGTCAGGTCTGGGTAATCTTTCTCCATGAGAAACTCACGTGGTCGAGTGGCAGACTGACACTGTGAGAGGAACGATGGGGACCAACCTGTTATGCTACCTCTTGACAAATCAATATGAGGGTATTGTCGCTGTAGCTAAAGGTGTCCCAAGGCAAGTGGTGCCTCAGGTGACTTGCGATGGGATGAGTTGCATTTGATTGCCGCAGAGGAGGGGCCTCACTGGGGTAGTGATGCGAATTACTGTGGCTATCTTCTGCCCATTGAGGACATGAGTCACTAGAGGTGCCTGGACCTGGGTCTTAGGAATTCCGCACTGGCGGACGAGCATGGCATTGATGAAACTTTCATCAGCTTCTGAGTCAATAAGGGCAACCAGGGTTTGATTGTTGGACCCCCACTAAACCGTTGCCTACAATCAGTTCTAATGAGTTGAGGAAGGATACTCCAGAGCTACTCACAAGTGCCCTCCTCCTCACTTTGTTTGTCACCTTTAACTGGGCAGGTGGTGATGACATGCCTGGCCTGACTACAACAGAGGAAGGCCCTAGCCATCATCTCTCATTGTTGCTCAGCCTGAGTTAGACGGGTTCAATATACTTGCATCGATTCAAGGTCAACATCAGAGGGGTTAACGTGTCATTCCCCCCGGCGCTGGTGGATAGAGGTGTCAACTCTAATGATCAGGCTGAGCAGCTCTTCAAACGAGTCCAGAAGCTCATGTGTGGTTAACTCATCTTTCATTTCTTCGCTAAATCCAGTACAGAAGACATCATACTGCGCTTGTCGGCCTCATCCGCTAGACATGGCCAGCATATGGAAGTGGATTGCGTAATCAGATACGGACCGGCCACCCTGTCAGAGGTGTAATAATTTCCGAGCTACCTCTCTGCTGGGCTTGGATCGAACTTAATTTCATCTACAAAATTAGAGAATTCAGGCAAAAGGAAGCACCAAATTCCTTGCTTCAGTCGCCCATTCTCTAGCAGATCCTGTGCACAGGGTAATAACATTGTCAAGGTCAGCTTCTGTCCCACTGTGTGTCCCTTCCCTGTTTGGCCAGCAGTCGTTGCTGGTCATCCCGTCCCTCATGTTGCCCGTCTTTGTGTTTTCCTCAAGTACCTGTTAGCCTCATTAACACATTGAGCAGCTGGTTGCTTGTGAACCCTTCTGTCCTGTGTTTGAATCCTGCCTCCTCTGTTTTTGTATCTTGCTCCCTAGTGTTTCATTTGAGTTTTTATAGTTCTTGTATCTGGTGATTTTGTATTTGGTTTTGTTCCTTGTGCCCTTGCTTGTGTCTGTACCTGTCTGTAATTCCCCAGTGTTTAGATTCTGTTTCCTTGGTTAGTTCTTAGTTTCCCTGTTTTAGTTTAGTTTATTAGTATCATCTGTGCCACATTTTCCCATTCTGTTAATTACCCTCACCTGTCCAGTGTTAGTTACCCCTTAGTATTTTAGTTCCTGCTTCTGTTCATTTCCCCAGTGGTTCATTGTTGTTTGATTGTAAAGGTTTTGTTGTTTGAGATGTTAGATGGTTTGAGTCTCAGTGTTAGATGGTTTGAGTCTCAGTGTTAGATGGTTTGAGTCTCAGTGTTAGATGGTTTGAGTCTCAGTGTTAGATGTGTATTCTGTATTTGTTATTTAGTCTTTGCTTATCCCCTTTAGTTTTTGACCCCATGTGGTCCTTTTGATTTTGTAGTGTTCTTAGCTTGAATTCCATGGAACACTGAGAAAAGAAAAAGGATCACCAGGTTACCTGATTGCTGTTGTATTGCCCTGGTGGAGAAAGATGTGGTTGGCTGACTAGTGGAGCAGCAGTTTGGGACTTTGCCATATGGTGAAGCTGTGCGGAGAACTTGGTCATACCTGTATTACATGATTCGAGGGGCTCTCCAGTTACTGTTATTGCTATGGTATGTTGCCTGATCATAGAGCCTTGCCTAGCCAGCTGCTGGATGTAGAGCTGATCTGCTGGGTTAATTCTATTCACATGAGATCTTCTTTCAGGGAATGCCAGCAAGAAGGACTCTTGTGTGGATGCAGGGATGAAACTCTGCTTTATTTGGGACAAGGCAAAACTCAAAACTGGCCATGAGGGAAGCACCAGGATCGTGCCACAATGTCCAAATTGGAAGACAAAAAATATAGCGTACATAGCCCACGTACTCTGGGCAGGCAAAAGTCACTGATGTATGTTGGCGTCCTGGGGGGGCAGGTCTTGGAATCTGAGGACAGAAGCAGGGTCAAGAAAACCAGGTAGACAGACAGGAAAAAGCGCTCAAACTCAGGACAAACCATAAGATCTCACGTTTGAGTGCAAGGTTAGACCAACTAAGAGACTCCACTGGAATCTGTTGAGAGCCGTAGCTGCACATCTGAAAAACCGCTGCAGAAGCACATAACGTAGTGCAGAAGCATGCAGACAACGTGTTCAGGAAGATAAGACTGGTCAGGGTTTCCCTGGGCGTGGTCTTCCTAACACTCGGGGATCCCTGCGATTTGATCTGTGATACATCAGTAAAAATTGTACAAAAAGTTTAAAGTTATTGTAAATGCCCAAAGAACAAACATAAAGAAATGAAATTGTAAGATGGTACAGATGGGTGAGTTGTTATAGTGTTAGAAGTTAGAGTAGTGACCAAGTCACGAATCCCTTCTGGTGTCAACAGCATTATAAAATCTCATAGCTGTAGGAACAAATGATCTTCTAAAACATTTTTGTTCTACAGCACAGTGAGAGAAGATGACAGCTATACTGGTGACTTATCAAATGCTTTTGTTCTCAAGCATAGAACTGCACCCGGATGAATTCCCATTGTATAAACAGGAGGAAAGAGAGGCGAGGGAGTTGTTGCCCCATCTCAGGTCTGTCTTCATGAATGATTTGATGAAAAATGCATGTTTCCATGTATACACCCTCCACAGTGGTTATAACAATTTCACACATAACAAAAAAATCTTTTTAATTGTTACATTACTTAAGTAAACAAACAGTATTAAGTAATGCTGCCTAAATATCCATTAAAACAAACCACACAAGCTTTTACAAAACAGTAAATTGCCCCCCATAGTATTAAAAATGTATGGGTGCATCATAAACACAAAGTAATGTAGGGTAAAGGATACTGGTGTAGGATCAAAGGTACAGTGATGGATTTCCATGAAAAGGAGAATGTGGTGCCCCATGTACTTCCACCATGCTCAGTGCATGGCGAGTAGGCTGGTGAGTAGGCTGGTGAGTAGGTTGGGTTAATGATCAGAAGGTAAGCATGTTTGCTCACTTGGCTGTTCCACTTCAGGCAAATGGATACTGTCCCCCACCACTAATAGATCCCTTACCTGTGGGTGGCCATCAAGTGATCCAGTGAGAACCACATATCCATGAGATGCTTCAGTAGCAAGCAGTTGTTAGATTATCTCCGTGAGTCACCTGCATTGGTATGCACCTGTGTGGTATTGTTTTGGTGTTGCTTCAAAAACCGGGATTCTATGCTTCTTCATGCACATTTCTACTAACTAGATGTGCACTATAGAACAGACTGCTCTGTAGGCAGATACCTTTTGTTAAAATGTACAGCGTGAGCCAACCAGCACTGCTGTTTACGCTCATCAGTAGTGATTTTAATTACTCATCTCTGACTGACTTCATCAGTTGTAGAGGGATCTGAGGGTAGAGCTTTAAACACTGGAAGATTGCATGTTGAAATACATTGTGGACAGTTCCTGTCTAATATTTAACTAACTTGCCTGGATGTGAACATTACCTTTCATTTGAACCTTATTTGATATAGAAACTGCTGTGGAGTTTCACTATCCATTTGTTTGACACATTATCGCATTAATTACTTTGGTCGCATTCTTCGCAAAACCAAGTTGTGAATGGAAAAGTGTTAGTTCTTTGGAGGGAGATACTAAAGTCTCACACTACTGAACATTTTTATTTAACAGCTATGTACAACAATACTGTCAATATGAAGATATTACAACATATGAAGTGCAGGAAAAGTGACAAAGCTATCTTGTATACTATATTAAGCATGAATTGATTTAATCTGTCGTCGGGGTCAGCACCCATGCAGCCCCGCCTTTCATGTCTTCTCCCCATTTGGCCTGCAGGTGCTGTTGGCCATCCTGTCTTCCCGTGTGTCAATCGCCCTTCACCCCCCCTGGGCTTTCCCTGTTCCCTGAGCTGATTGGGCTCAGTGGCCCGAGTGTTAGAACTGGGGATTCAAAACTGGCTAGAAACGACCCTCGCCTGTTTTTGTTTTTCGGTTTTCCCTGTTGGTATTGAGTATCAGTGCTTTCCTGTTTTTGCAGTTTTTGTGTTTCAGATGGTTCCTCTCTTTCCCCTTGTCCTGAGTTTTTCTTGTTTTAGTTAACCCTTATTGTTTGTTAATGTCCCCTAGTCTCCAGTGCTGTTTAACTGTAATATGCCACAAATGTTCCTTGTTTGCCCTGAGTCCTTATGTTATGATTCTCACCTGTCCTGCACTGGGTCTTGCTAGCTGTGTAAGTGCCTGTTCTGGTTAGTTTCTTTGATGCATCTGTTCAGACTCAAGTCTGTGCCTGCATAGTTTACATAAAGGGTGTTCAGAGGTTAGATCAAATGTTCTGCTAGTGATTCAGCCGGTGTCTAATAGAATTCAAAGGATGGGGCTTGTAGTATTTTTGTGGGTGCCAGCACATATTGGGGCACCTGGGAATGAGGTAGCAGACAAACCAGCAAACAGCAATGGAAGCCACAAACCATGAGACTATTGATATTGAAGTTAATTTCAGTAGGTTGGAAATGAAAAGTATTTTCGAGCAGCGGATGAAGGAAAGGTGGCCGAAGCAATGGAAAGAGGAAAGAAGGGGATGATGGTCTTATATAATTCAAAGGATGGTGGGCAGGGCGAAAGGGGCAGGAAGAATAGATGACGTAATAATATGTAAACGTAGGTTTGGACAAACTGGACTGAATAGCACATTGCTTAGCATAGAATAGCATGATACTGGCAATTGGAAGTACGGAATGGAAAGTGCTCTTATCTGGAACCTTGAAAAGATTAAAGTAAGGTACATATTGACAGACGTGTAGGGGAAACTTGTGTATCACTCTTATTTATTGCAACTTCTTCAGTTGACTGGACTAATTAGGAGGATTTAAGGGGATAAATGTATTTATGGGGATGGAGGTACATTAGATTCCTGGTCGCCACTCCTTACCAGTTGGTGGCGGTAATGCCCCATTTTGTTGTTTGCCAACCCACCAGTTAAAATGCCAGAAGAAGTTTCTTTGTTTCATTGTAGTTGTATGTCTTGCATCTATGTAGGAAATTCTGTCCACTAGCTGGGTCTCAGTCTTGATGCGGTTTCTTTTTTTTAAAGTGTGATTTTGTTTTGCTCAAAGCCCTTTATCACAGAGCTAGATTGTCACCTTTTTTCCTGCCTGCATGATGCCTGGTGGCTGTATCAGTTTGGTACTGTGGAGTGGCCATTACCTTATAGCAAAGCACTGTGTGCATCTGGCCAGGGCACTGCAGGGCTCAATTTTTGGACCACTATTGTTCCTAATTAACATTAATAATATTGACACAAATACTTACAGTAAAATGGTTAAATCTGTAGATGACATCAAGGTGGGTGGTGTAGCAGGTACTGATCTAGCAGCACAGAGGCTACAATAGGATCTTGATTCAATTAGCGACTGGGCTGCTACCTGGCAGATGAAACTTAATATTGGTAAACGTACGGTAATTCATGCAGGGAGCAGAAATATAAAGAACAGAAATTTTGATTCCATTGAAATAAAGGTAGTTGATTATGAGAAAGATCTCAGTGTGTATGTTGATGCTTCCATGTCCCACTCTCGCCCGTTTGGGGAAGCAATAAAAAAGGCCAATAGGATGTTGGGTTACATCTCCAGGTGTGTGGAGTTTAAGTCAAGGGAGGTGATGTCACAATTATATTCAATTCCTTGGTAAGACCCCACTTAGAATATTGTGTGCAGGTTTGGTCACCATACCTTAAGAAGGACATTACTGCCTTGGAAAGGGTGTAACGTAGGGCTATGAGAATGATCACTGGTCTTAGAGGAATGTCTTATGAGGAGAGGTTAGCTGAACTGAATCTGTTCAGCCTCAAGCAAAGGAGACTAAGATGATCCAGGTATATAAGCTCCTAACAGGTCTGGATGCTGTTCAGCCAAATGGCTACTTCAATATCAGTTTAAATACTAGAACTCATGGCCATAAGTGGAAATTAGCAGGAGAGCATTGTAAAATGAATTTGAGGAACCACTTCTTTACTACTTTTGTAGCGCAAGCTAAAACCCTGGGTTCCTTTAAATCAGAACTAGAAAATATTTTGACAACTCTGAGCTATTAGTTAAGTTCTCCCCGAATGAGCTTGATGGGCCAAATGGCCTCCTCTCATTTGAAAATTTCTTATGCTCTTATTCGCTAAGAAAGGTGTTATTCGTGATTTGTTTGTGCCACTATAAATGGAACACTATCATTTTGCACCCTTCACTCCAAAACTCACTTATCATACCAGTTGCATACCGACTTGTCCAGGGAGAAGTGCTTAAACAGGAGGCTGCAGTGGTACTTTGGTAGTGACCAAACATACATTTATGTCCTAAGCACAAACAGTACAAACAAATATTTCAATGGCAGAAATCGCCCCAAAAGATAGTGACTAGTATCAGTCAAATTATATGCAAATGGTTGGCCAACATCACATTGGAAACATCTCCATGTTAAGGAACATTTATCTCTTTGAAACTAAAGCAATACAAATGAAATTTTTAATGACAATTGACACAAATTATTTGCGTCGGATTCATTAAAATCTGGACAATGGGGGCAGCTCCATGCAGGCGTTATTTGCCTGCGGTGTTCTTCATCTGTGTTAAGGCTAGAGTGGCCAAAACAGCACTCATCTTACTAAGCTCTGACTGTTCCAGTTCTGGTATAAATCTGTTACTCTAGCAAGTTTGGTGAATTCATCAGCAGTCAGTTTGCGTAAGCCTTTCTTGATATATCAGTTCATACTGGTCTCTTCCTCTCAGTGTTTGCAAACGTAAGTCTTAGCTGCCTGCAACGAATGATGATGCACAATCCCAGTCAGGATCCTCAGGTACGTGACTACCATAGCTGAATGTTGTAAATACATAGATAAATTAAATATTGTGACCACGCATATCTGTGGGGGGTTTCACTGCCATGGCGTAGTAATTACACTGTTTACATAAGGTAATTTTTGTGTATAATGTAAGCCTAACCTATAAATACCTGGGGCCGGTTGCACAAAACACCCTTAAGTCTCCTCCTTAATGTTTCCTTAACATTTTCTCTTAAATATTTTTAGTTTTTCTCCTAATCTTGGTCTTCTACTTAAGGAATCCCTTAACGGTTGCAAAAAAGGACCTTAGCAAGCAAACTAAGTAGAAAAAATTAAGGTACCTCTAACCGTACCTTAACTGCAACATGGCCGTTGATAATAAATAACGAAGATGAACGAATCCCAAAAAGAGTGTTCCGCGACCGGGAGAACCCCTTAGATATGCTTAATGACGAGCAATTGATTTTGCTTTATAAATTTGACCGGCAGTCAATTTATGATTTGTCCGACTGTCTACAGTTGGTTCACCCCACGATCCAAAGCTGTGCTCTCCCAGCTGTGTTGCTCAGCGGTTTTATGCTACAGGCTCGATCGTTCTGGGCTGTAATAGGTGATGAATCTCATGTCCACACGTAAACGGTGTGCTGTGTCATTCACCGAATTTCAAACGCCATTGCCCGTCTGTTGAACACTGTGCGGAAACAAGAAGAGGATGAAATAGCGACACACTTCTGGATTCAAGTTCCCGTACAATATGAAAATCAATTTAACAGAAAAAAAATCAATATTCAATCAATGTTCTGTTAGTTTGTAATCATGAACATAAAATAACTAACATTTTATCACAATGTAGACTTCTTGAATTAATTTTCTTTGCAACTTCCTCCCACATTTTCTGTTTCCTGTTATTTGCGGATCATATTTACTTTACTATGTTCTTTCTTTTATTGTATTCCTCCAAAAGAATAATCTTTTCCTCCGCTTTTTTTTATTTTGAGTAACTTTGAGGCAATAATGGGTATCACAAGCAAACGCGAGTGCAAGCATATGAATGGTCTCCATGGAAACGGGACAATTTTACTGCTGTAAAATGTCTTTCAATGTGGTAAATCCCTTAATGTTTTTCCTTAAATAAGGAAAGCTTTTAAGGGGTGATGTGCAACACCCTTAAATAAAACCCTTACCTAAGGAGAAATTAAAATTTATGGGCTTGTTTCCCAAACAAGGATTAAGACTAGTCTTGGATTAAATTGCCGTTTCAATGGAGATTCACCATTGTAACTCAAAGTTAGTCTAGGCTTAGGCTTAATCCTTGACTGCGAAACTGGCCATAAGTGTCATACTTAAGGGGAAAACTTAAGGTGTTTTGTGCAACCAGCCCCTGGGTGTTTAGAATCTAATCATTTGTCTGAACTTGAAAAACTTTTCAAAACAATGCATTTCCATAGACTATTTTCATCCAACAGAGTCTTTGTCTGGAGCAGTTTAAAAAATAACAGAGCTTATAAAGAAAACATTGTCATTTTTATTTTGATTATAGTAGAATATCAGAGAATTTGACTAGACTGCTAATAGTGTTTACTTGAACTTTAAAAATTTCAGTATTATTCTAAAGTGTAAACATACAAATTTCTGTTTTAACAATTCATGCTGCTTGATCTCATTCTGTGACACCTGATTTAGAATCTGCTACACAAATTAGCTACCACAGATGTGTTCCTCACTTGGGGTCCTGCTTACTTCCAGGTAGTTCGACTCCGGTGATCTATCATTCCAGTAGTTAGTCACTTAGTCATTGTATTTAAGCTTAGTTTGGTTACCATGCCTCGCTCTACCTCAGGCTTGTTCATGTTCACATTGGCAATCCAGGGGCCGTGAAGTAGGATTTCTTACTTAGCCGGATTACTTGTTAGATTTAAGGTATGAGTTTAAATGGACTTTTTTCTTCATTCACTTGGATTTAAACTACCTTAAATCTGACAAGCTATCATGCTAATACAAAAATCAAGCTTGGGCCCATTTTTTGTTTAATTAGCTTACTGTCCTGGCTCCTCCTTACCTAACCCTACATTGATGATATTCACATGTATTTAGTGCTTTTGTCCTGGGTGACGTATAATTGTCCATGGAGCAATTATGGTTAGCAGCCCCACCAAATGGCCTATTGGTGAAACCACCCAGCTGACCAAGGGATTTACACTGATACCCTTCAAAATATAAGCGCGGCATCCTAACGCATCGAGCCACATCCGAGCCTTGTGGTTTTGACTCTGTCCTTTACTGCAAGTGTCGCATTCAGTAGCTCCAGTCTTGACAACGCTTGGTGTTCTGAGAAAAAGTTTGACAGGCAGATGTGCGTTTGTAAGTATCCATGTATGTGGAAACATTTTTGGGCGAAACAGTACTTCACTACTTAGTGTGCATTGTGCACTGTACGATATAGCCACAGAAAAGTATAGTACTGTACTGCAGTACCGCTAACCTGCCTCTTCCAGTCTCATTCTCACACATAAAAGTCTATTCCAACCCACGTACATTTCGATGTACACCTGTCTGCCAGAACAGAATTCGGCCGTAAGTTTGGAACAGACTGTACTTACGTTATCGCTTTGTCACTATGTGTTTTTGGGTTCAGGGAATGAGGATTTTGATAAAAGATCCCTACTGTAAAATAGGGACAGAATTTCTACCTAGGGGGCTATTATACTCGTATTTCCTCTGAACATTGGCCATCGAAAGCATTGCTGAAATTTTTCATAGTGTGGAGTTTCGTATGGGTGTTGCCTATAAGGAAGTTCTTGAATGCAGTGCTTTCATCACCAGCCCATGTTGATGTTACAGGCCGAGGTTTCCCGAGGCACCTCCAGAATAGGTCACATGACTCAAGGTCCCCTCAAAACATTGGCTCAGAGAAACAGCAGAAACTCTATTCGTTCTTTAAGTAGGAAAGAAAGGACCACACCTTTATCAGGGCATCCACTGCGAAGAGGAATCATTGGAGTGCTTTCGGGTGTTGAAGAGTGTTTCTGAAAGCCGCAGAATTACCACATGCCCTTTAAATTGCCTGTAATTGTTAACTGTGGATGGTTTGGTAAAGTATAGCACTTCCCGTTGGGATCCCAAGAAGGAAATGACTGTGATACCTATCTCCAAAGTATAGCAGATACTTGTTTACACAGTGTAAACAATCATACAAAATTGTAAACAACTTAAATTTCTTTGGATGCCAAACTGATCATTATGATGTTTAAGGTTATGGTTTGGCCATTCAGAATGATGTTTTCCATCTGTTCATAACTAACTGCTGATTGTAAAGAGTCATAGTGAGTCTGTAATCTAGCACAGAGGATAACTGGAATGGAATGCCAGTACATGACAGCAAAGTAATGTTTCCCCAACATGATTTTCTTACCTTATCAGTTTAATTGTATGCAGCGAAAAATGCCCATGACAGTTTAATTGAATTGCTTAAGCAATTGTATGACAACAATACTAATCTTATTTGGTTTGTAATTGTAATTGACCTCTGTTTAAACTGATGCTATAAGTGTCCATATGGTGTATGTCTTTGTAAAAATAAACTAGGTAGTGGCCTCATACTGTAAGTGTTATTAATCGTCTTTTTAATACCTACCTCATTCTAAAAATGTAACTGATATTTAACTTAATTGAAAAGGCACATTTTTGGCAAAATAAAATTCATTGTAATGCCCCATTGCACCTAATCACTGATGTAACTTTAACCAGGAATCTGATCTAATATGTTTGATAATTGAAATGACCCCTGATGTTAAGTTTAAGAAAGTACCACATTGCCAACATACAGTAGCAGTGTATGCCAGTGTTTATTCTGCAATTGTATTGCATGAAAAATATTTACTCAAGCAGTTAATGCGTATTTGCTCAAATGGATTTGCATGAAATAAAATTCTGTTTCACTTCATTAAAAATCAGACAGGAAAGGCAAGAGATCGGATGGCACGACCCACGTTCTGGAAACAGGCTACAAAGGGGAAACTGAAAAATCCCTCTCAAGTATCCCGGCCACTTTGAGTCTGACACAGACTCTATTCCCTAGAGATCAATTGCTCCACCACTGAGCTTCTCGCCAAATTTCTTGGCACAACACCCAGGCAAACATCAGCTATTCCAGCAGCCAGCCTCCACAGCGATGTCCAAATGCAAAGAGTATAAAACCGGTGCAAACCTTTAAATCAAGCACTTCCAAAAACAACATAAAACAAGTCAAACTGTTTTGTGCAGTTTGGGATTTTGCATAGGGTCACATCCTGGAGTTTAATCCCACAGCGATTTAGTCACAAGTGCAGTTATTTACCAATTAAGCTATCATACACAGGTAAATGGCAGTGGTTCAGTCAGTGATAACAGTAGTAAGGCAAAGCAAGTTTATTAGCTTATATTAGATATAGCACAATTCAGACACAAGGCAATTCAAAGTGCTTTACAAAGTCAGAAAAAAATGCATTTAAATATGAGATACGGAGATATTGTCTATCACTCTCGGCATAAAAGCATGCATCAGAGAATTTTTCTTGCAATATTGTAGCAGCTATAGAAAGTATGTAACTAAATGGCAAACCTTGATAACCCAACACATGCCCACTGTGGTTTGGATATAGCATTGCTCCTGCCAGTTAAGCTGATGTAGGTGAGATGTGATATGACATGAAAAATGCACATGCCATTTCTTTTTTTTGTCATTTGGAAAATTTAGAGGGGGGGGCGGGTTGGCTCTGTAGGCTGGCTAAGGGAGAATTTTCTCCTAGTTCACACACGCTGTCCATCACTGGGCCTTCACTAACCCAGTACACATCATTATGTAGCAAAAGTTCATGACGTTTGTCTGAGATTTCCCCTAGTTGAAATCCAAAGAGGTAATATTGAAGCCTGCATCTTCTGTGAATGAACTTGTGAATGATGCAGTGAACAGCCATTAGCAACAGGCTAATGGCAGATAGCCTACTTATTGGGGACTTGTGCTGGCCAACTGTGGACAGAACTCCATTAGTGATGACAGACAGGCTAAGCACAGGTTCAGGTTAAGCACCTTTTGAGGATGAAGAGGAACCTTCTTTGGCCTCAAAGCAGTTACATTTTGGTCACAGTGACTGAAGATTTTAGGCACTACTTGCATTTTTGATCGTGCCAGTCTAAATTCAAAAATCCTGTTACTAGGACAATGCCCTTGTTGTTTTATTGATCCAGAGTAGCAATGATGGATGTCTATCCAGGCATTATCGAAGAGTCTAGAGTAGTGAACCCTCTGATATAGCTGGTCATTATCTTATGATCTCTTCATCTACAGTCCTGATCCACACTTTATCTGTCAATAGAGCTCCTATGATGCTTTGACTCTGAGATGTATGGCACTGTCCTTCGGATGAGACGCAAAACAAAATTCCTGACTTTCTGTTGTCATAAAAGCTCCCTGGGGATCATTCAAAGTGTAGGGCTGGTTCACCGATGCCCTGGCTAAAACTAGCCCAGTGTTACCATTTCGAAGCTGGCCTCCTAATCATCCCCTATATCTAACTGGTGAATTCTCTCCTGCCCCTTCACCGCTTTAGTTACGGTGTAGTGAGCTTACCGGCGCAGAATGGCTGCCGTCTCATCATCCAGGTGGGCACTTCAGAGTTGTGGTGGATGAAGTGGCTCCCTTTGGTCTGGTAAAGCGCTTTTGTTGACTTGAGAAGTGATATATAAATGTAACATTAATTTGTTCATTCATTAATTCATTCACGTATCTATCACTAAAAGTCAGACAAAATCTGTTTGGGCTTTACCTGTGAGCCTAAAAAAAGAAGCAATGTCCCTTGGCCCAGATGTTATCAAATCATTTAAACTACTTGGAATTTTCCATTATCTACAAATCTGGAAACACAGCGATGCCCAGGCATGACCAATTATTACAGAGCAGTGGGAATTTCCCTCATTTCCATGCGTAATATATCAATACAGAGCAGTTGTAATGCTGGGGCACTGTCTAATGATCTGGCGCAGTGTGAATTCGCTGTACCTGGTATAATCTTGCACTTTGCTGTGTTTACCATATGTGATTCGATCCCTTGGCTGCCAAAGCAAAAAAAAAGCAGACTTATGCTTCTGGTGTGCAGGAGCGCATTCTTTCTCCCCCAGGTAAAAGATCCCGTAAAGTGTTTTGGGTCCAGGATGCTCCCAAGCAAAAGCAAAATTAGCTTCACCTTTACGTCGTTAACTTGGCGCAGAAATGGGCCTCGCAGTTTGAAGACAAAGAGGATGAGTGATTTCAAGCTATAAAACCGTGCATGGGCCCAAAGGACTGTAGCATACTTGCGGCATGGCGGCAACATCCTGCGCAGTTTAAAACGGCTAAAATGTAACTGGTGTGAATAGGACACCTGAGATGCTGGTGCCTAAGTGTAAATGAAGCGGCAGAAAAGATGATGTCCCTAATTATCCGATAACGGCGTGTTGAATTTGCTCGAATAAATTGACGCAAATGTGATATTCAGCACACCGCCTGCCCCCCGACTGACAGAGACTCCCTAGGAAACATCTGGAAAATGCTTCTCATTGAGCATCTTAAGTGCTCGTTAACAGAGAAAGCTAAAGAAAGTCTCCGGCTTGTAGCATTGCTGGCACACAATGGCGCAGATGCAGTGTAGCCCACACCCTCCGATAATCAAACCTTCTTGTTTACTACAGTGTTGACTACCCAGCCTCCCCACCCACAGAAACTATACATTTTTCCAGCATCGAAAAAAAAAATCCGAAATGAGATCTTAGCTAAACAAATTACTTTTATTCTGGTAGAATGGCTTCCATGCAGATTGACAGAGATGCAAGAATGAACACTAATGCTGTAAATGTGAAAGGATTTTTCTAACCCCAACCACACACAAACACACACATGCATACACAACTCTCTCATTTTCTACATTTACCAGAGCGAGCAGATGTGGAAATATTTATTTTCCTTAAGCTTAGATACAAACAAAATTTAGATGCGGATGACAGATGGTTTATATAGGTTCGAATATAATTATGATTATTATAGTTGGTAGGAACGTACTCTCAAAGAAACTGAGTTATTAATGACTCCAGGTGCAACAATTGATTTTTAGTTTAGGCGATACTAATTCACATATTTCCTTAAAGAATAAAATATCCAACAGACCTGGGTTAAAAAATCCAACTCCATTGCAAGTGAGCTTTCCTGACGTAATGGTTTTAATTATTGCCTCACTACTAAACACACACAGTCTTCAGTTATGCTCATAAAGCACAATCATTTCTGGAGTCTGTTTGATCAGTTCTTCTAACTTAGAAGTCTTAGAACTCTGTCCGTTCTAGCGCGTTATCATTATGGGCAGAAACAACGGCACTGATTGTGCTACCAGCACACAAAGACCTTATTAAAAACTGAGCCCGATAACAAAATTAAATTGGGATCTGTCAGATAGATAACGGGCAGCTCGGTTTCAAATCACTAGGGCTAATTAGTGCCTGGAAAAGAGAGTACGAAGGGGAAAAAACAAAACAAAAAAATTCTTATTATTTCTATTTTTGTTGTTTTCTTTAGTTTTAGAAATCAAGTTACATTTTTCCTCACCTGAAGTTAACTGTACCTTTTTGTGCTTGTCAGGCTGGTTGTTTGAGTGACTTGCCAAATGTATGCCAACATCCAATGATGAATTGCAAAATGGCGCTGTGCACACTGCAGAAGAGGAAGAAGAAAAATGTGTTTTTTTGACTTATAACCATGTACAGAGAATTTGTTCTAGTCTGCTTAGTTGTCTATATCACATATTAATACAGATTTTGCACGATAAGTTATAAATACTTGGAGGATGTTAATTATTATAATACTCCTTTTTCTTTTTTATACTTAGTATGCTAATTATTGAAATACTCACCATATCTTTCTGGGAGCTAAATTATTATTTTTTGCCTATTTTGAATCATTTTCAGGTTCGAAGGACGGTAAGTTAATAAAATTAGCAACAGAAGGATAAAGCGGATCCCGTTATGTGTGGAGGGCATCAGGGGCTGATTAAGAGATTTCCCTTCATTAGGACATGAAAACAATGGCCGCCGTGCCTCGCAGCGAGGCGCCCCCACCAGCGCTCTCTGCCTGCGTCGTTCTCACTGAGCCTTTTAGCGAGCAGCGGCAGGCCTGCGGCAAGCGGCCAGGCACATGCATGGTCATGGTCTGACCCTCCAGGACCTGGAAGCAGATAATCACCTGGTCCCTCCCACTGCTCATCATGGGCCCCCAACTCCCCCCTTTTCCATTTACCTTTTTCAGCCGGAATTCCCTAGCACAAAAAAATATATTGTAGCTAAATTTACAATAGAGTGTGTGTGTGTGTGTGTGTGGTGCACCCCATCCGTTTTCTGTCCTTTTCTCTAGGTTCCATTATGACTCAGATCACTGCTCCATATTTCTCAGAAAACGGTTGGGAATATAATACTAGGGAAACCTTTAGTAACAGGTTAAATGTTTTACAACCCAGTAAGTCATATTTACAGTCCAGCTTCCTCCTGTGAAGGAGTATTCCCTGAAATACTGCACTCATTTTCTGCTACTCTCTGATCCTGTCCGTCAGCTATTAACCAGATGCACTGGGGCTGTGTGCTGATTCGCATGTCCATGCTAGATCGCGTGCACATCACATGCATTATGAAGCCCCAAACTCACACACACAGGTTTGCAATTATATTTTTGTAGGGACTTTCCATTCATTTCAAGGGGAAAACTCTAATCCCTACATAATGACCTTAACCCCTACCCAGCTTTTGTTGTTTGGTGGAGAGGGGATTATGGTGTGGGGTTGTTTTTCAGGGGTTGGACTTGGCCCCCTTAGTTCCAGTGAAAGGAACTCTTAATGTTGCAGCATTTGAAGCCATTCTGGACAATGTCATGCTCCCAACTTCCAACATGACTGCACCAGTGCACAAAGCAAGGTCCATAAGGACATGGATGAGCAGGTCTGGTGTGGAGGAACTTGACTGGCCTGCACTGAGCCCTGACCTCAACCTGATAGAACACATTTGGGATGAATTTGAATTAGAGCAGAGACTGAGAGCCAGACCTTCACATCCAACATCAGTGGCTGACCTCACAAATGCTCTCCTGGACAAATGGTCAGAACTTCCCATAAACACATTCCTAAACCTTGTGGACAGCCTTTCCAGAATAGTTGTTACAGCTGCAAAGTGCGGGCTAACTCCATATTTAAGCCTATGCCTTAAGAATGGGATGTCATTAAAGTTCATGTGTCCCTGCCTTCAAATATATATGAGTTAGACTTTTGGGCAAAATCCAAAAGGAGACATACTGTAGAAGTTCAGCCTTGAAACTAAACTTAAATGAAATTGTTTGATAAACACTAAAGCAAACAGAGCTCAGAAAGTGAAATTTCCTGCAATAATGGTCAGGACTCCCTCAGCAATTGACAATAATTGGCATCGGTGCTCCCGTGGAAGTGTGGTGGGGGAATCATGGCTGGCTGGTGAATCTGTGCCTGCTGCAGAGCAGTGGGGCGTCTGCAGGTCAGCAGCGATGACAGATGTGATGTTGCCCCAATTAGAGAGAGCTCTCCCGCAACCTGTTGTGCGTGAAAGAACGCAGGTGAACAGTAGCATATCACAGGAGCCTCATTTTTTAAACATCCTGGAAAATGTGGTGACATGAGTACAATACAAATTGGGAAACTGGGCTAAACTGGAGCTAAAGTCAGAGAATGTCAGAAGTATTATTTTAGATAATGAAAATCAAGGAACTATTTATTAACTAAATAGTGATATTGTCATTTTTATATAATAAAATCTTATTCCACATATTTGGGTAGTTGTGCTGAGCTTTTATTGAAATTCTAATTCTTTCATTTGGAAATGTCACTTGCATATCATAAGAGAACTTTATAATGGTATAGCATATCTTGATTGTGCCGAGTCTGATGTGTCCATGGGTCAACAAGGGAAAGGTTTGCGTTTCAGTTCTTTAACCAATCACAGGCTTTATTGAATGACATCATGAAGTAAATTTAAACCAGTGTTTTGTGCTTTGTGGCAAGGTGCACAGATTTGCAAAGTAGCCATACTATCGTGCATGCCTTTTGTGGCAGGACATGTCATAGATACATAATACAGGAACATGTTTACCTGCAAATGCTGGAGAGAGCAATGCAAGGGTGCTTGTTTATTTCATAACGATGATAATAATAACAAGAAGCAGAAATCTTGAACCGCTGACCTTTGCATCATAGGCACAGAGCCTTGGACCACTGTGCCACACACCACCCACTGTACGGGTGAGTTTGAAAATGTGGGGAAAAAATTATGACCTCATACAATGAAGACCATGATTGAGAAGGTCCTCACATGTTGATCCAGAGACAAGTTGAACTTGGAAAAATAAGGATGTCCTAATGTGGTAAGTCATTTAACAGGGAACTCAGTTGACTACCACTCCCCGGTGGGTAACCCCCCCCCCCCCCGCAGAAAGTTCCCCAAAATCTGAAGAAGCAGCAGCTTCTAAAAATCAACATACATCTTTTCCATCTCGTAATTATGTTTGCAGTTGGACACATCAAGAAATCTGCCGCGTTGTGTTCTTGTATAAAATAGCCAATCCAATACATCATAAACGTAGAATAAATGTTGCCTTTGTAGAGGATGTCTTCGGGTAAAAGGCTATTTTAAGCATTTTTCTAACCTGTTAATTTAGATTCCTGTCGTCTTTTCGACAGTGATAACTCTGTTTTTCTTGTCGCTGTCATCATAGGCAAACATCTCTGCAGAGAGAGAGAGGATTCACATACTAGCATAAAAATACAATTAAAAAAAAAGTCATCAGCCTCCAGCTAGTGAATCAGAAAGTGAAACCTGGATGAAGTAGGAGGTCTCATCCTTACAGTGAACCAGGGGGCCGATCTTTGATGGCTACATCTCCTACCTCTAGTGCAGTAATCAGGAGTACAATTTATGGTCTCCAAGCAAATTACCTTAATTGCTGTCAATTAATGTGTGTGGCCCCAAAATGAATACTCCAATACTCTCAGATACTTTCCTGGAACTGGCTGAATCAATAATGAGCTTGATCTGAACAATGCCAAGGATTTCAAAAATACCAGGTCAGAATGCTGGTTTGAGGTTTACTGATAGCTAGCGTGCCGTGGTATGCATTTTGCTACTTTGGCTACGATTATAATTTTTATTAGCAGAAAAATCATGCGTAGTGATGTGATTTTTTCCCCCCCAGTAGGTCTCAGTAGAGAAGCAGAGGGTGGCATGACTGCCTGAATGTAAATATTAACCTGTGTGGCACATACAGCTATCACATGCAAAGAAAATGGGATTGGACGCCCACAATAAGCCTGTCACAATTATCCTCAAAGGTAATGGAGCCTATGGCCATATTGGAGGGATAGAGTAAAGGCAAGAGGAAAATGACTACACTGGATCTCTTTCTTTACATTAATTAACATTCCCTTTACATGAAGAAATTAAATATAATGAAAACTACTGATTAAAATATTGACTGAATAATCATGTCTTACTCGGTCAGAACAATTGCTTCTCTGCAGAATAAACCCATGGAGATACCTAGCGTGATAATATACGATGCATCTGTGGGGGCAGGAAATTTTAATATCGGAAAGAGACAGTTAGGTAGCAGTTTTGCAATATTTCTCTATACATCAAGGTGCGCTTTGATTTTGTACCTATTCATAAAGAATGAGCTTGTGGTTTATTGTGTCCCAATTTCTAAGGAATGAGGTCAGGTTTTATGGTGCTGGAGGAAATGGGCAAAAAAATCGTCTCTAAGTGTAATCATTTGATTGATTGCATGTCATTTAAAGAAAATGGTGATAAACCTTTTAAAAGTGAGTGATCAGTAAATGTGCAAGAATGGCAGAATAAAAGATGAATGAGTCTGATTTTGTGGAAGGTACATGTTGCTTTTGTTTCATTTATAAATCATATAGGAGACCTTTCAAAATCAATGATGACTCAAAGATGACAGAATTTGATCATTGTGCAGTCAATTATGAGAAAGCAGATGCAGACTGTGTTGACGCCACCAAATATTTTTCAAGATTCCACCCAGTTAAGGCAGAGTAAATTCACAGAGGTGAGGCTAGCAGCTGTCATTTAGCCTGCCGGCAGTGTGACATCGAAGTTAGGCAGTCGGTAACAGACGTAAATATCCTAGCTTCATTTTACCCTCATCACCACAGCTGCTAAGTTCCTCAGAAGACACCTGAGGGTCATACACAACAGTACAAGCTCGCATAGGCTGATGCAATCAAGGCCACATTGAATTCCACAGCCTGGAGCACGTTACGGAGCTAAAAAAACAGACTGGACCGGCCTCTGTTAATCTCTCTAATGAAACCAGACCTGAGAAACACCAGGAGTAGCTATTTAGATTATAACTCTGAAACAAAACACAGCGTCACCATGGAATGAGGAGGAGGCTGAACAAGTCTGAGGTGCGAGGATATACCACCTTTTATCTGAATGGTATCAGGCAAAGAATAGCCCCCCACCAGCATATGAAGTGGTACATCCCAGTGGTAATTGTGGGATTAATGTCAATGTGAGTGGATATTAATGGCTTAGGTATGTGAGTGTCGAACTGGGAACTGTTATTGGATTGATAGATAAATAAATAAATAAAATGAAGATTATGAACCACTCTATCTTTCCCTGATTTTCTGTCCTTGCATAATCTCTTCTGGGATTATTAAAAATAAAAGAGAATCTAAAGCGAAATAACAAACATTGATTTCTGATGTTTAAAATTAGCAAACTGTGTTTATCTGTGTGCTCTAATTATGTCTGGAAGACAATGTAAGCGATAATAGCTGAATAGGTATTTTGCTCTACATAATTGCCATCATGCGAATTAAAGGATTGTTTTTAATAACGTGAACTGTAAATATACAATATACAGTATGTGTCAGAGATAAGGCAGCTAAAGGAAGTGTACTGTTTTGTACCTAAAGGCTCCGAACCATATTACACGTTACATTTGTTTGTGCTCTATTGATGTCTTGCATTTATAGCACAGCGGCAGTGATTTATACACCAATTTCATGGTCATGGTAACATTGATGGATGTGTTTCTGAGATGAAGCAGGCTGGTATCTAGCTTGTGGCTCAGCACAAAATGAATACAACCAATAAGTATTTACTTGGCAGCGTGTGCATGTATATTTTTGTGTTCTGTGGACTTTCTTGTGTTTGTGTGTATTTGCATGTTGTGTTTTTTTCCACAGTTCACTCTCATCTTGCAGTAGATCCAGTCGTATGGTTAATTTATTTTTCTAGGCGGACGAGCGTCATGAGCCTGGTGCATCCTGGGATGTAGCCCTAAATGAATCCAAATGATTTGTCTAGCTCAGATGGACAGATTAGGTCTCTGGGATAAGCTCCTGATGTCTTAAGATCCCAGAAATTCCCTTGGTTCTAGGAATAAACTGGTCAGGTTTTGAATCGATGTAGAGCAGTGCTTCCCAGTTCAGTCCTCAGACACCCACAGACTGTTCATGTTGGGAGCTAGGAGGGAGCAAAAACCGTGGTCTGTCTGTGGGTCACCAATGACGGGTTTGCTAAACACTCGTCTAGAGTCATAATACGATGGCATAATGTTAATTGTGTCTATGTTCACGATATCCATTGTACGTGGTGTGTTATGTGTGTGAGTGCATGTACGAAATCTGTATATGTTTATCTGTTTTTGTTTGTGTGTGCACCCGGGGAGGGGAGGGGGTGTATTTAGTTTGCATTAGAGCAAAAGGACATCCAATCCAGCAGCGCCCAGGAGTGAAGGTCTGGAAAGGAGGACTTACAGTACACAAGGCACTCTGCTATTTACCTGTTTGCCACTTTAACATCTTTACTTTTGATT
This sequence comes from Stomatorhinus walkeri, assembly GCA_026784285.1. Lineage (NCBI taxonomy): Eukaryota > Metazoa > Chordata > Actinopteri > Osteoglossiformes > Mormyridae > Stomatorhinus > Stomatorhinus walkeri. The sequence goes on along the minus strand of JAODUD010000002.1, from coordinate 4,084,761 downwards.
AATATACCTCTCCTCTCTACAATTCAGTCCCCCTCTGTGCTTGACACATGCAGGCTTCAGACCGCATCCAGGCCTGATCCCCTGTGGGGGGGTAGTGGTAGGATAGCCCAGCTTGAGGCACCACACTGCTACCCAGATATAATGTTATAATAATAAGCAAAACCAGCTGTAGTTGCAGCGTATGAAGTTCAGTTCATGTGCAGAAAAGCCCTCATTCATTATACTGACAAAACATCCAGTGCTGTGGCAACAGGAGGCAGATACTTAGGAAACTTAGGAGCAAGGTCAGCTCCTAGGAGGGACCTGCTATCAGAACACTGAGCAAAGTCTTTAACCTGTTAGACTCTGGTGAAACATCTTGCTGTTTAAATGATCAAAGTGAAATATGTAAGATAATGTAAGTACCTCTCACAGATATTGTCGGAAAATCAAACCTGTTTGCCAGGCAACGGGAAAAAAATGGCAGTAACAGCCTTAAGTCATTTGTATTTGACTGTACATATTTGTATAAATGTATTAGATGTGCTGAAAATCAATCAGCTGCACTAAATGTCTTGTAATATAGTAAATACTGACAGTCCTGTATGTGATTTTGAGGAGCTTCCTAAAAGAATACCTTTTTACTGTTAAGTAACATTTGCTTATTTAAGAAGACATAAAGAGCTATTTCATGTACTTGTGTTTTTAGGCGGGGTACGACGCTTGGTGCACCTTCGAATTCACGTGCACCTCCCGTGATATTTTCCGCATTCCTTGGCACATGGCGGAGCAAGGCCTGCATCCTAATAAAAATGCAATTGTTTAAGTGGCCTTGAAATAAAGTGAAAATAAAAATATTTAGTTTTGTTCAGGCTTCCCCCCATGAATGAAGATTGATTATCCTGTACTGGCAATTCTCACAGATTTCTGGCTTTGACTGTTTTCCTCTGTCCCTCATCTCCGTTATTGTGTGTTGCCTCTTTCCCCCATGTGGTTCTAGAACCATCTGATAAATTCTAAAGCAATACTAGGTTGATATAAGATCATTTTTTCAGTGCTTTTTTAAACCCTTATTACTGTGTGTCTGTTAGATTGTTCAGATCTAACAGACACACAGTACACACACGCACACAAAAACCTGAAGTTAAACACACCACCATGTACATGTTTCTGTATATCCTTCACCAATATCATTAATTCAAGCGAACTGAACTTTTGCACCTCACAGAATACATCAAGGACCTAAAACTTCAAAACAGCAGTGGTCAAGACCAATATCGTTGCTCTGAAATTAAGCCCAGAATGACACGTTGCCGGCTGAAGGTCATGTGACTGTAATAGTGGGAGCAGCATGTGGACAATCTTAATTACATACACTGTGCATTTCTCAGCCCTCTGGGGTCCTGTTTTTGGGCTGTTTATGACATTAAATATGCGCCATATAAAATCATAAGTGTGTAAAGCACTTACTGAACATGTGTTCATTGGAGGAGTGTATAATGAGGGTTACTGCTTACACATACTGTAATAGGCATAATGTAATGGAAGGGCATATTGCTTTTCTGGTGAGGTGCAGCCTCCAGCGTTGACTAGATTTGAGAAAGAACATTCAGGAAGGAAGAAAGAGAGTACAGCACCAGTCAAAAGTTTGGACATGCCAATCCATAGAAAGGTGTACTTGCACTATTCTGTATAATAATTATAAAGACCTCAATACTATCAAATAACATTTATGGAATTATGCACTAACCAAAAAAGTATTAAGCTAAAAAAAATAATAATTTGTTGAGTGGGCAGCTCTGTGGGTTGGGACTCAGAAGGTTGCCAGTTCAAATCCCCTGGTCGGCAAAGTGATCCCTCATTTAGGCCCTTAACCGCAGTTGCTGCAGGGACTGGTAGACCCTGCTGTCTCCTCTACACCAGTTTCCTGGGATGCCTTTCCAGCTGTCCTGAAGAAGTTCACATATATGGTGAGCACTCAGAGCTGCTTTGTCTTCACTCTCTGGTCAAACGCCACCAAGCTTTTGACAGGTAATTAGGTTTGGGAGGAGGGGGTAAGGGGGCGGGCAAGCTGAAGAAGGAGCAGTCAGCAAAAGAATAAATGAAACCAGATTGGGATAGAAAAATTGCATGATGAGCCAGTAAGACAAGTTTTAAAAGTGATCTAAGCATCTCAAGTTAGCAACCCTTGTATTACTAGAATAACTGCAATAATAATAATTGATACTTTATTGGAAGGTGTTTTTATGCATCTCTCAGTTTGTTCTTTGTAGAGTAAGTTGGGGCCTTGCTCAAGGACCCACAGACATGCTGAGCCTGAACTGGCAACCTTCTGATTAGAGACATATAGGCTTAGCCCACTGAGTCACACGTTGCCCCCAATAGGACATGTAGAAAATCTCCCTCTTTCAGGTTGGGGTGTGGGATTTTGTAAGATTACCATTAAGTGCACAAGTTAATTAGTATTGAGTTATGTAAACAATTACAACCATTTAGTTCCAGATTAAACTGAATGATGACTTGACTGTCCAAACGGCTATAGAGAGAAGTCTAAACAAGGAAAAGGTTTTCTTTCACTATCAAGCCTTGAACTCAGTATAGTTACATCCTATCAGTTCATGAAAACTCCAGTAACTTCAGATTGTTGGAAAGAATTTTGTACAGCGTCCAGTGTATTGTGTTTTCACAGTGGAAATAAATTAATCTAGTCCCACATCAAGTTTGAATTTGGATGGAAGGGAGTGGAGCTGGGTAGTAAATTTAGTTTGGTATTTTATTGGTATTTTATATTTAAAAAAAACAAAATGAGTGTAAGTGCAAAGGAAGGGAAGCAGAGGAGACAAAGATTAATGTGTAGCTTACTGTTTAAGCTTATATATGACAACACTCAATCAGAGTGAAGAGTTGCATCATTGCATGGCCAGTAGTAGCTCAGATAACATGCACTCAGAAAACGATCAATGGTTTATAAGAAACAAGAGTGCAGCCACAACAATGCTGGCAAAGAAACATGGTATTCAAAGCTAACAGAAAACCAATTAAGGGTTTATTCACCACTAGTGCAAAGGCTGAATGGAGCAGACCCACCTGAGACCGCAGGTGTTAATGGATCACGCAATGCCAAAGCATTACCTTATTTATTTATCTATTTATTTATTTATTTGTGCCAGGTTGAGGGTTGTCATGAGCTCCCTGAGCGAACCCTCGATCGATCCAGCCTTTGGGCATTGCTCCTTGGGTTCATTACAGCAATCCAGTCTACAAGCACCTCCATCATCCCTTCAACTTAAGAATTCATTTGCTGGAGGAGTTGTTTGTTAGGGCTGTTAATGTGGTGACCAGGGGCTTCTGACAGTATCATCGATACCAGGGCTGGAGGAGAGGCTGAGCTTGAGGCAGGTAGCAAATTAAAGCCCCCTTTTAAGCACAAGCCACCAAATGATTTTCATTTCCAAAGAATTACTCTTCAGTTACCAAGAGGGCAGGGTTCAGGGCTGGGCACCAAACACAGGAATTGATACAGAGAAGCAATACCTGCTAAGGTTAAGAGCATTATGGGAAAAAACAGCTTTGTGCAATGCTTCACAACTTGACATATGCTACCTTAAAGACAAGTCAATCGATTGTCCGATAAACAAACCAGTTGGCTTTGGCTGTTCCATCCCTTACTGATGCATCTTGGGTAAATTGGAAGGAAGTAGAATGCACAGGTATTTACAGTACTCTCACTAGAGGAATAAGGTCTTACATAATGCATGGATTTAGCAGCCGAAGCAGACCAGCAGGTGAAAAGTATATAGTTAACTATGTTGAAGGTAACTAGCATTTTAGCCATAATAAAACTGCTGACACCCAGAACAAACCATAGGACATATTGACAGTCCTCTCCCATCATCTTACAACCCTAATTCAATGAAGTCCTTCACTTAACGCTAACTCCAAGAAGTGACTTTTTATGGTATTTATAAATAACAGCGCAACAGCAACCTTTTACCATTCCAGAGAAGCCTATCATTAAACAACACACTATTAGCTTTCATCTTGGGCAGAATTTCTTGGTGATTAACGCATTACAGTTCTCCGGGCAGGTGGTGGCACTCCTGAAAATAGACTCGAGAAGCTTGGAAGGAAGAAAATCACTTTTCTTTTTTCTGTTTTCTTTTTTTTTAAATCTCACCCTCCACTCCCCCAAACCCAGAGTCTGAAGAGAGATAGTAGAAGCCGATTTCCTTTATTTTCTCCAGATTTAGAAGGGCAAACAAGCGGCGCACTGCCTGGGCACTGCAGTTCTGGGCAGAAGAGCCTCATGTGCTAAACTACAGTTGGCAGGAGGAATACGGCAACATTGGCAAAAGTGGCATTGTAAGGTAGTGCATCTAGACTGGAGCACTAATTAGCTTTTCCTTCCCCCAATGCTCTGTTATCAAGTGCCATTTCTAATCCGAGCGGAGGACAAGTTATCTTTGAAATTAATTACACCAATAACACAAAAGGCCTGCAGGAGGAATAAATAGTATAATTAGGAAAAGCAATCAACCCCTTATTAGATTTATGGGAACAAAGAAACGATTTGGCTTAGGAGCTTTGAAAAAAAAAAGGTATTTTTTTTGCTGGTAATGGAGGCAGTCTATGGTTGTGCCACAAACAGCCGCACTCAGCTCTCTGCACTGTGGAGGTACTGCTGTTTCAGGACCACAGACAGTGTCACCCAGCAGCACTGCCCGTTAGCAACGTCACAGAGCTGGCCCGGGCTTTGGCCCTACAGTAACCTGTTGAATCAGTAGTCCATCAGTGTGGTGCATGACATGGGGCCCCTCGTTCAGTCCTCATGGGGGCGCTGCCTGATAAGACCCAGTGGTTGAGTCTATAATCTCTGCTGTATTACCTTCTTTTTTACATTACGCTATGAATTATACAGCAAAAAAAATGGGTGCAGCCACATTGAAATGTGACCACATCCTTGCTTTTTCTTGGCTCATTCAAGGCACTGGACACAACTGGCAGCAAGAAAGCACACACATTCAAGGCCTTTGTATACATTTTTTTATGGATGAAATCTCACCCTTGAGTGTATCAGAAGTATACGCCGCAGGAGCATCTAATAAATGAGATGTTGCCCGTTTCTTTTATCTTCTTCTCATTTATTTTCCACTCTCTCACTTTTTCGTTCACCAGGCTTTCTCTTTTCATGCTGTTTCTCTATATTATCATTTTCACTGCACTGCACTTATGTTCTGTTTTCCTTTCCTCCTCTCTCCACGTTTTCTCTTTCTTCATCCACATCATAAGGTTACGATTCCATGTCCCTCCTCCTGTCCCCACCACCGTATGCACAACCATATTCAAATCTTTAGACAGTGTTTATTTATTCACTCAGATAGTCTCGAATTCATGGCCATACAATAACTGTCCCTTCTATGCAGAATAAAAAGCTTCCAATCCATTAATGTCACTGGATAATTATCTGCACAGCTTGTAAACCGAGGCGGTCAGAAAAAGGCTCAGAAGGTTCGTACTTTACATTTTTTTTTTTTTTTGCTTTATTGAACCAGGTCTGCATTCAGGTAAGGAGAGGCCGCATCTCCCGCTGCCGAATTCAGCCTGACAGTGATACCATTTGGAATCTAGCCCTCATTTTCCACTCAGATGCAGTTCGAGCCACAGCCAAAAAGGCCACTTGCTGAATTTCCGCGGTTGAACTGCGCCACACTGCCACCTTGCTTAGAAAAGCATTTGGGAGAATTTTCATTATACATCACGTGCAAGCCGGGCTTACAGACAATTTGGAGATACCTGTCTACTACTGTATAACTCACACCTGGACACTGTGTAGTAAAGTGACACCTTATTCCAAATAATGAGGTGAGAGAATGTTGTGGTGAGGGTCGATCCTGGCTCACCAGACATGTGGTCTAAATGTTTTAAACACTGCACTAGCAAAGGGACAGAGTAACTCAAATGTCTAATATTATCTCTCTATTCAGTGGCTGTGCTGGATAGCCATAATGTGCCAGGAGGATCCAGTTCAGTAAAAGAGCTTAATTGATAATCTATGACTGTAATACCTAGAACTGTCAGGAAAACAGGAAGAAGGGTTCGATGTTTCTCTTCCTACTTAGAAAGACAAACTCTATTGTCTTCTGAACACTGCTTTAACTTATTTATAGCTTCATTTGAAAGAAACAGTGCTTTAACCTGAAAGAAAAGAAGCTATTTGATATACTCACAAACTGTCACACATGTGTGTTTGTATGGATATCTTTGTAGGGACCATCCATTCATTTCTATGGGCAAAACCTTAAACCCAATGGGAACCTTAACCCCTACCCAGCCCCAACCTTAACCATAAGTAACTAAACCTTTTAATTTTTTTATTTTTGCACTTACATATATTTTATACAATTGAGTTTCCTCTTGTGAGTACCTAAAAAATGTTCCCAAAAGGTAAAAATAACAGGTTTTTAATCACATTATGGGAACCTTTGTTTCAGAACACAGTGTGAAAATTCATGCTCTAATGTCTAAAATTAATGCATCCACTGTGCATCACTCTCCTTTGTCACTGAACGTTACCATTAATGACAGGGGAGCAGATGAAGTGTTCATCCTTTGCTCCAGAGTGCTGTAGTCTTAATGCAACACCACAAGCTGGTCTCCAGCAGATCTTTGGCCGCTACATATCTGTACTTAGAACCTCACCCTGGGCACCACCATGGTCATGCCAGTACGTGGCACCACCATGCAACGACAGAAGTACAGACAGTCAGCCAAACAGCAACATGCTGTTTACCCACAAAAGCTAAAAAGCAAAAGAAAATCTGGAGATACACAAGTTTAATACTTTGGTTTGTTTGATTTTGAGATTTCCATATTATAATGAACCATCCGACAAAATTAAAGACACACGGAGGAAAATGATGCAAATACCACAGCCCCACTTGTCATCCTAAGAAAAAAAGTGACTGAGAACCATTAATCACCAGCATGCTCTCAGACGGGAAGCGCAATTTCAGATTGTGGCGTTCCTTCAGTGTTCAGCTTCCTGCTACAGAAACCGGTCTTGAATCCAGCTTGCAGCTGCAGGTTAATGTGCTTGTAGCTTTGGGTGTGTTTGTAGGAGATCACGCAGAGCGGCACACTTATTGTCAGCTGCAATAAAACATGGTGTGAGATCAAGCATGTGCACACGATTTGCAACACAGAATAAACTCAAGATATAAAGCTGGATTTTTCCAGCTGAACCACCTTGGGCTGTAGAGCCAACACTGTCTTTCATTACCAGGTGGACAGAGAATCGCTGCTCCCTCATAGCTGTAAGTGCAGGACTGGTGATTCTGAGGTAGGGGTGGTTCATTAAATAGGAATCAGAGGAAAAACTCTGTACCTCAGGATCCATAATGGCTCTTCAGCCATTTACAACACTGATCTGCTGGATGAAAAGCATTGAACAGAGAACCTCAGACAGAGCATGTTGGCAATAATGAAGTTTTCACACTGAAGTTGAACTTAAATTATTTATAAACATTTATAAATAAATGAATTCACCCTTTGACAATGGTGTTAAATGGATTTTTTTTTTTTTACTGATTTTGGGGAAAGTTTTCTACAAATCTTACTAGTTAAAAGAAGACGAAACTTTATACAACCCAAGCAAAACCATTTCCCTTGATATGGTCTAGATGAGGTTGGGGAAATCAAAGTCTAACCAGTCGACAGATTTGTGGTTCACCTGTACATTGTAAACTGGAGGTAAACTACTGAGTTATGATGCCTAGTCTAATGCAAAACAATTTCTATATTCAAGATCTTGCATAGCAATGAATAGAAATGGTCATTTATATCATCAACAGATATGCTGGAAGCGTGCAATAGCTACACGTGTCCATTGGTCATTTAGATTATGGCCAAGATGTTAATCGTACATTTTATGTCTTTCAATTGATTTTAGTGGTTGAAAACCAGCCAGAATCTGGCTTAACTGCTTTCTTAAATTAGCATGTTGCTCCTGTCTTACCATCGCAGAGTCAGCCAGTTAATTAGCAGGATCTCAGTCGGGAATCTGTAGGAGGAGCAGATGGCATGGGGTGGTTTGTGCAAGATGAAAATGCTAATTTGTCAAATACGGCTGAAGTAACCTGATTGGCAACTCGCGTTCTGATTTTTATCTCAGATGGCATGTTCCTTGACATGCAAACACTTGAGATCCCGTCTGGCCAATAAACCATTTTAAAGTTTTAAACTCTTCAGTGCGTTCCTCTCCTTCACCTCTCCCTTTCTTTGGTATTTTTTTTAAAATCTATGTTCTTTTATCCTGTCTTGCAGTGAAGCCCGACCTTCTGAACTGCTTGCTTGTCTTTTCATGGTAGCACAGTCAACCTTCAGCAATATCTCTCTATATATACTTTTATATTAGAAGTTTTGTGATTTTAAATGTTCCTTTGTTTCCATGTAATTCAATAGTCTGGAGATTTCTGAAAAGGGCATATTTTACTCTGGCTCACATGATCAAAGTTAATCACTGAGTTTGTGTAGCCATACACCTAATCTAGTCATTTAACATTCATAGACAGGAGAAAATGGAATGAGCTTCTTTTGAAAATGTGATGTGACAAAGAGGACGGCTTGCCCAACCATGTGCCGATGTGAAACCAGAATGCAAGAACCATTCAAAACACACTGTGCTTCAAGAAGGTGTACACTGTCCCAGAATCCTGTCTGCCCTAGCCAGTCACGGTGCCTCCAGGAAGGGAACACAGATTGTCCATGTGTTAATCAACAAAAATGCACTAATTAAGCTCATTGGTAAGGTATAGAGAGTGCTGGGAAAATTGCCCGTGGTCAGGAAGATCAGCCAATGCGAATGCAAATGGCAGAACAAGCACACCATGCGGCCCCTAGCCGACCATACCAAAAGATTAACAGGAGGTCAGAAGCAAAGCTTAGCTGCCATTACTTGCAGATGGTTCAAGCCAGACAGTCTCACCTGGCTAAAACTGCTTCCTTTTAGATTTGAGTCAAAATTTCGGCATCAAGAGGCTTGAATGCTCATGAAGCTATATGGGTGCATCTCCTTAGTTTATTTATTTATTTATTTTGTTTTTCACAATTTAACGATATTACTGAAAAATCTGTTACATAAATTGCCATTTTCCTATGCCTTTTACATAACCATAATAAGAGATCATATTAATGATGTCTTTTACTTAACCACAAGGTCTACATCTGCATTGAAGTTAAGGTATGGAAAAGTACAACCCTTTGGTATATGGGTGAAAAATGCTGACCTTCAGTTATCAACTGCCGAAGAACAGGCAAGAGCAAGAAGTTGCTCAGCACCTGAAAATAATTTATAAGGTTCAATTAGTGGCTGTCAAATTCAAAAGAAAACATTTCAATACAAACCTTTGCAGCCAAAGTAAAACACATCTAAGGGGCCTTGTGTGTCTTTGTGGAGTGACATATTTCCTTATCTCACTCCTCTCACACTCCCGTGAAGCATTCACACACACCAATATGTACACACACACACACACATCCGAGCAACAAGAGCCTTGATCCCACACTTGGGGGTATGTTGGGAACTTAGGGCTTCTGTAGAGGGTAGGGAGGCATGGATGAAGATTATTTAGCTCATGCTGGGTCTACAAGCTGGCTTAAAGCAAAAGGTTGTGGAAGAGAAAGCAGCTGCCCGGTCCTTCTAAAAAGTCCCGTTTAAAACGCCTTTATAGCAATATAAGAAAAGTGGGACAGCAGTGCACTATACAATACACACACACACACACACACATATATATATATATATATATATATATATACATAATATTCATAATATTCATATACACAGTGGTACCGCAGTTCTTCAAACTCATTAGAACTCGAATTTCTTAAAAGTAGAAACAACCAGTTACAAAAAAAATAACCTAGAGCTCGATCTGAATCTCAGAAGATGTACACGCAGGGAAATAAGTCACGAGGCACGTCTCTCATGGGAAACAAAGGGTAGAGCTTCAGTCTCAGCCTCGCATTCACTGCGATAGCATGATGCATGTTTACACTAGCTGAATACATATATTTAGACAGCAAAAATACATTTAGGCAATTATACACAGTAACATTAATTATTATATAATAAAATACATTTTTAAAATAATTATTTCTTATTCATTATTTTAATGTTAATAATAAACCATTAATACATTTAATTATAATAATATTGTCGTGCCCAGCGGTAACGGAACAGTCACAAAGGCGCAGACGTCAGGGTATCGGGGAATACGGGGTTTAATTACAGGTAAGGCAGGCAAAACGCAGACAGACAATACAATG
>JAODUD010000002.1:4030463-4055515 GCA_026784285.1 Stomatorhinus walkeri | reverse complement strand
TCCTAGTTGTCCTTCATTTGCCTCCCTGAATCAGAATATCTAAGATGGAATGACTCTTACCCTGAACTGAACACAGAGCAAGCATGTGGACACATAGGGCTGCATCCAGGTTCTATTCTACTACCCGGAAGCTATATGACACAAAAATATTGCCCACCATGGCACATCAATTCCCTAGATTACATCAAAACTTTTTCTTACAAGGGAAAATGATCTTTCTTCATACAATGTAAGTTAATATCAACTAATTATATTAACTAATGATGCAGATGGGGTACTGTTTCCATACTCTGCCCTGCTTTTCGGAATACATGTATTGCACTTCTTGCTTTCCGATTTGATAAGCCACAAATAAATCATTATGAAACACAAAAAAAATGAAAAACAGGCTGAGGGGAAAAGCTTCCTTTTATCTTTGCCATTTGTTGCAGCTGATAAACTTTTAATGAGGAATAAATAGAAGGTGAACCTCACAGATTGCTTCATGCATCTGCAGTATCATAGCTCTAAAGCTCCCCCTACAGGCCTGGAGGGCAATTGTCGGTATTATGTATTCAAAAAAATCCGACAATACCCACGCCCCACCCTCCACTGGGGAGAATTTTCACATTACTAGTGGTCATCTGATTTCAGCAATTTTCTCTGCATTAAAAAAAATTTGCATGTGACACCATAATGAGAAGGTCAGGTAGGTGTGGCTGGATTTCATTTTATGTACAACGACGACTGAAGTGGTAGCCACATAAACACAGAACAAAATACTAGATGCTTTGTGCTCAGGTTTTATAGACCAAAGGCACTAAAACCCTTTTTATCCACTTCTGAAAGCATTCCTCTATGTGTGGGAGCATAAACTTGAATCTAGGCAGACACCTTTCATCCTTTATATTATAACGCCACTGAAATGGAAGTTAAGAGCAATAAAACGGGGTGAAAATACAGTGAAATAACTTTCAAGTTACCAGCAGCTTAAAGGGAATTTTCTATGTTTAGAAAGATATTTTAGTTGTATTTTAGTTTGTAGTTTAAATGTACTGATTAATAAAAATCTAAATGAATTTCTCACAAAGTTAAGGTAACAGGAGGTCCACGTTGCCGCTCTCACAAGGAATTTAAAAAGACCTTCTAAGAAAAAGGTCAAAAGTGACACTGAGTATGGCCCAACTAAACCTCAATGCTGTCCTCTTTTGATTTTTCTAATACCAAAAAGCGTGAGAAGCCTTACACAGGACACACCAGGCGCAAATGGAAAGACTGACAGCATAAAAACAGACAGTCATTCTCACCCAGGACAATGCAAATTTCCCATAAGCCATCAGTATTTTTTTTTTAAATAATCCCATTAGGAAAGAACAGGTCCCATCTTTGGACAGTACTACACACCAGTGGCACTATTATTGGGGACGTTCTATTGTATTGGGATCTGGACAACCAAAAATTGTACTCTTAAATTTCTAGAAGGATTTGGCTAGAATTTCTCCACTGAACATTGAGTAGAGTAGCTAAGCGATGATTGCAGGACACATTTGGTTTATCTTTAATGCTAAAGTTGGCGTAATCAGAGATTTAGTGCAATTACTATTTAAAACAGGGTATTTGGCAATGTGGAGCATTCTTTAATAAGTATAAAACCTGCATCAAAGTATGGAGATTTCAGAAATCTGATTTGGTTTAATGCAAAAATATGCAGAAAAGCAGAAAATCAAATACTTCTTTATGTTACTGCACAGTTATATATACGGCCATATCTAGTAATGAATCAAACATTAAATGTCCAGTTAAAAGCTCTTTCTACCACACATAATACGACAGGGACAGTTTTAATTTGCTGTGCATCATATTCTAAATTAGACTTTCTATTTAGAGGTTAATAAGCACACAAAAGAATATGCATTGTCAACACTTGTGCTCATTGATGCTGTACATCCATGATAATACCACCATTCCTGGCAATCCACTATTGGTCTTCAGTTGTTAAGCGACAGATCATGCGTGTTACAGAAGAACAATTTTTCACAATTTGTGGTATATGGGAAAGACATATAATGCTGGGATTTTTTGCATGTATTTAACATATGACAAATGAAATACAAAAGAGCGTCTTTGCAATTACATTCTTTTAGGTGGATAATAAAAGCAGTTGTTGATGGATTGCCCATTTAACCGTCTGCAAGACGTATCAGACATACTTTCAATTATACTCCATCATACAGATATAATGGAAAGCTATGAATTCATCTGTCATAGTTGTATATTACATTGTGTGTGTGTGTGTGTGTGTGTGTTTATCAGTAAAATCATAACAAAAGCACGTCACTTGAAATTATTGTCCCTTGCCAAATGCTCAGTGTTTATCTGTCATGTCTGATTGCTTGTGATTGGCTTACTCACAACATGGAAAAGAGTGGAGACCAAGTCGGAGCATCGACCCATCCACTCATGAAGCAGGAAGAACAACTTTTAAAGATTATAGTGCCGTGGGCTGTAGATTTAATCAGGAAGCTTAGCGGAAGAAATGACTAAGTCTTTGACAATGGCTGATTAATTATAAGTGAAGTGTAAAGTTTTTATTGTTTATAGCCTTGGTTTTAGTGCGGGACAAGTGTACCAGAAGGGAGCATGTAGATCTATGAGTCTAATTTGGGTACAATTACATATTAATAAGTGATAATGACAATTAAGTAGTAATGGGAAGGAGAGTTTTGTTGCTATTATAGTCTTTGTTATTTAACAGCTGGATTGAAAACGTGGAGCGGATTCTGATAAGAAGATACACAAGGAAACACACAAGAAAGTACTGTGTGTTATCATATCGATATTATAATGATGCCCAAAAGTCAGTACAAGTTAGTCACAAAGAGTTAGTACAAGTTAGTCACAAAATGCATCTCATTTATGTTTTAGACATACTACTAATCTGCTTAACAAATTGTAGGCATTAATAACCTTATTAGTACCGAAAAGCTGGCGCCCGGCCAAATGTTTCGCCTGTCTGAAGCCCTGGTGATTATTGTGCATGGGCGATATAATATAGCCCTAATATAAAGTAAGTAAAAAATGCAGCATCCACAGAAAAACAAAATATGTGTTTGTATTAACAAAAAGTCAACATTCAATTAAACTTCGGGAATTCAAACCAGACACTGATCCATCCTTCCGCCCATTCCATTGTTCTAAACTGCTTATCCAGTAGCTTAAACCAGGAAGCCCAGGCCACAAGATAGGTGGACACCCTAGGTGTGATGCCTTGACAGTTCCATTCATCAGTCCAGCAGTGGATTGCAGTGGGGGGCTGGAGGCTGTCCCAGGTAGCGCAGGGAAGAGGGCGAGAGTATGTCCTGAACTGGATATCAGTTCTGTGTAGGTCATACACAAAGCTATCCATACCCACAATCACACACTACTGGACATTTAGAAGAAACATTTCACCTAACTGCATGTCTGTAGACTATGAGAGAAAATGAGTACCTTATGAGTACCTTATGAGTACCCAGCAGAACACATGCAAGGCAGGTTGAATATGAAGATAGTCTATCTATATTAATTTACTTCTGGAAAACTCAGGCGAGTAGGCAGTGAGGATTGCAAAGAAGAGAAATGACATATGCCAGAGTTCATCCCGGTGCCTCTCTTTCTCTGTCTGGTAGGCCTTGATATCAGCTCTCATTTCAGTAGCACCAGTTTTCACTTGAATGGGCCCTTTTTTGAATAGAAAGGAATCAATGATTCATTCCTTTTCCCAAGAAGGGCAGGCGAGGAAGGAAAAGAAAGCACCATGCAGACAGCACTGGACACGGCGCCAGGAGGACTCAGGGTCTCAAACTGTTCAGATATTTCATTTTCTGATATTTTTCTGACAAAAGTGGTTAGTGACGGGCCCCAGGTTTTAACTGACTTAATGCCTACATTAATATGACTACATTAATATGACTACATTAATATGCCAACATTAATATGACTACATTAATATGACTACATTAATATGACTACATTAATATGCCTACATTAATATGCCTACATTAATATGCCAACATTAATATGCCTACATTAATATGCCAACATTAATATGACTACATTAATATGCCAACATTAATATGACTACATTAATATGACTACATTAATATGCCAACATTAATATGACTACATTAATATGCCTACATTAATATGCCAACATTAATATGACTACATTAATATGACTACATTAATATGACTACATTAATATGCCAACATTAATATGACTATATTAATATGACTACATTAATATGACTACATTAATATGCCAACATTAATATGCCTACATTAATATGACTACATTAATATGACTACATTACCAACATTTATATGAAATTATATAGAACAAAATGCATGCAGCCCTAGGGGATGAGATTCTGATTAATTCCAAATGAATTAACATTTCTAGAGAGAACCTTTACACAAATAAGCCTCAGGAATGAGGTCTTGAAACTCCTTGAAAATGTGCACACAAAGACACCTGTATATAGACATGTCTGTTGGGATTTGCAGACACAAATAATAGGATTTATAGGCATCAAACAACACTACAATGAAATATATAATCTTGCAGTACTTGCAATACACATTGAGGTATCACTTCTCTAAAGTATGTTGGAACACAACATGTAACAATCTGAGACAAACTAGAGATCCAGAAATTGTATTATGGTGTGTATTCTGCACACAACAAGATGCCCGAGGTAAGTCAATGAAATCTTTATTTTTAAATATAATTTTGTCAGTCATATTTAACTGACTGTATTATGTGTCCCATTTAGAAAAGAAACTACTTAAGACACTTGATTTCCTTTACAGTGATGCAATAAAGAAGCATTTCATGAATATACTGTATATCAGTGACCATTCTAGTTACATGCAGTGAATGTGTTGCAGTCATGTTTATTTCCATATAACTGCTTATTTTTCAGTTTTATTTACTCAATAAATTGAGCTTGGCTGAATCTTTTATAATCCAAGGCCTGTAAGTTGATGGAAGTGTATTTCCACAAGGTAACTCTTAATACTCCTCATCCTTGTGATAAACATTCTTGTGATAAAACAAGTAGGCATACTCTGTTCTCCCATCCTGTGGACAGTGGAAATATATTGAATTAAAATGTAACCCTGCCTACCAACTTCTTGAAATCAGCATGGTGAGGACTATCAGCTATGTTGAAACCCTCCATTCATGCCACTCATTTAGTCACTTTTTTACATAACATATACTAGCCAAACTCTTTTGATATCAGTGCAGCTTCAGCAAAATAAAGTTAAACTGTGTAATTATTTGAATTCAACTAAACGTTTCATTGGCTACAGCTGTTGAGAGACCCAATATATTATGCTGCTAAAGCAAAGACTGCAAGATCCTAGAAAAGGCAGATCTGTTCTAATTAGCCCATCTGTCTGTCTTCCATACAACTGGACACAGTATAGTCAGTCACGGGGTCAGATTATTAGCCTGGGAATCATAGGGGGCGCCTTGGATATTACAGACAATTTAGAGATAGAAATGTTCTGATTGCTTGCATATTTTTTAGAATGTAGAATCCAGCAGAAAACCACACAAATGCAGTGAGAACATGCAAACTCTTCACAAAGAGCTGTGAGAGGGATTCTCTGGCGATTGTGCTGCCAACTGAGCCCTCACATTGCCCTTGTTAAGTCATATGCTACTGATACTTTAAAAGAAAAGAGTTTGATTTGCAAAGAATATGGAATGTTCTATCCAGTAAGAATGGTGCAAGTCCTGCAGTAACGTGAACCACACGCAGCCCAGAGATACATGAATAAGATGCATTTAGCATAGAAGTCTCCGCCGCCTCCAGTCGACGCTTTCTCTTTGTGTCTGTTATGGCCTTCGTTCTTCATTCTTGAATTTTTTTCTTTTCCTTTTGAATGTCCCAAGAGTGAGCTGCGTTTTCATTCTCACTTGGACGGATTTCGTTCACCAACAGGAAAAGAAGGCTCACTTGGACAAAGCAGTGCTGTTAATGAAACAATTTTGCAGCCAGACTGAGCACGGCACAGGCCTCGCCACGTAACCCTGAACACTGAATTTTGCTTTGTCGGCCTCCTATCTGTGTTTGCTCACTTTCTGCTTCGATCTCTGCAAATGAAGTTTCAAGAACTGAGACTCATCAACTCTTACACTGAATGTTGAAATATCTGTCTGCCATGCTCAACCTTAAGAACCACTGGCTTCGAGACAATAACTCATTTTGGGTTGAATGAGAATCAGAATGGCGCCCTGTTGACACTGTTAATCCCTGTGGAGTTCTTAATTTGCTATAAAATGGTTGGCTGCAAATTTCCCCATCACCTCTTTTGAGGAGAGTGCATTTGAGTGATTTTATGCTTTATGTAGAGACCTCACCCCTTATTCACTACAAGTCTGGCCTTGTTACCATTAAAGAAAGATCCCAATTATAGGTGGAGAAAGAACTCTAGATGTTCCATTCTACCCTTTTTATTATACCTTTTATTTTTAAATTGGACTTTAATTATGTGCATTTAAGGCACCACCTGCATACGTCAGTAATTTTCATATCTTATTTGATACACATACATTGGAAGGGTTCCTGGCTCTTTGTGCAATTCCAAAACGTATAAGACTCACTGGCAGCAAAACTCAAGCATCACCTTTATTGTCACGCCAGCGGATTGCAGCGTGCCTGGATGTATGCAGCGTGGAGGAGGCAAAACGCTCGGAGGCAGGAGTATCCAAAAGAGACGGGGTTTCAAGACATCACAATGACTGACCTAGGGAGACTAACTCAGACGCGGACTAAATACAAAAGACTAACAGGAAACCAACAGGAAACGCACGGTCACAAATCAGACAAATGAATGACAGGTGGTTTCCATCAGGGATTGCACACGAGGAGCGAGGGGGTGTGGCACACACGGGGTTCGTACGGGCGGAGTATGACATTTATAGCTGCAATGTGTGTTTTTTTGTCTTTGTTTCATACATCAGAAGCACGTTTGTTTCATACATATGCAAAATGCTAAAATAGCTTGTTTCTTGGTGCAACATTCCCTCATCAGTTTTAAGCTTGCAGTTTGTCAAAGGAATAGTTTGCATCTTCAGTTCATTTAATATATTTTCCTATATTTCTAAGCTAATGTTCCTCATCAGACTGCAGAGGGGTAGAGAAATATTGAAAGAATTATTGAAATTGAAAAGAAAACAGAACTAATGTTAAAGATATGATAAATTCGAGGGTGAGCCATGGGGACTAGAGTGGGAGAAGATAATGTTCAATGAGGAAGACTGTTGGTTGACTACTGTTGACTGCCAACATAGAATGCTGAGGGCTGGAGAGCAGCTATGCTAGAGCACTACGTTCTGAACCTTACAGATGGTGTGGAGTAGTGGCCTAAGTGCTGTAGGGTGGACATGAGATTTGGTGTAGACCAATAGGGCACTGGAAGGATCTTTTTTTTCTTTAATGCGTCTACACTGAGAATGCTTCATCACAGAGCTTCAAATGCTGGAAGAAGAGTTTAATCAAAATGGTGCGGCATTCAAAAACACATCCCAGACGCCAGGCCTGGATGTTTTCATCTAGAAATTCAAAGAAACTATTTCTAAAGCTGGTGTTCAGTGTACATCCTCGGTTTCAAAAGTCAGCCTCTTCAACACAGTGCACTGTTAGGCAGCACAAGCTGTATATTTGCTTCATGTCATATTTACCTCGACCTCTTGCTGATTGCCACATTCCATTAGAAGCATCAACCATGAATGTCAAGTGTATCCATTCAAGAAATGCGCCACAGTCTCCGCTCTCAGAAAAACCACATCAGCTGCATCATTTATATCAAACTAAACTTTTAATTTATTCATTACATTTATTGCCTTTATCATTTCTGCACAAGGCATACAGCACGATGAAATTCTGATGCATGTACATACAAATGGCGTTGGGGGTTCACAAGCCAATCTGTCTATTCTAACAAGCACCTTTTTTACTTGCCGTGTGTGTTTCATTTTTGTTTGCATCTTTCCATTATAGTGTAGAAGAAAGCACAATGGTTAAATGCCTGGAAACCCAGTTCATGTCCTACTGAACATTTCGATGAGGTCAATATGCCTGGAAGAATTCAGTAAACAAATATGAGAGTCTCATAAATGGGTGGAGAGAATCTGTAGGCTACATAATTTGCTTTTGATAAAAGAGCTTGGTAAGCAAATAAAATAAAACAACTGGGCGTAAAATGACTTGTCAAGCTTTGTACGCATCAAGCATTCAGCGTAAAAATCAACTTCAGGGCAAGATGGAGTAATGACAAAGCTCATATCACAAGCACTGAAGGTGTGTGTGTGTGTGTGTGTGCGTGTCTGTGTGTGTGCCTGCTTTTCCCATACCAAATAAACAACTGGAACTGCTTTAAAATGTAGCAGGTCCCCAGTGCACCATATGAGCCCTAAGTCACAATTAACCACTGGGGGACACGACGAGAAAATGAATAACGATGAGTAAAAATGACTTCCTGCATGTCAACACTGGACTTCCCGTAAGGGTCCCTCCTGGCACCCCCTACGGACTCCCAGGCATATTACAGCAGTTGAGACAGACCAGTTAAGTCCTGGTTGCTTAGGTATTTTTACACTCAGGAGAAAAAAAATCCAAAACTTACATTAAGGCTCAGTAAATAAGACGTAGCAGAAAACAAGAAATTTGTACAAGAAAGGTGATTGCAGTGCACTAGCTGTACAACATGAAATATCCATTTGCATACACAGTCCATAAAAAGGTTTTAAACATTTGTTTTAAAAATGAGGCTTGAGTAAAATCCAATGGAGACGTAAAATAAAGGGGTCATGGGTGTCACGGCCAATGGGACGGAAGACTCGGGGACAGGCGTAGGGGAGAAACAAAAAGGAGTCTATTTGAACTAAAGGAACAAAAGCTGGGAATAAACAGCATCACATGGGATCCAGATGGCGGAACTGTAACAAGGTAGGGCATAAGAGACGAGAGTGGGTACGGTGTCAATGTCTGGACTGGGGAACAGAAGACTGGGAAGTTTATATATACGGAACAAACAAGGGACCTGGCAGCAAGCAGGGCATAGCTGGGACACCTGGAGGTGAGCAAGGCGAAGCTAGTACACCTGTAGGTGAGCAGGGCGCAGCCGGGACACCTTGAGGCAAGTAAGGTGAAGCTGGGACACCTGGGAAATAGCAGGACAAAGCCGGGACACCTGGGGGTAAGCAGGGTGAAGCCGGGACACTTGGGTCTGATTCGAGAGGTACGGCTGCTGAGGGATCAGGTGCAAGTGAGGTGACCCTTCTTGGGCTTGGAGTCCAGGACAGGGGCAGTGAGGTCCTCTCTGGGCTGGGAGGCTGGTACATGGGCTCCAGGGGCACAGTGGAGGCAAAAAAAAAGGCTCTAGAGGCACAGCAATGATGAATAATGGCTCTAGAAGTAGAGGAAGAAAGGTGACCTCTTCTGGGCCTGGCCCTGGAAGCTTGTGATGAGCAGTGGCCTCTTGTGAGTCAGGTGGGTTGACAACCACTGTCATTGCTAGTTTCCTCTGTCTGTGACTGGAATAGGCAGGAGGGATTACAGTGAACTGCAAGGACCCAGGAGGTAAATCTCTGGCGAGCTGCAAGGAGCCAGCAGGCGAATCTGAGTTGAGTTTGAAAAGGAGTTGTTCCATTTCCCCCATATAACCTCCTCTACTTCCTGAGGGCCCATATCTCAGGTGAGCCCTGCCAGTATTCCCCCTACGTGTAGAAAGACTGCATGAGCCTCGGGCACCTTCCACACCATGGGGTTGCACCTCCACATCATGTATTAGTCCAGGAGGGCAACAACTTCCTCAACCTGCAGCTGGGGTGCCTTTGGAGGATCCTGCGGTTCAGCAAACCTTGCTGGTCATTGGATTGAGGGAACACAGGGAATTCAATTAGTGGTGTGTAGGTAAGCCTGGAAACCAGGGCTAATATTGTTGCCACAAAGTTTTTTTTTGGAGTCCAGTCATTCTGTCACGACCAACAGGGTGAAGGACTCGACGGCAAGTTTGGTACAGAAATAAAAAGGAGTTTATTTGAAATAAAGGAACAAAAGCTGGAAATAAACAGGATTGCAAGGGATCAAAATGGGGGAACTGGAACGAGGTAGGGCACAGGTGACAAGAAGGTACAATGTCAGTGACTGGACTGGGGAACACTAGACTTGGAAGTACGTATACACAGAATAAACGAGGCAGGTAATGAGAAGCAGCTGTGATTAACATTATGATTAACATGAGAGTTAAGACAAACGAGTATGAGGCAAGGCTTGTTAAGGTCACGCCAGGGAGAAGACAGGACATAAACCTGACAGGCAGGACGTGACAATGGAATGAGGTGTTTTTCGTGTCTGTCATTGTCTCTCAGATTATACACAACAGCCCTCGTTGCATTTCACTCTTGCTCTGCCCAGGGAAGCTATTTTCAACATAATTTTATCTAACATCCTCTTTTATTTTTGTTTGTGAGCATGTATCTGTCAGATTTCACCAGTATGGCCTTTGTTAGTGTGTATTAATGTATTTTGACTATATGACACGTTGCACTGCAGGACAAATTATAAAGAAAAATCTGGGCTGCAAAATGAATCCCATGTACAAGTAAAATATT
Source organism: Stomatorhinus walkeri (assembly GCA_026784285.1). Lineage (NCBI taxonomy): Eukaryota > Metazoa > Chordata > Actinopteri > Osteoglossiformes > Mormyridae > Stomatorhinus > Stomatorhinus walkeri. The sequence goes on along the minus strand of JAODUD010000002.1, from coordinate 4,044,867 downwards.
TAGTTTTTTTTTGTTCTTAAAATATGTTTCTTTTTATATAGCAAATCAGTGAGAAGATTTTGAAAAATTTCAGCTCTCCTGTATTTATTTTTTATATATAATTATTTTTAACAATAGATTAGATTAGATTAGATGGTACTTTATTAATCCCTCGGGAAGGTTCCTCCGTGAAATTAAGTAATATACACAATATACACAAAATACATACTGACTGATGTATGCAGATAACTTTAGATGATGAAAAATAGTTAAGAAATTTTTAAAATCTACATTCAGAACATGACATATTAATATTTGACTGTGTGAGTGTGTTTTTATGTCTGTCTTGCACTGTGAAGGTGTGCTGAGCATTCACTAGCATTAGCACACAGGACTGATTTCATTCTGCACCTTAAATTCATGATTTGTGTCATCCCAGTGCAGCAGGTGTAACCCCATATTCCTTATATCTTGGCTGCAGCTCATAACCGTAACCTGGCATGTCAAGGTGCTATTAGCTTAGCAGCGATTAACAGGCTTATGTTATTATATTGTGTGTGTGTGTGTGTGTGTGTGTGCGCAAGCAAATGTCCCCCACAATGCAATGAAAACCTGTTATTCTGAGCATGTGGGGACTTTTCCTCTGATCCCCACAAGGTAAAACTTAATTTTATAAAATATCTGTGAATGCAGGGAGGCATGGTGGTGCAGTGGTTAGCACTGTTGCCTCACACCTCTGGGACTTGGGTTTGAGTCTCTGCCTGGGTTCCATGTGTGTGGAGTTTGCATGTTCTCCCTGTGTCATCGTGGGGTTTCCTCCGGGTGCTCTGCTTTCCCCCCACAGTCCAAAGACACACTGAGGCTGATTGGAGTTGCTAAATTGCCTGTGTGTGTGAATGGTGTGCGAGTGTGTACCCTGTGATGGGCTGGCCCCCTGTCCAGGGTTGTTCCCTGCCTCATGCCCATTGCTTCTGGGATAGCCTCCAGACCCCCTGTGACCCAGTAGGATGAGCGAGTATAGGAAATGGATGGATGGATGGATCTCTGAATGCAATCAAAAAACTAAAAATGCCAAAAGTCTTGTATTTTCTTTTGATGCTGGTGGTTAAGGTTGGGGCTGGGGAGGGATTAAGGTTGTCACTACTGAGATTAGGGTTTTGCCCACAGAAATAAATGACGGTCCCCACAAAGATATGGATACAAATGTTTGTGTGTGTATGTTTGTGTGTATGCACTAATATGCTTGCCAGTGATGTTCATTTTTTTGTATGCACTTTTCATTGTGGTTTTGAATTGAAGGCAGAATACTAACCAGTTTGTTTCATGAAGCAGTGATTTCAATAAATGACATGTAAATGGCTGCAGTTCTGTTCCCCTGTAGCCTTGCCTGGCCTCACCTGCAATGCGAAAGTGAACACATACATTTGAAATCAATGAGAATGCTCTTCCCAAAACATCTGAATTAAACCAAGGGGATTGGCTCTATGTAAATGTGATAAATGCAATAATGCAGTCAACCATAATGACTTTGTAATGTGTGGCGAAATATTTACCCTTCTGATAATTTCATGCAGAATTTGGAATCTGGAATGTAGTAATATCAGTAATGCTTTGTGCCATCAATATTATACAACTGAAGATTATTTCTTAGTTTCTCCAATGACATCATGTAAGCTGGAACTTGTACATTTATATATAGTTAGTAGATTCAACAAAGTTATCGGTATTCATGAAATCATCTCCTAAATAATCCTGGCCCAGTGCCGTCTGATTATCCTCATCTGTTTATCCTCAACTTCTGAAAGTGTTAGCCCTTAGAAGGATAAGGGGGGGGGGCCTGCTGTCATCTCAATAAGGGGTTTCTCCCTTACTGGCAACTGGGGGAACCACTGCCTTGGGAACATCTTGCTGTACTGGGACAATAAGGATTGTATTGAGGGATACATGAGGGATACTAATTTTATAATTAGTCAGGAACCAGATTTTTAGGACTGACAAGTCATGCAATATGTAACACTTAAATATGGAAGCAGTTTAAGCCCTCAGTGAGATTGGGTGGGGTGGGGGGGGGGGGGTGGACACCTGTGCCAGGGTATTAGTGCCATTGTGCATACAGCTAGCATACAACACACATCTGTCAGAATAGCTCTCCTTTGTCGGAAGCTATACTTCCTGCACTTCAAATGAACCTATCTGAGACTAAGCAGCTTTGGGCCAGTCCAGTACTTGGATGGGAGACCAAATGGAGTGCTTTGTTGCTGTTGAAGGAGGTGTTGGTGTGGCCAGCAGGTTAGTCTATCCTGTGGTCTGTGTGGATCCCAATGCCCCAGTGTAGTGAAAGGGACACGCTGCGCTGTAAAAATGGCCCCATCCTTTGGATGAGGTCATAAATGATATCAGGGCATCTTTTTAAAGAGTAGGGGTAGTACCCTGATGTCCAGGCTAAAATTGCCCTCGATGGCCCTATCAGATCTAGCCTCTTAACAATCCCCTATCTCTAATTGGTGAATTCTCTCCTGCCCCTTCACCCCCTTTAGCTATTGTGTGGTGAGCTTACTGGCGCAAAATCGCTGCCGTCTCATCATCCAGGTGGGTGTTACACATTGGTGGTTGAAGTGGCTCCCCATTGGTTCAGTTAAGCGCCATATAAATGTAACATTCATTCATTTACATTCATTCCTCTTCTGATGATAAGGTCATGAAGAGCAAACACCACTCCTGGTCCATTATGTCCCACCTACAGAAAACAGCACTCTTTTCTACAAGTGACTTTACCAGCTCTTACTCAGTCTGATCAAGTGACTCTCAGTCTTGTTCCTGGAAGACCCCCTGCCAGAATGTTTTCATTCCAACCCTACCTAAGTCATGCTCACATGGTCCTTAATAGGCTAATAATGAATGTGGGTTGAAAGCAGTATGGGTTGGAATGAAAACATCCTTCCAGGGAGTGCTTCAAGAGCAGGATTCATAGTGTGTTCCATTTGAACTGGGTAGTTTGAATATCCGGGTTTCTAGTCAGAAATTTCAACTGAAACTCCTCCTGAAGTCGGAGTTCTGGCTGGGAAAGTCAAGATATCTGCGCCAGTCATTAACAGAAGTGAAAGTTGCAGTTATATACTGTTATTTCTTTATTGTGTCTCATTAAATTAGTCGTACACCAAGTGTCCAGCCTCCATTTGTGGACATATTGCTACGTTTTTTTTTTGCCCAAAATACCACATAATGCATTGTTGTCAACTGGTATTGCTAACGATAGCTATCAATAAACCAGGCTAGAACTGGTATTGCTAAATGGCTTTCCCACTTGTACCGGAGTGCGGTTAACTTGGGTGTGATGTTATTCCCAGCACTGAATTCCAAAATAGAACCATTGGTCTGATCCCAGATTTTCCTCTGAGAATAATGAGAACCTTGGAAGAGCACAGCTGGGAAACTTCAGTGTTGAAAGCAAAACGGAGAGTCCACGACTCCTAATTTAGAGTGCATAAGTGGGATTCATTCATCCACCCATTTCCTGAAACTGCCTCAGGGACATGGGGGCTCTGGAGCCCAAGGCAGGGAACAGACCAGGGAGGGGCCCCAACCCATTGCATGGCACATTCAGACATACACACCAACAGGCAATTTGGCAACTCCAATTAATTTCAGCATGTTTTGGGACTAGTGGGGGGGGGGGGGGGGGTCACTGTGGTAAGTGCTAACCATTACACCGCCATGTCATCCCCAAGTGGAATTCAAAAAGTAATTTTATTAATATATTTCCCATAAGTATATGTGTGTGTCACATAATAAAAAAAGATCATAAAATATCATGTATGATAAACATCCTGTCTTTCCTCCCTCTTTTACCGGCCAATCCACTTTCTATCCTCCCTCTTTCTTGAATTCTTAACTCAGCCTCCCTCCCATACTCTGTAATTCCCTTTTTCATCTACCAACACTCAACAACAATATGAATCTCTAAACATAACTTATTAATAAAATTCGAATGTCATGACAAAATTCATGAATTTACAAGGAAACGGTGAAATTCATCCACATTCATTGCCTACCTAATGGATCTCATTACATGAAGGTACAGAAATGGATGGTGGTAACATTTATTTTAACGTAGACTCGAGTAATGAAACCTCTGATGGACTGGCCAGCGTGTCCCAGCCCATGTTCCTCATAAACCTGTACTGGATAAGTGCTTAGAAGATGGATGGATCAATTAACTTCAATATTGAATGGTATGAGAAAGGATGTAATCTGTATTGCAAAATAATATATGATGAAAACGTACCATCTTAGATATGTTTGTAGCTGCAGGAAAATTTTACAGGTCTGCATACTGCTTAGACAAAATTTAACAACAATGACTGAATCACATCCTAGAAAGCCTGACTTTCAAGATGAATAGCAGACTGGTCAGCCACTGCAGGTGATATCGCATACCTATAAAAACAGCTGTCTAGCTACACACGTCTCATTGTTCAGACATGTGCTTTAGCCAGCGTTGTTAAATGCAACGTGACAGGTCAAGCCTCGTCGTTAACACCGAGCTACAGCAGCCGCTGCCAAGGACCTGGAGATGACGAAATTCCAAATGCTTGGCAATGGGCCACGTTACACTTTTTGAACACTTGCTAGGGGCAAACAAAGAACATCTGCTGAAAGGAGCCTTTTCACACGGAAGCACAATGCCTCGTGCCTGCCGCTTTTGTGACAGGACGCCTCAAAGCTCCGCCAGAGAAGATACTTTCACAAAATGCGCCGTTATGTAATTTCTTTTTAGAAAATGTAAGAGCGCGATAAAAAAGGAACTTCATTTATCAGTAGCTGGAAAGCAATGTCATATTGCCTCTTTGTGTCTTTGTGTTAACACAGACATGTGGGCCTGAATGGTTCAGAATGGCCTGGAATCTCACATACACGGGTCTGAAATCATGCATACGGTGTTGCCTTTTTCAGGGGGGTTCAACACTCTCTGTTCCCACTATCCCCCCCCCCCCCACACACACACACACAGGGGTTGTAGATTGGACAAGTAAAGTGGGCTTTAATGTCTTGGACAGAGGGTGCGTCTTATGCAAGAACAGTTTTTAGAAGTAAGTGAAAACCACTTTGGCCAATTGGAGCAGGGAATTCAGCACCACAGACAGGTTTTAAGCAGATGAATGCAATGGCCTTGCTAGTCTGAGCACTACAGCAGCTGCACTGAAGTCTCCACATTGTCCCCCGGATTCAGAATGACCTATGGCCTTTACCCGGTCAAGAACTTATTCATTAAAGAGGCAAGACACTTGCTCCTCCTAGTGGCCTAGACAACAAATCTCCATCAATCTGCAGGCAAGCAGTAGAGGACAAAAAATGAAGCCAGTGCAGATGTCAGTGAGCACCAAGCCTGGAGTAGACTGGCCTCCAGCAATTGGAAGCCTGGAATATCACAGCAGTGTAGTGGAATGGGGGGACATTCTGGATATGGAGGTTCTTCTAACGCTGAAGAAAATACAAACCATGAAAAAGTTTCTTAAATATGTCTTGTCTGTCTACCATTCTCATTACTACAGCACCATATTGGTTCCAAGAATAGAACATCAGCATAATTCAAAGATATTCATATATGCATGCATATGCGGTGTCGTGACTTGAGGAATGAAGGACTCAAGGACAGGCATGGTGGCAAAACCAAAGGGGGGGTTATTGATCTAAATGAACAGAGGCTGGATACAAACAGGACTGTGAGGGATCACAAATCGGAGGACTGGAAACCAGGGAGGGCACGAGCAACGGGAGGGTTTGACGTTAGTGACCAGAGTGGGGATGATGAGACAGACTGGCCCTTAAGTACGAAGACTAACAAGCAGCTAATGAGAGGCGGACACTGACCAGGAGAAAACAAAGACAGGACAGGGCACTGAAACGGGAACAGAAGCACAACGAATGAATGAGGGTGTCTGAGGAGTCTTCCTGACCCTGGGGAGCTGGGTGATTACCCGGGACACGGACCCTCCTAAGCCCATTCACCAGCAAGGCAGAGCCACTCTGGACCATATGACTTAAGAGTCTCAGGGGGCAAGCGGGGCTTAAGGGTCTCGAGGGGTTAACGGGACCAGAGCAGAAGGGCACCGAGGGAACTGCAGGGCAGAAGCAGCAGGGCAGCAAAGGAACTTCAAGGCAGGAGCAAAGCACAACTGGGGCACCTGGAGTCGAGCAGGCTGAACACCCCAGAGCAATGTCAGAACTGGAGGAGTGGTCTCACCTGGGTCAAAGACAGGTGGAATGGCATCTCCTGGGTCCACTTCGGGTTGCACGGCTGCTGCAAGCCCAGGTTCAGGCAATATGGCCCCTCCTTGAGGTGGGAGAGCGCAGAGAGCGGCCCTCTCTGGGCCAGGAGCCTGGAGTGTGGGTGGAGCAGCCCTCTCTGGGCCGGGAACCTGGGGCACAGACTGTGAGGCCCCTCCTGAGTTGAGCTCTGAGGTAAATATGGGCTCTGGAGGTGCTGTAGAGATGTAGATGGGCTCTGAAGACATTGCAGAGTCAAAGTCAGGCTCTGGCGGAGCTGAAGAGGTAAAAATGGACTCTGGCAGAGGAAAAGATGGCCCCTGGGTCAGGACGGGATGAGTATAGACCCCTTCCAGGCCAGACTCTAGAAATTCAAGATGGGCAGCTGTGTTTGAGCTGTGGAGAGTCGGCGGACTGAGCTGCAGTGAGCCAGTGGGCTGAGCTGGGGAGAGCTGCAGTGAGCCAGTGGGCTGAGCTGGGGAGAGCTGCAGTGAGCCAGTGGGCTGAGCTGCAGTGAGCCAGTGGGCTGAGCTACAGAAAGCCAGTGGGCTAAGCTGCCTCTTGCCCGATTAGCCACTGCGTCTGTTTCATATAGAGCCAGACCTTCTCTGCCTCCTGGGGATGCATGCCTGGGGTGAGCCCCACCTGTATCTCCTCCGCCCACACAAAGGATGCTCTGGCCTCGGGCGCCATCCACATGGTGGGATTTTGCCTCCACTCCAGGTGGGCGTCCAGGAGGGAGAAGACGTCCTTGGCTTTTAGGCGCTCTATGTTCATGTGGTTTATTACTACAGTCTAAAGACAATGAAACTAGGCCACGTGGCCTCTTGAAATTATCTGCAAATATGTGCCGTGCAATAGAGAGGCATCCCATTCCAGAGGTATGTCTGTGTTCCTGGACTGCAGCCCCCATGACCCTGTCCAGGATATGTGGCTGTAAGATAGAGAGATTGACTACAAGCTGGTTAATGCATTAATGAGAACAATGACTGACTTTTTAAATAGTCCAATATAAATATGCAATAAAAAGATCCAGATAAAGCATGACATTAAAACTAATATTCACAACTTTAACAAAGCTGAAATTTAAATATTTTTTTACATTTTAAATGCCTGTTTCTACACAATCCCTTTAATCAACTCCTAATTCCACCAGTAACCAACATGAACAAAGCTGCTAACATAAAAATGTGCCAGCTTTAGTCTTGAGTAGGATTTTTAAAAAGACTGCAAATATCCTTAAAGTACCTCTGACTTTCAGCTCACTTTTGCTGGCTGGCAAAAATATGCTTTCATGTCAAACTTTCATAAAAAGTGAGTGACCACACAGGGACTTTGGAGGTGTCATCTTGGGAACAGATCCAGCGCAGCAAGCAGTCTACATGGTCCACTTACTGGAGGTTCAGCGGGTAAATGCAGCATTTTTCATGGCTCTCTCCATCTGTAACTTCTAATTCCTCTCTCAGCCACTAGCTCAGCTAATTATGGTCCTGCATTTGAAAATGGCAGGTACTTCACAATGTTGAGCAAGCAGCATACATCTAAAACATGTGCGCTCACAGCATGAGGTGGAAGAGGCGGTATTAGAGTGGCAGTTTCTTAAACAAAACCTACTGGAGGAACTGGAAGATGCCATCCGTTTGTACCACTTAGCTGATGATGCTGGGACATTCCTGACGGGGGGGGGGACTAGCAATCCAAACATAGTCTGGATAAGAAATGCAAAGACACAATGACAGCAAATAGTTAAAAAGGAAAAAAAAAAAACTTTAAGAAAGTTTGTAGGAACATACTCTTGCGCAACGCAATTAGCTGATACTTGTACAGTATTGAGTCTCCCAATATACTGAGCATGCTTCACATGACCTGCTTCCTTGTCTCTGATTCGCTTTCTTGGATTGCTTGCTCTTCGTCTAGGGGGGGTTGGTTATTTGCCCTATAATCCCCGTATCGACTTCTGCCCGTGTTTGGATTAGAGGTCTGAGTCACGATTTTGATTTATCCGCCTTGGTCTGCCTCTACCGGTTTTTTGACCCGTTGCTTGCATTTGGACTACAATTCTGGATGCAGCCTTGATGCGCTCACACTTGGATCATCTCCCTGTCCTGTCTTTACAGCTGTGGGATGAATCCTTAAAGAAAGTTGTCCAGGGCAAGGACAATGTGATAGCAATATGGCTAATAATTTCATATAGGCTTCCATCATATGGATAGCATCCCTAGGGGTTAAAAAGGGCAATGTGGTATTTGTGTATGGGTAATGTGACTTCACAAATTATTGCAAGATAGTGTTGTGAATGGGGGGGCGGGGGGCATCATGGTTAAATTAGATTTTTATTCTTGACATACAGTATTGAAGAGCTTAAAGCTAGAAATTCATTGCGCAAAGACTCTTTTGTGTGGAGCGAATATATTTGATCATACAGTCATTTTAGTGTTCTATATTGAATTTAAAATGAACTAAATTCCTAGAAAAATTCTCTCGATTCTTCCTGAATGCAGATATTTTAAAATACACTACTTTCCCTCAGCAGTCCTGCATTTTTTTATAAAACTTGGGTCCTCACAATGTGATAAAAATTGGTATTTTGATGTTCTGGGGACCATTTTTTGTTTCCAATAGCTGCAAAATGTTTCAGCACAACTTCTCGATGTTCTTCTCGCAACTGACTATCACTCTGTGTACAATTTGACAGTCGCACATGCAATGTCAATATTAACCTCCCACATTTTGCAAGCCTAGTATTGAGGACAGTACCATGAACAGCACTGCTTTCACCCAGTGCATGAATTGGCTTACGCTGCATCTTTTGGCTTCTTTCCACTTACCATAAGTGTGAGTGATTGTGCACCCGGTGATAGGCTGGGATCCCATCCAGGGTTGCTTCCTCCCTTGCACCGATTGCAATATATTATATTATATTATATTATATTATGCATGCATTTTGATAAAAACATAAATTGCATGAAAAATTTTTCCATAGAAGCTGTATAAAGCAACAGAGGACAATTTGCAAAGTAAGGCAGCATTTTAAACCACGCCCCCAGTAATGCACTCATTTCCACTTCATAAAAAAGCTTATAATCAAGGCAACTGCTTTGTCCCAACAGGTTATGCCCAGAAGCACATTTAGATTATTTACACATACTGCTGGCATGGCAACAGTTTATTAAAGTGCAGTGCGATCCCTCTACTCTGAGTAGGGCGAAAAGCATGTGTCTTTAATTATTTCTATGTTTGCATGTTCCTCACGCAAAGTTAATTAATTCTTCAACAAAGGTTAAGTATCAGATAAGGGAACCTGTATGTAGAAATAACATAACATTCTGACATGCATCTGATTTTTTTGTTAGTTATGTAGTGCAGCATGACCCTCTCACGGCGCGGTGCAGGAAGCTTATACCTCTCCATTTCAACTCAATTATATTTGTCATATAAATATGTTATTTTCTTTTATCTGGTCTTGTCACAACAAATGGATGGGGGTTAGTTCTACACATTTTTCAGTCCAGAACTTTAATTCTTATTTTTCCACCACTGTCATGTAAGCTTTTGTATTCCCTTCAATGACGGCAAGTTTCTCAGGTCACAACAAAGCACCAGCAAACCACGACTCAACGAAACAGCTGACTATAATTATCGCTTTTTTGGGTTGGGTTTTCAAAGCTGACATCTAAATATATCCATCCATCCATCCATCAGGGTCACATGCTGTGGCAGGTCTTTCACCTGTCACATTTTACATGTTGACTGGCTATTCCCCTATTATTCAGTACTGACAGGACAGGGGCTATGGATTATTAAGTACGTAGAGAGGACGGCTGAGTTGGTCTGAAGAGGCCGGAAGAACAGGCCAGGGTGACTTCATAACCAAATCCAAGATACATGAATGAACCGGAGGGAACTTTAATAGATACGTTAAATGATTGATTGATTGATTAACTTAAGGTTTGAGTTATTATCAGGTGAATTAATTTGTAGGTAGGCATGGTCATACAGGAAAACCATGTCCGTAGCAGATAATCCATGAAAAGTGGAATCTGGACTATATGTGACGGAATTAATTAGCATTACAATTGTTTTTATACTCATGAGTTCTGCTCGTTCGATTAGGTTGCAAATCGAACATCTGAAAAGGCAATAAATATTTTTTTGTATATGTGCTGCATAATCACAAATATATCTAGTCAACAGAAATGGGAAAATGGCTACAAATCAAACAGGCTGAAGATGCTTACAGAGTACAGATAAAGGGAGAGTCGGCTTATGAGTATTAGTACATCGTCTCAATGAATGCAGTGAGCATTCCCCGAAGTTAGCATGGACATGTCCAGCAATCCGACTTGCTTCATTTAAGGAGCAATCGGATAGCTGGGTAAAGGACTTGGAAGCCAACTGAAGATGATGAAGCATTTGATTTGAGTCAATAAGTTTCACAATAGCATATTTATGTCTGTGCCATACTGAAGGGGCCCTACAGGGGCAATGCTAGTTAGCATCAAACCAGCAGGGCTGAGACAAGCACAGATGTGACTTATAACCTAAAAATATAAACCTTGTGACTAATTATCATTATCCTTCCATCTGTGCACAAGGTACAATATCCCTGTTTTCATTAACTGGTGTGTGTCCTGTTTTATGGTTCCGAATGTATTAATAACGAATACAGTTACTTGGAGAGTGTATCATTGTGTGTTCAAATGTCTCTCAGTCTGGCTGTATATGTCTTTGTTCACACGTATGTTTTGAGTTCCTGCATACATGTACAGGAGTTTGTGTGTGTGTCTCTGTGCGTGCATGCCTATGCTTTTTTTGAAAGCTTGAGACATGATACAAGTGTAGCCAGAAGAGATTATATTACTTTCATTATGTAGCACTTTATACCAAAATGTGAGGTACAATTGTATACATCTGAGATCCCAGATTCGGCCAGGCAGAATAAGAAAGATTTGCTTTTCTTTTAAATTAAAGTGCAATTTATTATACAATTCACCAAAAATATACAAATTAATATTCAAGGCTATGCATAAAATCTCAAGAAATGTATATATGCATCAAACGATCATTCTTGAAATAATAATTATTCAAGTAATAGACAAAGGGTATGCAAAATGACCATACAGATTACAGCCCGGGAAAACGATTAAAAAAGACAACGGAAAAGATTTTCAAAATAGGTGCATGCAAATTTCAGTTCACGAGAAAATAATAAAGTAACAACAAAAATATTAGCGAAATACACAACCTGGGTGATTATTGGAAAGATAAGGGGGGGAAAAGTAAAAAAGAAAAGAAAAATCTTATCTGAAAGTAGTCCGTATTTCAAATCCAGTGATGCTTGGGATCAACTGGCATTTTCATTCAGCTCAAATTACAAACATTTAAGGGATTATATACATATTTTCATTATTTAACATAACGCATTAAGCATTATAACCAATTTCCAACAACTTCTTACTCAAAACCCGCGCAACATTCTGTGGATAATAAACAAAGCATTAAGAAGTTTAGGCAACCGAAACAATTAAACTTTACTCCGACTGGCTTTCTTTTCGTTAAATATATCCATCTAAATATCTCAATTCAAAAGTAATACAATAGTCATGTTCAAAATTAACTTTGCATAGACATGCCTATTGCTATGCCGTTTACGTACTACTCACCGTAGTTATCAAAAAATGGACAACGGGTATTCAAACATAAGGTAAGCGATCTTCTCACCGCAATGAAACCTTCGATTAAAGTAAAGGTCTAATGCACTATGCTGGGCTCTCTTGCAAGGAGAAGTGCGCGCCTGTGCCTCTACTATGCAAAACTAAAGCAGAGGAGAAGGGATTGTATAAAAAAAAACTCGCGCCGCTTTTTGATAAAACGGGATATGACGTCAACCCAAGGGTCATTTTTTTTTTCTCTCTGTACGTGAAAATAATTTCTAAAAAATAATGAAAAACTTTATTAAATAATAAAATTTATTTATCGAAGACATCTTTCCATTTGTAACCGTATTATTTATGGGGGTTACAATTATATATTAAATTCAATTTTATTTATATAGCGCTTTTAACAACGGTCACTTTACATATAACCAGACCGAACCCCAAACAAGTAAGCCTGAGGCGTCAGTGGCAAGGAAAATCTCCCTCCAGCAGGAAGAAACCTTGAGAGCAACCAAAACTCGGAAAGGGACCGCATCGTCCTCTGGGCAACCGGGATGCATAGAAATGTACAAACATTGACATTAGTTCAAGATTATAAATTAATTTATAATTTTAAAGAATATACAAAAATAGTCCAATGGAATCGCTGCTGGGTCCGCATACTAAGATCCACTCAGCAACATTAAACTGAAGTTAATTCAGTAAGTATTAAGTTGGAATTCAGCTACATGTCTGGTGCCCACACGAAGGAATGCACTTTTTCATATGTGGAAATGTATGCAGATGATTTATGGTGGGAGCAGTGTATGTGGAGGGAGATGTCTTCCATTAGCTGACTGTCAGGAATGTCAAAAAGCATCCCTTGTGCGCTATACATAAGTCGGCCAATCACAGGCGACACATTCGCAGAGGCCAGCTTAGACATACGTCTCCACTCAATTTGCGTGTCTTTGACATATGGGAGAAAATTCTACAAACCTATACATAAAGATCAAACATTTATCAATATAGCTGTCATGGGTAATCTCACTATATATTTGAAACATGGTAAGACAAAACACAGCACTTGCTATTGCTCATCAATATATTTTCGATTTGTCCAGAGGGAGTATTTGAGCAAAAGGACTCAAAGTGTTTACTGAAAATGCTGAAATATACACTGTCTAAGTTCCATTAAGAGAAATGGGCCTCATCTTCAGTGCAAAGTGCTCAGGAAGCTGCCAAAATGTCAATAATTCCCAGCTTTTTGAGGCTGCCGGCTCAACGGGCGAGACAAAGGGGCTTGTTTTCTGCGTCATTTCTCTCCGTCATGAGGGGGATTAGCATTAGCAAATGCTCTGTAAGCAACCACAGAAACAAAAGGAATAACAGAGTTATCTTTGCACACGCCTTGGGAGTTCAGCTCTGGGGGAAACCATTCAGTCACCTTTCTGTGTTCTATGAAACACAGCATCTGCTGGGCCCATTCCTCTAGCTAACATGTAAGGCTGAAGCACATCTGGCACGCTTCTCCTGACTGGAAAACATATCTGTGCTTCCTCCAGCAGAGGGGGGAGGGAGGAGTTATTGACAATGGAAATGCAAGCTGGTAAAATATCTCTGTCTTGCAAAATAAGCTACATTCTAGTTAACTGTAAGCCGGTGCAGCATTCAGGGACAATAGTGTATCAATAGCTGTATTCGTGTTTAAATGACAACAATGACTTGCTAGTGAGAGCAACATATGAAATATGAGGAAGGACGAAAGATTCAGAGGTTGCAGCAGTATAGATAGACGTGGTGAGCTATTGTCTGTACGGCACCGTCTGTGCCAGAGGCGAGTCCAGCACCATGGACAGCAGCCTGCTTCTCACACGGCTTCAACACTGGAGACCTGTTAAGCAGTTTCTGAGCAGCTCCCTAACTTCTTGTTTACCTAGAGGATTTTAGAGAAGATGGTTAACATGCAGACTGAGCCGCTTCACCTCATCTCCTGTTGTGGGCAAGCCAAGTTTCGCCTGAGACTGCCTCAGTTGTCTTGTGAGAAACTGAGAGGGGATGAAATACAACCAAAGAGGTAACAAAGATGTTATTACTATAGCAGATAACCAAAGAAGATGATGTAGTCCATTGCTAATTGGTGCCAGTTCACCTCATGTACCTTCTCTTTGGTTCTGCTGCTAACTGTAGGGTCTTTGCTCTTCTGGGTTTCGATAATATTCCCTGGCACTGTGCAGAGCAAGTAGAGTAGGAATAAATGAAGTGAATTAAAACACAAGTGAATTATGGCTTTCCAATAATATGCGCGAAACAATTAACATTTCTGTTAAGAATGCAAATTGTGATGCATAAAACCATAAATTATTAAGAGAAGCAGCTTGGGGAAATATTCACTTCCCTGAATAAACAGCTTAAAAACAATTTTACAATTCATTAGCCGGTATTTTTCAATGCAGGGCACAAAAACAGTGAGGTATTTCATTTACTTATTCATATGATGGTGGTTGGAAAAGCAGCAGTGG